>OY735211.1:9322430-9442430 GCA_963457665.1 Thysanoteuthis rhombus | reverse complement strand
ATGAGACGGGGATGGAGAGTAAAATATTTTTCACCTTTCCGATAAGGAATATTTTCTTTTTTATTTTCATTGGGGAGTGTTCTCAGTTTTCTTATTTTTCTCTCCCCCCACTTCATTCGTCGGTAATTCTGCATTTTACTATTCGTTTGTGATCTTACAATAGCAGAGATGTTTGCGGGCGATCAGCTCTCTGCGAGTGAATAGATAGCAGAGGATTCTTGTCTTGCAGAGCGATTGGATTTTAAGGATGATTCGGGGAAGGGAGAAAGATTAGAGAGTAAGAGAAAAGTGAGGGTGATAGAGAGAATAAAAGGAGTAACAAGTGTGAACAGAAGAAAAAATGCAGAGAGAGTGAGAAACGAGCGGAAACCCAGGAGGAAAATACAAATTGAGAAAAAGTTAGAAAGAGAAAGGAGAAGATCGATAAATGGTGAGAAAAAGAGAAAAGGAAGAGAGACTTAGCAAGATAGTGGCAAATCACAGATATATAGACAAAAAAAGAGAAAGGAATAAGGATAGATAAAGAGATAAACGGATACGGAAAAAAAGGAAGAGAAGAAAAGAATTAAAAGAGAGGGACAGAAAGAGAGATCATGATAATAAGAAAGAGTGAAAGTAAGAATTATATAAGAATTCCCAAAGAAATTCATTTAGATTCATTTGTGTCAGAATTGTGTTAGACACGACCTATTATTTATTACGTATGATATGATGGGTTTGTCTTCCCCATCTATTCGTTCATTCATCCCCAACGCTTCGTCCATGTATGCTCCGGCCACCGTCCGATATAGTTGGTTCTAGAATGCAGAACGACTGGTCAAGGCACACACTTGAATCGACAGGACACGTCCCATCCTGTCTTTTGTATATCCAGGTTGTGTTATCGGGGTCACTTACGAAGGTCATAGGGTACACAGCCGAAATATTGTGAAGAGATGAACACATAAATGAGTTCGATGATATCATCCATAATGGTGTCGGGTTCCTGTTTTGGTTTAAAAACGAATCAATAAGAAAATATAGACAGGATTGTGCGAAAACATAATTCATATTTTTGATAACCAATCTTCAGAGAACACTTTTTTTCTGCCTTAATTCAACACCATTCGCTGCATTCACTAAGGCCAATTTGTCATTATTCAATAAACCATATATATATATATATATATATATATATATATATATATATATATATATATATATATATATATATCAGTTGAGAACTGTCAGTTATTGGGGATTTCTTTGCTTATTCATGTAGAAAGCTTTAATTGTGACTTTGGTTCGAATAAAAGACAAAAACTGATTTTTAGGGACATTCTAATTAAAAGCTTCAGGCTTCAATGTACTTTTTAGGTTACCTTGAGGACACATTCAAATCAATATAGTCAGACGTTTACATACATAGATAGATATCATATCATAAGAGATGTGCATCAGCACATACTTATAGATTAGCCTGACAAACACACCGATTGACACCATTGGATTATTCATCACAGAATATGAATTATTAAAAAAAACTCCAAATAGTAAAGAGATGGTTACGTTGAAAGAACGTCAAACAACATCTGGACATCACGACTTACAACGTGGATCCTCATATTTGACTTAATATGAGATGGTATGATGAAATGGACTATTTATGAGAGTGTTGGCACTGCAACACCCATGATAGAGAGGTCTGGCGAATCCTGGGTAGAGTTTGTGTCTAATGACAAACGCTGAATGGTTTTCGATATATAATCATGTCATCTTTAATTCAGACTAGTATAAAACAAGATCATTCATTTTTAGGTTTTATCTGTTTTATAGCTGAATTATGTTTTGTCGATGATGGAGGAGAATCTGGTAAATCGTATCGTGATATGAATCCTAAGGATCTTGAATTGAAAAGTGAACATAGAGGAATGCAAGCAGTGTTTGATATTAGAATCGTAGATGGAATGTTTATCTACAAATTGTTTGATAAATGAGATAGTTTCCCGGTCTGTATAGCGAGAATTCCTTTTAGAACAAGAGGTATTCCAGAAAATATATTCTACGGAACAATATTATCCAAATATTTGAGAGCAGCTAGGGCAACTCTTTGATTTATTGATTTTATACGGAAAGATGTTGTAAGAATGGTCAATCGAGGCGGTGAAATTCGATTCCTAGAAAGTTTAATAGAGCCATGAGTAGACATCCTGATCCCTCTAAAACTTATCAGTTTTACCATAGAGAAATTATAAAGAAAATTAAAGAATACATCAACGATGGTATAATAGAATAAATGGTGTATATTGGAAAACATCAACTTGTATCAATGTTAGGCAGATTACGTAACCAAAAGATATGTCAGTGTAAACGATCATTGTATTGACTGGAGCCAAGGAAAGGGGAAAACATTTGGATCTGGTCTAATTTTCTGACTGATTGGTAGCACAGTGGGATGGAAGATTGAACTTGGAACCCATGTAGAAAATTCTTTGAGTATATGAATAGAATTGCTACAAAGTGGTATCGTTCCAAACATGTATGTAGAATACTTTATTTGATGAGTAAAAGAATTGAAACATCATTTGATGGGAGCATGATAGTATCCAACGTGGAAAACATATCTTAAAGGTTTGTGGAAAATAATTTGGTTGAGTTTGATGGTAGAGAATTAATTATTATTCTTAAAAGTGATATCATGAGTTGGTTTACACGTAGCTCGAGATTAAAACCGAGGCAACTGATATAATATTCACATGGGTGAACATTCAATACAATTGACACGGCAAGCAAGTCATATCTGTTGTTACACTTACCGATTCCTCATGGTTAAAAACGTTTCTATTAACTTACGAGAGTAAGCCCTGTTTCAAAAAATGGATATGTTGTATAGAATAATATAAAAATACAATACGCATGAAATCAAATATAAATGATAAGGTATATGTTTGTCATGAACTCTATAATAAGAAAAAGAGAGGGGTGTTTGATAAACACTGCTTAGGTGTCATGTTAATATAAGTGTTTGGTTTTAAAAATTCCTAGAACAGTTATTTTATGAACATGTAATGATCCCGACAAGAGGAAATAGATGTATTGTACACTAATAACCGGGTAAGAGTGAGACAGGAAAAAAACACGGTGAAGAAAAATTACATAAATTGCATTGACAGATATTGGGGGTTAGGGGACTGAAGTGACAATTAATCTTTTATAAAAGGTTTTTTGAATTCAGAGTTTAAAGCTGTAATGCTTTCTAGAATATATATATATATATATATATATATATATATATATATATATATATATATATATATATATATATATATATATATATATATATATATATATATATATATATATATGTGCTGGCTATTCTTTCGAAAGCACAGTATTCAAATGTGAGATACTTTTTAGCGGATACTTTGGATTTGACAGCCACAAAGTCTGTTGATTGGCTGATCCACTTAGCAATATTCTCGGCTACGTGTGTCAGCCAATCCCGTTGTTAAAAGAGATTCCAGTGCCTTATTATATGCAATGATAGAGAAATCGTAAAAGTGTGTTTGAACCTTTCTCAGCCCAATCAGTCAATAGATAGTTCGTCTTTTATAAACCAAAGGAAAATAAATGAAACTGCAAACAACTCAGTTTTCTTTCTCCTATCGAGACAGTCGTTGGCACTGAACTGGGTTTTATTACAAAAGTTCCCTATCAGGAATAGAATGAATTACCACACAACGCAATACGGAAGAAATGACTTGATTCAATGAGCTAATGTAACAGGAAATGTCTTCCATGGACAAAGAAAACAACCCGAATGTTTGCTGCAGAATCAAAATTGACGAAACAAACATTGTGCTTAGTTACTTAAAAAGAAGCATTGGATCATAAAATGAAACCAAAAATAAGTTGATGAATGATTAATGGCACGATGAATCTATATGAATATAATATTCTGCTAAAAGAATGCCGGAAACATTTTGATCAACCCGATATATATATATATACATATATATATATATATATATATATATATATAGAGAGAGAGAGAGAGAGAGAGAGAGGGAGAGAGAGAGAGGGGGAGAGAGAGAAAGGGAGAGAGCGTGCAAGAGTGGGGGAGTGAGAAATTTAGTTTATATATATATATATATATAGAGAGAGAGAGAGAGAGAGATAAATAGATAGATAGAAAGATATATTTATCGTCCATGGATGTAGAGTAAACAGTTTGATACCTAGCGACATAATGGATGAAAACATGTTTATCAGAGCATATACGGAAAGACTGAGACAGAGAAATGATGCAGACAGATTGAGATCTTTTATTGGCGGACTTACAGAAGACCTATGAAGATTTCTGTGTATATCGAGTGAAAGGATCTGCGCCTCCTGATTCTCCGATAAATGAAATCTATAGAAGTAGAACAAAAGTAAAATGAAAACAAACCCTCTAATCTAGGAGTAAATAAGATAGAGGGAACTCGCTCCTCTCTGTTCTTTCCAAACCCAATAATGCTGCGCAAAATATTTGCATGGCTTTTAGATATGATCTCCCACCATGGGAATATACAATGTCTTGCAAAAGTCTAGGAATCCCATCTAAAAATCGTAGGGAAAAAGATTTTTCCGATCCAAAAGTATTGTACTCTTTCTTTCACTGAGTGCAAAAACGCGCTGGAAAAGAAACATGAATTGATTTGGGTTGTAAAGATTAGTATTTATAAGGAAATTATTTGGTTTTCATCTCTACCATGACCCAGGAAGGTATTACTGCAGCAGAGCTTCTGCACAGATCACCGTTAAATTGTTTTCTGATTTATTTTCTCCACTTTCTGATTTCATCGTGGAAATCAATCTTTTGAAAATACCCAAAATATTCTGTATCGGATTAACGTCCTTTGAGTTTGGTTGCCATTCAAACAGCTCAGTATCATGATATGGAATCCGTTTTTAACACGTCCACTGTTCAGGAAGGACCACCATCCTGCTCGTATTCTCTGCCACCAGGAGTGACTTGTCTGTCTGGGAGTCACGTTCAATACCGTTCATGCATACAAAAGACAAGACCATTTCACACATGATGCAGTCCAAGGTTTTACAGCTTAACTGCAGCAATGGCTTCAAGAGTCAGGGTAGTGATAAAAAACAAATACTTTCCCAGTAGATACTGACATTTCAACGAAGGCTAAAACATTTTTGCCCAAGATCTAGTCATAATTATGTTCGTTTTAGATTTATTCTAATGAGACTAAGTTCAACGCCAGCAACTCTACGTTAAAATGATATTTTCTGAGTTGTTTATATGAAAGCCATTTTCGTAGTTCCAAAGATTTTCTTGTGGTTTATGAACAACATAATCATTTCACAGAACATGAAAACCTGGGTATGGATTAAAGTCACATTTACATTCTCCCTGTCATTAGCAAAAAATAAGACCCTGTAAACTTTTGAATCAACACACACACACACACACATATATATATATATATATATATATATATATATATATATATATATATATATATATATATATATATATATGATGCTCGTAAAAACGTATAAATAAAAAAGAAATAACTAAATGAATGAAACGTTGAATTGCTTTCCTTAAATTTACATACAGCTAGTTGGCTGGTATATTTATTTGTATTATCAGGGTGTATGCAAATGAGGTTTCTGTCTTATAATTTGTGATGGAGCATTGTGAATATGGTGGTGATATTGGCGAATCAAATTTTTTCACTCAATCATAAAAGCAGCTTTTATTACGTATTTGAACTCATTACTTCCTCAAAATAATTGTTCAAATAACCTAAATGTAAGTGTCGATAAAAAGTATGCTGATGAAAATTCGATAAACACGCGCTAACCCATAAATTTATCCGTGCAACCGTTATGGATATACTATTTATATGTACACATAGATATAGAAACAAAGCAATATACGCAGTGTTAGCTAAAACTATATTTTTTGCAATGTGGCTTCCTTGAAAGAAAACAGATAAAAAAAAAACGTGATTCTTCATTCTATGATGGAGTGGTTTTAAAACCAAGATACGGCCAACGCGTGTTTTTTTTTAAACAGATGAACAGATCATCTCCGAATAATTGGTATATAATGTACGTGTAAACCCCGCTAACTGAGATGGTGTATGATATCATATCATACAGTAACAGACCCAATCTATCTATTCGTCTATTTATCTACCCATCTATGTCATACCTATCCATCTATATCATAACTCCCTATCTCTCTTTATCTATTTAATTATCATAACTCTATCTATCTATGTAATAACTTCCTATCCATCTATCCATCTATGTATCCATTTTTGTAATGATTTCTTATCCATCTATCTATTACTTGATTGATATAAACGAATCTTCTGCCTCCTTTCTCTGCATATATCTACTGACCGACGTACCGATAATCATATCCTTCTTTTCTCTTTCTTTTTGTTCCTCCTCCAAATTCCATTTACTTTAGTTTTTCTACCACATTCCTCTACAACTCTCCGCTTCCAATATTGTATACCACATTCCTGTAACCCCAATAAACATTGTTTTTTTTTTACCTTAAACTTTCAGATTTCTAACCGTCACTGTTTTTTTTTTTCTTAATTTATTCCATCTTATCTCTTTTTCTTTTCTCGCCGTTTATCGTATACATAAGGAAACACAGTCTTTTCCAAAGAGGTGACATGCTAACGACTACTTTGAATATGTAAATTCAGTCCGGCCGTCTAAAGAAGCATCTGTTGGACCTTTTCCTCTCCCAACATCACATCACAAATCGGTTGGTTTTACTTGATTTTGTATTCTGACAAAAATCAAACAAAATGAAAAACAGACCAAGTTGATCATGCAATAGAAACCGTCCCATGACCGAAGTCTTTTGGCAGCAAACTTGGTCGAGGGTGATCAATTTAAAGATTGAAAAGGGGGTGACCAGTGTATAAGTTATTTCTCTCACTTTTGGGTGGGGGATGGTTGACGTTAAAAGAGCACGAGAAGAAAAAAAACCCAAAAAACAAAAACAAAACAAAAACAAACAAACAAACAAACAACCACAACAAAAAACAAAAAACAAACATAAATCTCCTAGGTACAAACTAAGGGATCGATTTGAGATAAACTTATACCACAAATTCAATCCCTGACTAAAACCTTTTGGGAGGGTGTAAAAATTTTTTTTTCTGAATATGAGAAGGGATAAATGTGTAGATTTGCGGTGCAATAGCACCATACGTGTGGTCTGTAGACTTGATGCATACATACATATACACATGCATACATGCATAGCCAGCTAGACGAACAAATTTAAAAACTGAAGAAACCTATTCTAACAGTTTGCGTGACAGTTTCGGTTGATGTTTTCTAATCCTACTGACAAAGAGGAAAAAAAGAACAATTATACAAAAATCAATAAGATAAAACATTCAATTGCATTTATAAAATCTTGAGTCGAACAAAAACCCACGGATTACATATTCCAAAGGCCGTGGTACAGTTTATATCAATGCTGTCGATGTAAGATAAAACAAGATGGTATCAGTCGAAGTGCAAGGTTTTGATAACTGCTGACAAATCACTTTGTCAAGGGGAGATTATTTGTCTTTCTTTTTTTTCAACATAAGTAATGCGATAAACATTTGTTTTTCTTTGCCTTTTGTTCGGGTCACAATTTTTCAAGTGAACTATTTTTTCTTTCGACTCGCAGCATTAATATTCAACTGTGTCAGAGAAGATAAGAAAACGTTCTCGAGCAAGGCAAGCGTGAACTCAGGATTGTTTTTGACCAACTAGAGATAAAGGATCAGGAAGTAAAAAAAAAAAATATAAAAGGTGGGAACAAATCTATTTATAAAAGGAACAAGCAACGTCAACGACTGAAACAAATCAAAACAAAAAGTGAAGAACCTTCCTCCCCCTGAGGAACAAACCAACTTTTCTTCCATTTTTACTGTCCATCTGTTTGTCCCTCCGTCCGTCCGTCCTTCCTTCCTTCCTTCCTCTCTCTTTCTCTCTATCTATGTATACCTGTCCGTCTGTCTGTCTGTCTATATATATATATATATATATATATATATATATATATACATATATATATATATATATATATATATACATATATATATATATATATATATATATATATATATATATATATATATATATATATATATATATATAGTGGGAGAAAAATCCAAGTCGTAAAATATATTTTGATTAATTTAAATGATGCGTTCTAACTATAACTTTGGAAAGTAATTATATAAGAATTATAAATAATTCACTTCTCTTGACGATTGGTTGAACTAAGAAATACGTATTAAGTTATTCATCTTCAAGATTTTTATCATCTTGCGCTGTATTGTATAATTCATATATTGAGCACTACTTATTTTGATTTGTATGAATAATTAAATTATATAATTCAACTGATCTACTCTATTGAAAAAATATTTTCAAAGAAAGCAATATTCTTGTTATCAACTATATATATATATATATATATATATATATATATATATATATATATATATATATATATATATATATTATGTATGTATGTATATATATATTTATATATATATATATGCATATATATACATATATATATATATATATATACATATATATACATATATATATATATATTTCCTTTCGTTATTTTGGTAATTTTTCTTTGCTTTCTTCCACCATTATTTATCATTTTCCCCTGTTAGAAAACCTTCAACTGAACGATCAACATAGTTTTCATTAGTTTTCAAATTGGTTTGGCTGGTTGTCTATATATCACATGCACTGGCAGCACAGACGGAGCTAAGCTGGGTAAAGTTGAACGCTTAATATTATGTCTAAAATTTCTCTAAAAGTCCCCACAAATAATATCTGTTAAAATCATAGAATTATCGCCCCTATCTGGAGCCCAGCTTATTAATTATAATCTTTCATTTCAAATTTTCAATTGATCATTCCAGCACGGCATGTTGCCAAATGACGTTAATTTCGTGACTTTTCTCTATTCAGTACCTTAATTTCTTCTTTAGTTTATCATATTTCTCTTTCATTGATTCATTTGAATTTTGGTAATCTATCTTTTACCACAACAATGGTCATAGTCGAATATCTTACAATCTGAATTCAAAACTTGATTCAAGAATCTTTTACTTGATTCTTTTCACTGAATTCTTATCATTATTATTAAACAATATGAAACAATTATTCAATTTAGATTCAAGAAAACAAACTCCTCACAAACTTTTTGTGAAATACAAGAAAAAGATTCCATTATTCAAAGATGTTTCAGATACAGCCGATGACTATAGAAGTCTTCAAAAGCATATAGATGATGCTTTTATATACCTCTGACTTTTACGAAGAATATAATTCTATATATTAGAGAATATTATTAGGAACAGGTCTGGGTAGTAACTTGATAAAAACCGTCATTCGACCAACACCATTCAGCGGCATGTTGTGCTTGGAGTGATTAATAAAAAATGCAAAAAATACTTAAAAATGAATGTTATTCCTCTCGTCTATTGTAGGATCACTAAATGGTTCGAATTTTTGAAAAAAAAACGCGCAAGCACAAAATAGAGATTCCACTGACGAAAAATCGTATCATGATAAGAAGTAAAGATTAAATATCTATGCTTCTAAATTCTTTGGTGCTACCTAAATGCACGATACATACTTGACCATTCAGCTTCAAAATTGATGAAGCATATCTTGACAGTTTTGGTTGACGGTTTCTAAAATATCTCAGACTAAATGATTGACCTCGTAGGCGGAATACTATTTAAATTTTGCAAAGACAATTATCGGCAAGTGTATATTCTACTGTTAAGAAAACGTGTTAGATAAGGCATTTGACAGGATTTCTATTAGGAATGGAGGCTTTTGGCTGTTTAAACCGTATGTTGCTATCGGGGAAATTGATTGTAAATACCAAGAACTTGATGGGCGCTTACAAGTAAGGGTCAGGGAATCTACTGATATCTGCAGTTTCGCAAAACACTCATTTAAAGAAACAGTCAGATGTCTTGCTTCATATTGAGAGGGAATATGGATAATATCCATCTTAAACAACTGGCCTATGTGTCATATTTTTATCATTGAAGATGTGAGTCGATAAAATTTTCCCGGAAGATAATTTAGTCTTAGATCAAAATTATGCAAGACGGTTCTTTAATGATGAGCTATTACTTCCGAATCAAAAATATTTAGAATTCATTTCGAGTTTATGTAAGATGCTGGGGACTAATTTCCCTCAGTCTTTGTAACATCTATCATTTGGACTCTAAATCACGAATGTCGTTTTAAGTAACTCGCTTTGGCGTTGCATAATGATCTGGCGAACCGTACCTTATCTTAAAAATTGGAAAAAACAAAAAAAAAAAAAAAGAAACAAAAAAAAAAAAAAACAAAACAAAAAAACAAGAAAGAAACACTCGGATATTTTTCAAAACCGAAAAGCCACGCGTTGTTTCAAAGTGTTGACTTGATAAGTTTCTGTCAAATCTTGACATGAGGAAATGAGTGTAGGTGTCGTATTTGGTCATCTTTTTCCAGTCTGCACAACAACTATTACTACTAGTACTACTAGTAATACTACTATTTATGATGATGATAATAATAATAATAATAATAATAATAATAATAATGATAATAATAATAATAATAATTATAATAATAATTATAATAATAATAATAATATAGCAGACGAGAAATCATGGACGTGGTTACGAAAGGGAAACCTTAAGAGAGAAACAGAATCGCTCATCATGGCAGCCCAAAACAAAAGCATAAGGACAAACTACATAAAAGCAAAAATCGACAGAACGCAGACAAACAGCAAATGCCGCATGTGCGGTGAAAGAGATGAGACAGTAAACCACATAACTAGTGAATGTAATCAACTCGCCCAGAAGGAGTATAAGCATAGACACGATAGAGTAGCAACGATGATACACTGGGAACTAAGTAAACAAATGGGATTCAACCATGGGGAAAAGTGGTATCAGCACAAGCAAGAGGCAGTTTTGGAGAATGACAACCACAAACTACTGTGGGACTTTGACATCCAAACTGACCACCTCATCCAGGCAAGAAGGCCGGACTTAGTAATAGTAGACAAAAAAAAGGAAGGCCTGCCAAATACTAGACGTTGCTGTACCTGCAGACCATAGAGTAAAAAAAAAGGAGGGTGAAAAAAGGGAAAAATACCAGGACCTAGCTAGGGAGTTAAAGAAAATGTGGAACATGAAAACCAGGGTAGTACCGGTCATAGTGGGAGCACTAGGAACTGTCCCCAAAACGCTGAGGGAGAGACTGGAGGAGATCGGGATTAGGGGGAGGATAGAGACCGTACAGACCACAGCACTGCTGGGAACTGCACGGATACTGAGGAAGGTGCTAGAGATATAAGGACTGCAACGAATCGTAGCTCTGTCATTATATGCGAAAGAGAGAGGAGATGTTGGCTGAAGACCTGAGAAAACTTATTGTCACTCAGCCTTCAGCGATAACCACTGGGCAACCGGTGTGAAACTGTAAATCGCAGAATTACTGCGACCTATGAGTACTAGGAGAGGAGGGCTAGAGACTTGAGGAGACTTGCTGTCACTCAAACTCCAGCGGTTACCACCAGGCAACTGGTGTGAGATTTCAAATAATGATAATAATAATAATAATAATAATAATTGATGACTCAGAAAAAAGTAAGAAAAAGGAAGAATATTGCAATAGGATGGATAGACTATAAAAAAAAAGCATACAATATAATTCAACATAGCTGTATAATCAAATTGCTCACAATGTCCAAAATCAGCAAACCAGTAATGAGATTCATCGCTGACATTATGGAAAGTTGGAAAAAAGACTTGACGGCTACTCGAGGAAACCTAGCAGGCGTACATATAAAATAGGAGGATCTTCCAGGGAAACTCTTTCTCCAAAATACTATTCGTTCTAATAATGATACCACTCAATATAATCCTGAAAAAACAGCAAAGGATACCAATTCTCCAAAGCATAAAGAAAAGTCAACCGCCTGATGTACATGGGCGACGTAAAATATTTTCAGAGAACAGGGGAGAGCTTGAGACACTGTTTAACAAAGTGAAAGAATACAGTGATGACATTGGGATTGAGTTTGGATTAAAAAAATGTGCAATAATGCACAAAGGAAGACTTTCAGCGGGTGAAGGTAATCAACTACTGCACAGCCGAAAGATTAAAGCAGTGACCATACAAAACCGTTACAAATACTCGAGGGTTCTTGAATGTGACGCAATAAGATAAGAAAAATGGATAATTGAGAAAAAGAATACCTTAGGAAGAGAATAATATTAGGGACCAAACAATACAGCAGGAACCTTATAAAAGAAATGAACACATGGTCCGTATCAACAGAAAGATGCACAGGACCATTCTCTGGATGGACAAAGGAAGAACTCCAGTCGAAAGACCGGCAAATGAGAAATGTTATGACTTTGCACATGGTCTTGTACCCCCCCCCCAAATGACACGGACAAACTGTGTATGAAAAAGAAAGAAGGCTCAGAGGATTAATCAGCGCGAAAGAATGTGTCTAAGGGGCCATAACAGGAATAAAAAAGTGCAAGCAAACTAGATACATTATGAAGAGCACACGGAGAAGTGTGACAAACACCAAATATGTTGCGAACGTCGGATCAGCACAGCAAACAAAGAAATAAAAACAGAAAAAAATCAATATGGAGAATCCAAAATTCAGATACAGTATGTTGCTGACAAGGAATTGCTGCACAAAGGAAATCTGAAGAGAGAATGACGACCGAGAACAAATGCTCAAGGACAAACTATGCCAAACCAAAGGCGACAGAACACAAGCAAACAGCAAATGCCGGAAAAGGGATGATCTCGTAAGCCACATAACTAGTGAATGCAGTCCACTAACCTAGGCAGAGAATAAACATAGATATGATAAGGGTAGCAAAAGTGATACCCTGAGAACTGAGCAAGCGAATGGGATTCAACTATACAAGAAATCGTACCAGCACGAACCAAAATCAGCCCTGGAAATGGAACACGTATGTTACCCGGGTACTTTGACATCCAAACTAACAACCCAGTCGAAGCAAAATGACTGGATCTGGTAGTTGTAGATAGGAGGAAGAGAACCTACCAAATAATAGACGTGTCTGAGCCTACAGATCACAGAATAAATAGGAAAGACAGTGAAAAACGGAAATATTACTAGGAGCAGGTGATGGAGCTTAAGAAAGTGAAGAACATGAAGCTCAAGGTAATACTAGTAGTAGTAGGTGCACTCTACAGACACTGAAAGCGACATTGGAAGAATTTTGGATGAAGTGAAGGATTCAGATCATACAAAACACCAAACCGCTGGGGACGGGTAATCAACTACTCTTAGCTGTTAGCAGGGGCCTAGGAGGGAGAAGAGGAGTGGGGGCCTAAAACAACAAAATAAACAAACCTACGATGGTGGTACAGGTCATCAGAGTTGAGTGAGATATGAGGGGAGGGCTAAATACCTGGGGAGACGTACTGTCACTCAGCCTTTACCTTATACTGTAACATAATCTCTTTATCATTACTATATATATATATATATATATATGTGTGTGTGTGTGTGTATGTATGTGTGTGTGTGTGTGTGTGTGTGTGTGTGTGTGTGTGTGTGTGTACAAGTGCTGATATAAAACTCCCTTGCTACGTAAAACTAAGAAAATGCTTGATTGGGGCCTTTTTTTTTGCTTTCTAACTCACGGACTGATGGAAAGACGGTTAATATGCATTACCAATTTTTTATCTGATTTTTACGTTGAATCAATTTTTACCCATTTTTAGCATCATGCCTTTTGTCGTTAGTTCATCATTGTTCATGTAAGTCGTACTTTCGTAAAATGTTGAAAAAGAACCCTTCCACATCCCTGAATTACATTGAAAATGGTATCATCCTGGCTCAAATTTGTGTAAAATAGTAAAAAAATTTCTCTGTATGATGTATCTAGGCTCTGTATTTTACTTCTGTAAAAACAAGGACAAGCAAAAACTTTTTGCTGTAGAAAAAACACGAGTAATATGAGTAATAAATCTTCAAAAAAAGATTAAAAAAAATGAGCTACCAATTAGTGATGACACCATTCTTTTATAATACCGTCGGTTATTTAGCTCGGCCGGGTCACATCTTCTCTCTGAATCCAAATCTTTAGAATACATCTGATTGAATGGCAAAAACTGCATCTTTAACAGTTTTTGGCACTATTTAACAAGAGTGGTCTAGTTTCCTGTTAGATCGTAATAGAATAAGCGTACCCCTTTTTTATATATTGGGTTTGAGCCTTCATTTCCTTTTATATGGATGTTTAGTCACTGTTCCCAGTTGCTTTTTCTAATTTCTAACAACCGTAGATTATACAGTTGCAGGAGAGAGTGGCTTTTAATGTTATCAAGCTTGGTGTCAGATTCTGGAATTGGCTTGACTTATGTCTACAGAAATACGTATAGATTTATAGAAAGTCCCGGCAATAGATCGGTGCGTGTGCAAAACTCCCGCTAAAAAGTAGTCAAAAGATCAATTTGCCTAAAAGCTCATCAATTAAAAAGTGTCTTTATTTACACAAACTTAATTTTTTTTTACTTCAGTAGCGATGTAGTGAAATTGTGCAAAATTTACCTTGATTTCTTTTTTGTGTCAAAAATAGATGTCGTCATTTAACCGGGAGCGCGAGGGAATTTCAAAAGAAAATTGGGAAAGAAATGGATGAACTCAGGAGAGAAAGAAGCAAAGGAAATGGAATCTCTAAAGAAGGGAAACTGAGGTGTGGAGAATGGTTAAGAAGAAAAAAGTAGCAAAGATGATGGAATACGAAAAGGGAAACAATGAGGTTGGGTGCAGAAATCTACATGCAACGGCGACAAAGAAATTAGATATTACATAAAAGACAGAAGGGAGGTTGAAATTCTGCCAAAGAAAAGTAAAAAAGCCGGCGACGATTTGGGAGAGGAAAAAAAGACAGTGAATAGTGCAACAGAAAAACATATCAAGCTAAAGAAGATTAGGAAACTGGATCATCTGATAAAAAAAAAAAACATTCAAAAGAATGAGAATTAAGGAGCAGAAGTTGGAAAACAGAACATAAATAAAAGAAATTAACGGGAAAATAAGGAAGAACACAGAGAATGAATGATAGGTGGATAAGTAAATTGCATGTTATAAGTCAACATAGGTGAATGATGACGACAGTAATAAAAAATCATCAGAAAAAAAACAGAGAATGGAACAAAAAATTAAACGTATTTTGAAGGACTTCCCAGTTTCCTTTGTGTTTACTTATTTCGGCTTAAATCTTTCTTTCAGGCAATTTCTACCTATTTGCCCCTCCCTTCTAATTTTGAAACACATGCAAACATACAAAGAAAGTAACAACTAAAAAAAAAAAAAGAGAATACACGACAAACACTACAAAACAAACAAGTAGATAAAAATAGTCAAATGTCAGAGCAACATTCATTTGAGAATAGGGAGAGGAGTTTTAAACAGAGAAAAACAGGTACAGTTGATCTCTTGGAAGAAACTTTCACTTGGGTAATGTCTTTTGATGGCATGCTTTGCTAGGTGTGATCAATGAAAACATTAGAAAAAGGGAATGATCAGTGATTGATTAATTAAGTTTGTTTTTTGAGGGCTGGAAAAACAAGTGTGAATGGTGTAAGGGATGAATTTAACAAAGTGAAACCCTGAACCGAAACCCTATTCTACGGATGATATGAATAATTCATTTTTTGATAGTATGTCATATCTATCCATCCATCTATCTATCTATTTTATCTTGTTCTCAGCTTATCGTGTTTATTCGTGTATTAGTATCTATATCAGCCCATTTGTATCTCTAAATCTCAGTCTGTCTGTTCCTATCAATCTAAGCCTATTCGTATCTATCAATGAACCTGTTTGTATTTATATCAGCAGAAAAGGTTCAACATCACACACACACAACCAGCACACGCGTGCACCAGGAAAGCCTCTGTGAAAATCCCCATAGCAGAAAAAGACGACATCCTTCACATCTTTGATCCAACATGCCTGTTATATTATCAGTTCGTCTGAACGGATATAGTTCAGCACTTTATGGATGCTGGTTAAGCGATAGATACGTTCGATTCAGGCAGAAAGAAAGGGATTTTTATCTGAATAGGATATTAAGAGCCCTAAGTGCTCTCAATATAAAAGACACGGAGAGAAAAGAAGGGGATATAAAAGATATTCCTCGGTGGAAACAGAATGTACGAATGAATGAACTGTTGATAGATTGAATAAGAAAATAATGGAAAAGATGAATGCAGGCGGAAGGTTGAAAAGAAGAGAACAATATGGTTGAATTGAAATGGCTGGAAAGAAATTTAAAAAGGAAGACGGGAAAAATCATCAAAAGAAGTGAACAAAACAAATAGGTAAAGATTGGAAGGACGAAAAGAGATCGATAAAAACCAAGTAAGGCTGAAATAAAGAAAGCAAGAGAGATAGACATGAAATAAAATAAAATAAATGAAGGAATCACGATAGGAAGAAGGAAAAATTAAGTAGTAAACAGAGAAGGAAATCATTGGTTGACAGAAAATACATGATGAATTGATAATCAAAATAGAGGGGAAATAATTAGATCTAGAAAGAATGAAAATAGATACCTGGGATTGGAGGAGGACTATAAAGACGAAAAAGATTTGAATATCTGCCTAAATTATTAAAGCAAGAATGGAAGGGAATTGAAAGAGAAGGAATTGTCAAACGAGTGGAATGTATCAAACCGGAAGTGAGGGAAGTAGAAACTCTGGAAGGAAAGAAGATCAGTCGGTGGAGAGAAAAAAAAAGAGGGAAAGATGACTGAAATGCATTCAGGAAAGTGGATTTTTAAAAATCAAAGGGTGAATGATTGAAAAAGGAAAAGTGATAAAAATATTTATCAAGACTAAAAATAAGGTAAAATGAGTCACTCAATAGAAACTGTTGCCTGATCAACGTCTTTTAGCAGCATGCTGTGATTGGGGATGATCAATGACACAATTTTGAAAAGAGGTGATCAAAAAGTAAGATACTTTTTTGCCCTTTATTGCACTTAAAAACCTTTGGCAGCAAGTTGTCTTAGGGTTGTTCAATCAAAAATTTGGTAATCGATTAATAACAACTTTTGTTGGGCACTGATCAATACAAAATTTTAAAAAAAGAAAGGTGAATGTGGTTGGACACGACTAAAGAATCATTTTTTCATTAACCTACATTGCAAAGAATAATAATAATGATAATAATAATAATAATAATAATAATAATAATAATAATAATGATAATAATAATAATAATAATGATAATAATAATAACAATAATAATAATAATGATGATAAAAAAATAACAATAATGATGATAATAATAATAACAATAATGATAATAATAATAACAATAATAATAACAATAATGATAATAATAATAATGATGATAATGATTATGATGATGATGATGATGATAATAATAATAATCTGTTTAGGGTGGGAATTGAAATATATACAAAAAAAATTGTTTTTCTAGACAATGAAGCGTACATGTTAAAATTGACAGACTTCTAATTACCTTGGTGCAACCCTATAGAAGCAGTGCGTACATAGATAAATTCACACATAGCCAGCCAGACTCTTAGAAACTGGAGAAAGAATTTGGATGTCAGTTCTGGTTGATTTCTCTTAATAAACCAATCCTTTCGTTGGTAAAGAAAGAAGCTGATGGATGTAATACAAATAAATGAGGAAGCAATAAACATGATTATTAAGTGAAGGAATAAATGAATGAATATCAAAGTAGGAAAATTACAAAATCTGAAAATAAAATAGATAGAAGAAAGGGCATGGGGAGCAAAAAGCAGAAAAAAGGATTACATAGCCAAAACATGGGAAAAAAGATGACCAACAAATAAACTACGTCTACAAAGGATCAATTTAGCATAAATTTACTTTGTAAAATGTTTTAAGCGGATTTTGAAAAGAAAGAAAAATTCTATATATTTGAATGTTATGGAAATTCAACCCTCCAGCTCCACCGGTACGGCTTGTATGCGTTATACATACGTAACCAGCAAGCCAGCTTGACCAACGTGAAAACTGAAGAAATCCATGTTGACAGTTCTAACGACAGTTTTGGTTGACGGTTTCCTCATAAAGAAGAGAAAAGAAAAGACAATACATAAATAAATGAAATAGCGAAGAAATGTAAAGAAGGAAATGTTGATCGGATTAGCAAGCCCAAATAACATAACAACAACAAAAAAACAAACAATACTAACACTAGTAGACTAATAACGCAGAAAAAGAATTCCTTTGAGTAATAAGGCAAATAAGTAGATAAACTGATGAAGGAATTAGTGGAGAAAAAAAAAAAGTCTGGTTATTCACTGAACAGAAACTGTCATGTGATTGATGTCTGTTGGCTGCACAATTGTCAATTACGAGTAAGTGAAAAAATGGTAACCCCTGATTAATTTACTCCGTTTTTCTCCTGTTGGCTGAGATCACTAAAATATCAGAATTGAAAGAAAAAAGCGGGAAGCGGATCAATTATACACGAGCTTACGTTGCGAATTAAGGCCCTTACTAACAATTACTATTCGGGGGGGGGGTCAGAGAAGATCTTTTTCAGACATAATAAGTAAATGTTGTACAATTGAGCCCCTTAGCCCCTTTGGCTTGGCATATAGACATGATACATTTAGACTAACAAACATTGCCAGTGACACTTGAAAACTGAAGAAACCTATTTTGACAGATTTGGTGACGATTTTTGTCATAGTTTTGGTTGACTGTATCTAATTAGAGAATTATAAACAGGAAAAGAAAGAAAAATTGAAGGAAATACAACAGATTTTAAGATTAAACCCATAGGTAAAGCATAAACAAAATTAAACAGAAAGGGAGAAAATCTCAAGGAAACAAATGTATAAACACGAAAATAAAATGAAATCAAAGAAACTGCAAAAAGAAACGAATGAAAAAGTGCGAATGAAATAACTGTAATCCGCGTGAAATGAACTGAAAAAATTGGTCAAACAAGACAGCAATGAATAATTACGCTTAATAAGAAAAAAAAAAATATGAGGAAAACATTAAAAAAAAAATGTCGGAAAAGATTTGACGTCAAATTAGCGAAAAATATAGAATTGAAGCAACGGAGAAAAACCAGAACAACCAATCAGCAAACGAGGTAAACGAATTGAAAATGTAAAAAGGTTCAAAGTTGGAAATCAGGGAGAACACATCAAATAAAAAGAAAAACGCAATCAGAACGACATAAAACCAGAAAAAAATCAGAAAACATATACACCTACCAAGACTTTTGCTACTAAAACCTAGTGAAATCAGTTCACTAATAGTAACTATTCAGGATGTGAAAAGTCATTGATCCATCCAAAATATTAATCAATTTTACTTCAGTCTATTACTTATTCCACAACATTGTCACGATAGTCCATGGATAAGTTTTTGAAATATCATATGGGCAAAAATGAGTGAACAAAAAATTGAAAAATATCTCTCAATATGTAGGAAATAATTCTTAGATCTGCAGGAGAATCTAATCAATTCTTCCCTAGCCTATGATCAAACATTCCAGGAAATTTATTTTCATTTCATTGATAAACTTTTCAAGACTTATAGGTGTGATACATAGAAGTTAACTGTGAGAAAGTCCTGGATATGCCCAAACTTAATAAAAATCTTCTGCAGATCATATCTCTCCAAGAGATTCCGTTAGGAACATTCTGTTGAAAACATTCGTGGACATTGTGTGGTGTGAACATGTAACTAAGATATGAGGGTGATCGATGAATGATTACTTTTCTCATGTTTTGTTGTCGCTAATCAATAGAAGAAGTTAGAATTGGAAAAAACAAGAGTGAATGCAAACTGACACTAAGTAAGGGGACGATTTAACATAAACCTTTTTTAGAAATTGTTTTTTATGTTGGAGAAAAATTTGAAAAAAATCATCAATATAACAAGGAGTAAGTTTTTGAATGTAGAGCCCTCTAGCTCAATTGATACACACAGAAAGCCAGCAGGACCAGTTAAAAAACTAAAAGAAGCTATGTTGATAGTTTTGGTGCCTATCGATTAAGTCTAAATTGGCTCAAATCTATAAATGTATATCTCTTAGTGAAGAAATATTGATTTAGCTTTATGTATGGAGGCACAATATTAGGGCAGTTTGCGAGGATTGAACTCGTTATATCATCATTTTAGTTTGCAAAACGAGTTTGATAAATATCGTGCTTTTTCTGAGATACTAGTGATATAAAGTATCAATAAGGAGGAAGATGATATGAAAGGGACGAAACTATATACGAGGACATATTGAAACATAAATGGATTTATCAACTGTAAAATGTCAATATGTTGATGGAAAAAAAGATGACAGAAAAAAAAGAATTTACCAAATAAATTACCAAATTGTAGGTCAATCTATATCTCGCAAAAGATATTTTGAAATAATCAATTTTGAATGGCTGAAAGTTGCTAGATTTTTCTGAATATGGCCAATGTTGGGTATTCCATGTCCCAGTTATGGAAGGTATAAATATACAACATAATAATTATATTTATATAAATTTTTACATATATATATATATATATATATATATATATATATATATATATATATATATATATATTACAAATCAGGTATGCAAAAAAATACGATGTCATATAATGCTATATCTGATGTATGATGGGTTTATATCATGGAATGCTTCATACATTTAACTTTATATATTAAATTGGTTTAACGTAGAACTTGAAATATAGAGAAATGTTGAATTTCTACGTAGATACCATTATGTTCCTGTCCTCTTTTGGCCTGTTCAGATGGATGATTATGACTGTTTTAGATCCCTGTTTTGATATTTTTGGGATGTGGAAGTGACAACTATTCTGAATTGTGAATTGTTTTTATTTACATGAAAATTATATACGTTGACTGGTTGTTATAAATTACAAGCTAGGATGTATAGTGTTTGTGTTTACATCATCTGTAAGTGGTAGTTACTGTTAGTTTTTAGTATATATATCTATATGTATTTATACCTATCTATCTATCCATCTATCCAATTATCTATCTATCTATATATATATATATATACATATATATATATATATATATATATATATATATATATATATATATATATATATATATATATATATATATATATATATATATATATATATGTATGTATATTTGTATATATATTCTACAAAGCTCTACAGCTTTTTCCGAAAAGGATTTTTGTCCCCCAAGTCACTTATTTAGCAATATTTTCTTCAGTGTTCCCAATAAACAAGATTTCGAAACAGACCAGTTGATAATGCAGTGTCACTTTTTCTTTACTTATTGGTGGATGCGTGCACGAGTTCAACAAGACACTCATTTTTTATCCATTTACGTAGTGGGTAGTTTAATTTGCTACTCAGTTAAATCTGGTGCTGGATGATGTCTGTAAAATGATCACATTTGAAATTATACATACATATATATATATATATATATATATATATATATATATATATATATATATATATATATATATATATATATATATATATGTGTGTGTGTGTGTGTGTGTGTATATATATATAAACCAGTGGCCGTAACTTTGTGATAAACAAAGCATGGCATACCATTGTTTTACCGATCTCAAATACGTCAGACGGTGATTTCTTTCCATACGTTGCATATATAACCTCAGAATAGTCGGCTAAAAATTATATAATTCAAATATTGGACATCCGAAAAAAGATATATGTGAAAAACCTTACACAATGTAGCAATCATCACAGACGTTTTCATATGTTTTCATCTCTTCAATCGTATTTCAGTAATTCAAATGTCTTCTGTGAAGTTTTAATTTTGATTTCAATTGCAAGAAAATTATATGAATTTAGTCTTGGAAAATTACTTTTGCGTAATTAAGACTGTTTTTAATGTCAAATTTTGTCATCCAAAATAGATTCTATTACGCAATGATTGATGTCTATTGATGAGAATATTCAAACTCTGCAATCATAAATCTTTCTAAAATAAAGTAGCCGTTATGGTAATTGGATTTGACAAAAATTATATAATATAATGGTTTATCAATAGATTTTGAAAGGAAATATCATTTTCTTTTTACTTAAACTATAGAAAGAAATATCCACTTAAAGTGGGTGCCCATTAGCTGTCAACTTAGTTCGCAGGAGAGCCACTTTTTCTTATACAGAGTTGATGAAAGTCAGCGTAAAATCACTAAGCGTCACATTGGACGACTGAAAAATGGATGACCAGAAATGTCAATACCTAATTTTTAACCCATTTGCAAAAGAGTATCTCCAACACTGAAACATGACGGGCAACATTCGAAGAAATAGAACATACGAAAGGATAGCATGTGTGAAACAATACATTTGGATATGATAAACTACAGAAAATGGAAGGGGAAAAATGATTGTATTGCAAGCTTTTTGGACAAGAAGGTGACCAATGTTTGAGGTATCACTAAAAATGACCAAAGTTCCTTGTCAACATGCCGTTTAGGATGTGATCAATTAAAACATTGGAAAATCTATGGATAAATTACTTCTCGCACTTCCTGTTAGGTGGTAATCACTAAAAAAAGTGGATTAAAAAAACAAGCGGATATTTTAGGGGATCAATTTAGCAATAATCTACAGTGCAAACTGAAACTGTTAGTATTTTGAAGGGAACTTTCGAAATGAACAAAAAAAAACAAATACAACATTAGTATATCTCTTAAATTTTTAGATGAATTATTATTATTATTTCTATTATTCGGACCATCCTCATCTTGGTTGTTTTTCTTACAACATTTCGGCCGTTGTACTCTACGGCCTTCATCAGATATCATCTGGACATCATGGACACATAGCGTAGTGGTTACAGAATCAGACAAAATTACTGCAAGTAATCTGATGGTTCTTGGTTCAATCTCAGTGTGAGACAATTATGATACTACTAATGCTAAGACGGGAGTGCGGTCAATATACCCCCGTCGGTTAAATAGAGGGTTCGGTTTGTTACTTCCCCCACAATTACCAGATGATACCTGATGAAGGCTGTAGAGTACAATGGCCGAAACGTTGTATAAAACAACCAAAATGAGGATGGTCCGAATAATAATAGAAACAAATACAGCATTTCTTTGATGGACATGATTATGAGTAAATGTTTTACCGATCTCAAATATATCAGTCTTCTAGCTCCATCAGTACAGCCTGTACTTGTGATATATACACACATACATAGATGCATACACACATACATCAATTCAAAACTGGAAAAAAACTATCTTGACGGTTTTAGCGACGGTTTTTTTTTCATCAGTTCCAGATGATTAAGGTTAAGCAAACAAACAAAGGTTAGAGACATTTTGAACCGTTGTTGAGATAATCCCCCACTTACCATTAGCAGTGGAGGTTGTTGTTCGAGTCACCATAACAAACTAAAATGGGCAGACAGGCTAGTTCCGTTGCTTCTTTTCGAACAAACTTACAACTGATCGATTTCTGTCTGAATCTCTCTTTTTGGATCTTTGCTAGCCCAACCTTCAACAAAAAAAAGAGTTCAGTCCTAGACGAAGAGTATACACCAAATGCATCCCCCCAATAGCCTCCGTATGGAATTGAAATATTGATCTTTACCAAAAGATTCACTCTCGAGCAGAAAACAATGCAACGTGCAAAGAGGAGAATCGCATACAATGTCGCATTGAAAGATCATATCACAGAATAGTATTAAAGAACACAAAAGAGCAATATGTGGCTAGGATGTCAGAAAAGTGCTTGACATCACAATTCAAAACGTGGATCCCCAGAGATCATATTCGAAAATAAGGTCGGCAACAACAAAATAGCAAAACAAACTAGATGAGTTGAGGAAGTACTGGCTCTGCAACGCCCATGAGAGAAAGACCAAGCTAATCTTGGGAAGGTCTATATCTAACGAAAGACTCTGAAAGGCTGCTGCTGGTGATGGTGATGATGATGACGAGCTTAGTAATAATCCAGATCCAGGTCCCCAGCGTTGAACCTACCTTGTGTCAAATCCTGTTCTCGTTGGGATTGGGTAAATAGGAGCTTAGGGCCTTCGTAATTATTCCTCAAAAAATGAATATATAATGATATTCAAAAACCCCCGGAGGCTTGAGAATTATGAATGGAACACACTTACACTACTTCTTACCTCAAACCTAAGGAAAATGGTTGAATAGAGATCAATAGAAAATGGATGACGATTGAAAGGATAAATGGGAGAGGGTCAATAAAAAAATACTACCTGGCAGGTAAGGAAAAAAAGTCGGAAACCAAAGGATCGGTAAGGGGAGAGTAAAAGAAGGAACGATTGAAAAGAACCGGGCAAATACAGCAACCTTGCATTGGACCATTCTGTTGAAAAGGATAATTCGAGCCGAATTCCATAAAACTCCTAGGAAACAGAAAGAAAAAAATCGCCACCTCTGAGACTGAAATGACCTCTAAGGTTATGGATATATGGATGTAAATATTGAAAAAAAAATATTCAAGAACGATCACTTCATACAAAAGGATCCCTTCGGCTAATCGGGAATATTGCCATAGATGTCATTTGCTAGCTTTCAAAGAACGCACCAAAATGCTTTGCAGGTGTTACAAGTGGATGATCCATTGAGGGCCATTTGCTTGTCGTTTCCTTTCCAATAACAGTCGATATTTTCATCGTATCGAGGTTCGAATGAATATATCAGAGGTTCAAAAGCCTGAAACATCAGAGCATAAAAGTTCTATTATTTACAGATTCGTCATTTATATGCTTTCAAAAGAAGGAAAAGATGTCGAAGCTGACATGCATCTATCTATCTATTTAACTCATTTTCTTCTATGCCCACTCGAAGTACTTTTTTTTGACAAAATATAAACCTGATCGTTTATAAGTTTTCATTTCACGATACAGAATTTGCAGTTCATCCACAAGCACTGATATTTTACTCAAACGCTAGCTCTTCCATTTTTGGAAATTTTATGTGGTCATTATCAAACGAAAATTTGCCATGCCATCTTGATTTATTTACTGACGACACCCTTCTCTTCGAGTAGAACTGGCAGGAAAAAATATCAAAAACAGACACATTACCTACAAGGGTTGGAAAATGATTACACATGCAGCTATTTCCTCTAGGGAATTAATTAATTTTCGAACCAAATAAAGATTAGAAACAATTTCAAAGATTAAGAAAGAGAAAATCAAAGGTATTGAAGAATAACCAGTCATATCTTTCACATCTCGTTGGAAATGATATAACTTTTTCTGCATTCTGTGGAGATTCACTTTTCTAAATGAGGGCGGCTTTTTCCCTCATAGCTTTTATTCAAAAGATATTTAAAACAAGGATAACTACATAAAAGCCACTTCAGACAAAGTGAGCTTAATCTTGTGAGTTATTAGAGTGCTTTTGGGGATGAACAGGTGATCAATGCGGGTGGGAGATTCATGCCTATTGAGTTATGGCACGTTAGTCCGTAGCTAAAATTTATATCAATTTCCCCGTCACATTTTTGTCTTATAGATGCAATACCGACGCTTTGGTTGTTGGGAAGCTCGTTTCTTTGTTGAAATGATTGTAAGGATATCGTTGCTTTTCGTTTAAAAGCGAAGCATGATACTTTTTCAATGCAATACAATCAATAAATAACTAATATAATGGTACAGTTAATTGATATAAATCAAATAAGGAAATATATACATATGTGATTACAACAGCTTCATATCTATAATTTGCATAATTCATATTTAATTTAAATGTGCGATATGTACTCACAACAACTTCATATTCCTGATTCTACATGAAAACCATCATTTATACAAGCGTTCTAACAAGAAATAATCTATATGAACGATATGTAATCACAATGATAACTTATAATCATATAATCTATGATTCTCCAAGATAACAACAATTATTATTTCAATTCAGATCATGACGCTTAACCATTTAAAATATCCAAATAAATATAATTAACGTATTGATCCGTACGTGTTACCTTTGAGTAACAAAATATTCCAGAAAGACCGTTGTACTGAAACACAAGTCAAAAACTAACATATCCGATTTAGAATGGAAGAATTATCAATTTTCGATAAGCAGTACGGATGTGTATGATTTCGTCTTCTAGGCGCTCATCGATTCGTTCCAAATCAGGTTACGAAAAGAATGACTTCTGTTCAATCCCTAAAGACAATGCGTGCTTCGGCGAAGCGTATGGAGATGCTAGGATGCCGAGTTATCTGAACCCCTCCTCTCGACCTTGCTTATGTGGTCCTGTAGAATGCAGAGAGCAATACGTCCGGGATCAGCTTGGCTGCAGGAGCTGCCAGAAAGACTTCAAAATTGGTGTAAAGAAGTAAGAGAAGTTTAAAAACACCCGATTGATTGATAATGTTTGGAGAGAAGAAAGTATTAACATGAGAAAAATTGAAGAACAAGCTGCCAATTAGATTCCTTGAATCTCATTTTTTTTGAGAGAGAGTGTCCTTTCTCGATATATAATTCAGACTGAAAAGACAATGCAGTTTTCATGCTGAAGCGTCCGTAGATAAAGCAGTTAACGATACAGTCGTTGTAAAATGCAGCAAATCCAAAAGAACAGGTTAGTTTTGGATGCTTTCTGGGCCAAATCAGAAACAATGCTCGCAATTTCATGCAAAGAATGCAAATCAAAAGTTTCTGGCTGCGTACAAAGACGGTAGATGATAAGAAAAGCAGGAGAAGACTCAAAGGTTAAAGTTCAGTGGGGAGGCGAACAATAACGACCCGCACAGGTCAAAAGTCCGTGAACGGTCTGCGATGACATTAGAGGCTGTCAGATTATCGATATTCAGCGAGACGTCATCTCAACAGCGACGACTCTATTAATTAGCAGGGATAATCGATTATGACACGGCGTTCAGAGATGCACTCATGCTTCTTAGTACGGAAGCGCATACACACAAAACTACGCACAAGTATACATATTTACATATAAGAAATGACAGATATGTTGACTCGTTTATATAAATATTTCTCTTTGGCTCTGTTCTATTATTCAGTTTTGGTCTGATAAGACTAGACTTAGATACGATGATTCTCAAGAAAGTCAAGTCTGATGCTGATCAAGAGAAGCTTTCAACACATCACCATGTGTAATATTTATATGATTTAAAAATGAGCACTATATCTAGGCTTACCAATCTGACTTCTACCGATTACATCTTCCTATCTGTACATCTGAGTAAACTTTTTTCCGAGAAAAGTATCATCATCATCATCATCATCATCATCATCATCATTGGTTGCTATAAGTATGCTGGTGGACAAATATTTTTTCCATCTAGTGATTGCCCAAGCTACTGCTATGTTCTTTCCGGCAAAACTTTCTATCTAATCTCTCCATCTGCGTTCATCGTGTTACTGGCACCAGTCTACGACTTAATCCTAAAATTGCCTCTTTCATTAACCTCAGCGCTATCCTGTGGATTTGTTACTTTTTAGGTTTTGAATCCGTACGTCATACCTGGTATCATGTATTAATTGTATACATTTACGTTATAGCAGGACTCTAATCAGGTAGGCACCGATACAATCAACTGAACATACTATTTATATATTTCATCGCTGTAAACTTGACTTTATATATATATACATATATATATATATATATATATATATATGGTCAAGTTTACAAAGATGATAACCTGGTGAATATCAACTTTTCGTGCCAACGCATTTTTTTTCAGTTTTTGTATCCTCACAATGTGCTAAAGGCATTATTATCTTTCTCTCCCCCCCTTCTCTCTCTGTCCATCGACCTATCCATCTATCTATCTATCTATCTATCTATCTATCTATCTATCTATCTATATATATATGTGTTGATTGTTTTCGCATATAAATATAAAATCTATAATTACTTAAAATATCTGTACTGATTTGGGGGTCAGAAAACATCTATGAGAGAAATCAGTAAATATGATTATCATAAATATAATTCATATAAAAGATACAGGCTGAGTTCTCAGTAAAATGATAAGCAAAAAGTCATCGCTTTTTAAGCTAATGGAATTGAAAGTGTTTATGAAAGCGAAATATGTGAAGCAAAATATTTGAAGCCGTTAACAGTCCAATATTCAATCAAAATATTTGAACAGGTGATGTCTGGTTTCTGTATTTGAATTACAATGCAAGATGCAGTCGGCAGGAACTAAACAGTATCCATTTTACAAATTGTTTATTGATTTTCATTGCAAAAAAGTTAGCCGAAGTAGCCGGTTATAATTAACCAACAATTCATATATAAATAAAGCCTTGCTATAATGAATTTCAGATTTGATAAATTCGTGAATCGATTGTAAGTGACTTGAGTTTTACTTAAGATTGACCAATGCGTCAAACATGTGAACCATAAGAATACAGTGAAATTCAAAACAAATTTTGACGAATACGAAAATCAATCGATTCATAAAAACTATAACATTTATCGTTTGCGCAAAGAGATGAGTTTTAAAAGAGAACAAGATGCAGCCGAACATCTTTTCATATGCACATTTATATATCTATATATATATACATATATATATATATATATATATATATATATATGTGTGTGTGTGTGTGTGTGTGTGTGTGTGTGTGTGTGTGTGTGTGTGTGCACTGCTCTCCCAACTCTGGAATGGAGCACTCTGGTAGATAGGGAATTATGCGTAAGTATATCGCTCATTCTAATCCTACCGATCGTCCAGTTCCACATAGGGCAAGGGGTAGAGAATCTGCGTCTGTGTCTAAAGTGATCATTTTGACCCTTCCTAGCTGTACTGGAAGGCATACTGGATAGTCATTAACCACTCTGAAGAGTTGTAATACAGCGAAACAGTTGTTTGGGGATGACACAATTATCATTAATAATATTAATAATCATATTATTAATAATATATATATATATATATATATATATATATATATATATATATATATATATATATATGTGTGTGTGTGTGTGTGTGTGTGTGTGTATAATAGGATGTTAATTTGAGATCCTATTCATATCAAACGACTTTTTTTGTATGTGAAAATATCAATACAATTTAAACATTCAGAAAAATTATACGTGTAGCTTGTGTTAAAGTGTTTCCATGTATACAATTTGATACCATACATGAATAAACTACACACACGTACGCACACACACACACACACACACACACACACACACATAACCCCTATGAGACTGTTCATAGATAATAATGAAGGCAGTGAAAACAATGGTGATCTCAGCTAATGAGATATTTACCGATTTGAAGTCACACAAAAGTGTCCCAGGTGGTTCAAGTGTCGTTAAAGGTCAGATGGCATGATTCATGGAATGATGTTCAATTTTATTTGCTAGCAAGATACACGCAGAATTAGCAACACAGTTGTTTAACTGACTTTTTAAGCTTCCACAACCAAGTTGTTTCATTAGAAACCGTGAACAAAAACTGTCACAAAAAATGGTATAATGATAGTTTGTCCCACATGAAATAGCTGTTTTTCAGCATTTGTCTTTATAATTGTGACTTTGATAAAATCTGAAGCGAAAATCGTAGTTACATATATTTGACTGATTATACATTTAGGAGTTTTTAACTTATGATTCATCACGTCAGTTTTAATAAAATAATCTCTCATTCTTGCAGATTCAGTCATCAAAGGAAAACAATCTATTCTTTTTGAATGACTTAGACTCGGTGAACATACTGTTAAAACTCCCAAGGACAGTAATTTCACATTTGGAACGAGAATTTGCACAGGAATAACAGTGCGTTGTTTGGGTTCTCAAATACTGTTTGGGATTTATGAGCCAGATAATGAACTTTAAGGTTGCCCTTGGTCAGTTTTAATGATGAGAATTAATTCGATGACGGGGAAACTGAGACAAAGATAAAGTTCACGATCGATATTTATTTGTATAGGAATTAACTGAAAGGTGTTGCCTAGCGTATAGTAACATGGTAACATATTCATTGATCACCCCCTTATTCTAATTTTCTTGCAGCCAAAAGACATGGATAACGCGACGGTTTTGATTGGGTGACTAACAAGTTTATCTATCTTTTTATTGTTTCGTTTCTAGAGTTATGATCGTGAGAAGAGGCAACTGCGAGTCTAGAGCCTCCAGGAAAAAGATCCATTAACATGGCAATGATTGACTCCATCTCCGAACGTTGTTCAAATCAATCAGTGGCTTGTTCCCATTTCGTGAATAGGTAAAAGGCTTGATTATAATCATTGTGAATCCCGTCGGATTAGGGAAATGCCGGTGTACACTACATCGATACGGGATGGTCAACGATGGGAGGTCTTTATGGGATAATGAACGTTTTAGCAGACCACAATTCTTTAGTGATTTCTTTTGGTGGAGAACACTCTGTGTTGTTTAAAAAATATATCAATGAATACAAGTACTCCAGAGAATGATATACATTTGCTGACCTGCAAATATTTCCAGACGAAACGATAATTTTCATGTGTTGTTCGTTGCTGAAAGCAACATTTGTTTATTTGCATGGCCTAATTAACTCACGACTTATGTTTTTTACATCATAATCAAGGGGCCGTTCATTGCCGTGGTCAAGAGGGTATACCGTGTTTTAGGGTTGCAGTCATTCATTTCACCAGGAGAGGAAAATCTTCCGCTTTTGCACCCTGGCAAATCTTCCTGTCTTCTGTCAGTTTTCTTCGAATTGTATCTTGCCAAGCTGCGTTTGTTAACATAATACATAAACCATCGAACCCCTTTGTTATGCAAAAAAGAAAAAGATATAAACAAGATATCTGATTGTAACTACAGCATTTTCAGTTTTTGTGTCTACTACTTTTCACCTCCAGAAATGACAAACAAATTACGGGTCCTACCATTTAGCTGCCACATTATTTCCCTTGGTAGCTCATTAGGCAACTTAAGTCTTTGTAGGATTCACAATTAGGAAAAAACTCGTTCGAAGCATTGTTTTCTCTTTGGAAGAACGACTTTCATGACTGCAAATGTCCGTTGCATTTTGCTTTATAATAGGGAAATTTCGTATTCTAATTCCTTCAATCGATATAATTCTTTTTCTACATAATTTTTTCTCCACGTTCCTGTCATCTACACATCCTTTTCTTCTTCTCTATTTCCCTTTTTTCCTTTTACTTGTAGACGGGTCTAACGTATACTGAATAGATATTTTGAACTGCTCTGATAATCTACGGTTCATTTCTAATTTACTACAACCGCATTTATTGGTTTATAAATCCGTTTGACCCTGTTATTACTTTATGTGCTAAATGAACGGAAGAAACTATTCCATTTTAGATTACATACAGCAGCAAAAACAACGATAATTCATTTTTCTTTATCGTTGTTGTTCTTCCCTCTCTCTTATTCTCTCTATTTCTTTTTTCTTTTTGTTCATTTTTGTCTTTTTCTGGTAAATATTGAACACATCTTGTGGGATTGATTTCTTTCGATGATATTGCAACACATTCAGTACAATATGTCCCCATGCATCAGGCTTTTTTAAAGATTGATTGTGACACATAATGCTACAGGAATATGGCAAACCAATATTGTCTGTAATAGCATGCCATATGCCAACATTGTGAAACCATTGAAAGCTCAACAGAGCCTAGGGTTTTATTAAGAAAAAAAAATATAAAAAACTACATTGAAAGATGTCGAAGAATCATTAATTAGAACATTATTCTCATCGCCCATTACCATTGAACGGCGAGCTTATGAGAAATGGAGCAAATAATGCTGCACTACTATTCTAACTTGACACATTTTATTGTCGCTATACCTTCTTCTTTCCTATCTTTCGATCATCCTGAAGAGCTATTATAGCAGTACTATGATTTGCCTATCACTCTGAACCTACCTACGATCAAGTACGTTTGATTGATGATAATTTTTTCTTTTGAACGTCTTCACACCCCAATTTACATACCCCAGAGTTGTACTGGATTTCCACAAACATTATTGTAGCTTTAAAAATTGAAGTGTGTTCAAAACCTATGCTCTTGTAAAAACATTTGGAAACCTTTACAACAGTGACGTTAGGATTATTTTTCATAATTTGCTTGAAAAACATTCTTGAATTAAAAAAATGTGAAAATACGTTGATTATTCTGAGCTCATTTTGAAGAACATGTATCATTCACCCAGGGAATATATCTTATGTTCATAGTTGATCCCATGTTTTGACTTAATTGAAGCAGAAACTCGCAAATGCATTGCCCATATGTGATACATACACAGGCACGCATGCATGCATGCACGCACGCATTCACACACACACACACACACATATATATGTATATATATATATATATACACACACACACACATGAGCATATATAAAAATATATATATATACTTTTATGTATATACTTACATATATATGCAGATTTACACACACACACACACATATCTATCTATCTATCTATCTATCTATCTATATATATATATATATATATATATATATATATATATATATATATATATATATATATATATATATATATACGTAGTTGGCTAAAACATGTGGCCACATGATACAAAAATAATTTGTTTTTAACGTAATCTGTACCTTTGACAATGTACTCAACCGAAAGTTTCTACCTTAATCAATTTACCGAATACTATACAACGGGAATTTAAGATCGAAGTTAGGTAATAAGTGTGTCAAGCTATGCATATATAGTCGTTTATTCTTTGTCAGTGTCGGAGACTTGAATTGACCTGAGTTCTACCATAATAACCCCAACAATAACTCAAACTTAATTTAGGGGATTAAACTTTTCAGCGTTTGTCTGACCCGGTAAGACAGCTACTAACCAATTACCTGTTTGTCATTTCAAATCCCGGTGGGGGAACATTAATTTTCTATATTGATTTCGTTCAACGTGATACTAAACCAAATCAATATATAAAATCAACGTACGCATACTTGGATTTGAAATAACGACCTGGTATATGGGTTAGTGGAGGTCCTACCGACTGAACCAAGGACAAATCTTTCATATATACACTATGGTTGTAGTAATCATCATAAGTCTAAATAGGGCTGGAGTTTGACACCGCAGCAACCAAGCATGTCGCAATAAATTGTTAGTTCTCTCTTGACATAAAAAACAATTCTATCTGGGAAAAATCAGTGCTTTTACTTATATCCAATATCTATATGCAACAAGTGTAAATTTATTACAACGATATTTCCAATTTTTATCAAATTCGTTCATGGAATAATTATTGCATCATCATCATCATCATCATCATCATCATCATCATCATCATCAGTATTATTATTATTATTATTATTATTATTATTATTATTGTTATTATTACTATTATTATTACATCTCAAATCTATTTGTTCACAACCGATATTCCAAGCCTGTAGATGCTCACAATTGAGACAATGAAGTATTGCGACATTATTATCATTAGTAGTAATATCATTATTGTTATTAGTATTAGTTGCAATAGTAGTAGAAATATGATGTTGATGATGATGATGATGATACTTAGCTTTTTTCCTCCATCTTCAATTGTAAACATCGACAAGCGTAGAATATGGTTTTAGGAGTAAAGGTTTGCTCTTTATTTTCTGATTAAGCTGTTTAATCGTTGCTACAGGATTGCTGTCCGATCTGGAGTTGTGATAAAAAAACAATTGACAGTTACGATGAAAGTAAAAGGTAGTGATCATTAGCAATATAGATGTATTGTTCAGAAAATAACATATCTATGCATCTCTGTGTTTATCTATTCAATTATCTATCTTTCTATCATTCTTTTTACCTATCTTTATAAGTTATTGCTGTATCTCTTTTGTGAGAATTGCCAATTCATCATTATTCTCCGTCCGGCACTTCCATCATTAATCTTCTATCTCCAGCAATTTATCACTTTCCAGCTCATCTCGACTTTGATATCATTTTATAGAATCGTTTAATGACTTTAATATTCGCTTAAGTGAATACTGCTTTATGACTTCTTCCTTCCTCTCCGTGGTGTTTGGCGGTACTTTAGATTTAAAGATACGTGTCAGTTGTTCTCGATAATACCACACTTGAACGAATCAATTTCTAGACATTTCAATTCTTTTCTTTTTTCACATGGCTTACTTACGATTAAGTGTCAAGTGTTGACAGTCATTAATGGAGCTGAAACGTGGAACCAACCAAAAGATTGGCACTCCAAATGAAAACCAAGCACTATACACCGATGATCATGCTTAACATCATTTGAAAAGCTCACAAGAAGGTGCAGTAAATCACAGAAAAAGAGCAAGAGTCAGTCATGTCATTAAATCCATTGGAAAACTCAAATCGCAATTTGATACCCTCAGATTTCAAACACGAGGTGTGCCCACAAGGTATCTAAGCATTTTGGATATCTTGAGAACTAGTTGTGTGGCTTTAATTCTATTTAACTACTGATCTTGAACTCATTGCTCAGACATGAAGACTCTTCGATGAGGTTATTCAGTAGGAAGCAAAATGCCGCTGAGTGATATTGTGTACAGTGTGACATATTTATTCACAAGGACTGAACATATCCATTCATTACTTCACGAGTGATTCCTCTCGGCAAAATCACATATTACTCGTCTGTCACTTGATAGCGTAGACTTCAATGTTATCTTCCAATATCTCTATGGTTCTTTACAGAAAGTATGTTGAACATGAGATGTCGAATGTGTTCTTTCAGTAGATCTAAAGTTTTTGGTTAGGTGTGTTCCACCCTCCTTTCGCTCAACTCCACATGAACAAGTTACAGTAAGTAAGGCTAGGGCTTCGTGCTGGTCATGATTACGGGGAGTTATTTCTCACACACACTGTATATGAAGTCCAAAAGATAGAGACTTGAAGGAATTAAGCCGCAATTGTCTTAAGTTGTTTATGATTAGATATTTTCTAGACAATCGTTTATCTCTTTTGGTTTATATCCCTGAAAACCTGTTCATGTATAGACATATATCGATATGTCTAGGTGCCCAAGTAGTAGGAGTTCGTCACTTCTTTGTTGTGACTTTGATCTGCACTGGGAGCCTCATATTTGAGGACGTATCAGTGAAGCAAGCTTAGTAAATAAGTGTTTAAATAACATTCAAGGCACATTACCCTTGGGTAAATGTTCAGTGCTGAGTTTGATTCTCATTGAACACATTTCACTTGTCTGTCTGGCTGGTTATATATGTATCCTGTGTAGAATCCGGACCAATGGTGCTATAGGAGTAGAATTTTAAACAGTTACTCCTTTACCATGCCTAGAAAAATGTTTTCTTCTTCAAACACCACGAATCATTTTTTGTTGGGGGCTCAGTTTGTAATGTAAATTTTGGCTTGCTTTGTACTTGTCTTTGTTTTTTTTTTAAATCTGCGTTTTTTTCTGTGATCACCGTACAACAAAATGCAAGAGAAGAAATTTATTTATCGATCTCTTTTTCGATTTTTTCAATTGATCACTCCATCACAGCATACTGCCATATGACATTGGTCAGGTGATATTTTTCTATTGAGTGGCTAACCACACCTGTCTAGTTAACTGACTGCTCGAAGATTAATCCTAGTGTCTTTTGTCTGTACCAATTATGGTTGTCCATTTCTTCCCCTCATTTTCCTGTCGTCCAATTAAATAATTCAATACTTCTACCTGTGACCATCTTTTCTCAACGTTTTCTACCGATTCTTTGTGTTAAATTATCTATGAATGTTTGTGTTTTGATGCCTCTTTTCCCTCTCATTATTTACATTTACATTCATGTTTAGGTGTACTAGTGGAAAGAGGAATGACCACAAAGAAAAAAAAGTAGTAATTGACAACCAGGGAAGGACCTTAATCCGTAATCAAAACAGCTGTTACAGCCTTTGCTAGGAACAATATTGATCTTAGTGCTATAAGAGAGTCCTTCATGATTTTTTTAGTTGATTAACGAAACCCATTGGACATGCTGCTAGAGGGACATGCAGTGAGTAAAAATAATTTGGGTAGACATTCTAAATCAGTAACAAAAAGTTAGTGACGTCGTTCTTCTGTTTTTCCTTTTTATAATAAGATATTTCTGTTTTGATTTCCGGGTCAGAAAGAACAAAAAAAACAAACCCAAAACGTCGAATATGGGCATATTGTATATCGCTTGGAGGGAAACATCATGCTGTATGAAGTTAACAAAAGAACCATATGCATTAGAGTTAGTCATTTTGTGCTATTTACAATGAAATGGCATAAACCCTTGTTTTAAATTAAAGCACATGTGAGGACTGATAGCAATTATATAGGGAGAGTGATTTTCTCCAGAATTGGAGATATTGTATGGATAAACAGAGAAGTGTTGGTTTTATTGTGTGGTGTAGACAGTTAACTTTGGGCTAGGAAGTTGGGAGATGATTGTTCATGAAATGGCTCGAAATTTCAATGAACTCCTTTTCCAAACTATCTTTCGCTTCATTGATTGCACTGACAGACTGTGAATCATTGAATATTTACTGTTGGGTAGACAGAAATCCTCGATGAAGGGGGAATGATTGTACATAGATTCCTCAGCAAAATATAGTTACTTTTCTTGTGATCCACCATCCACTTTTCAATAATTCATTGAGAACTTTTGGGGATATGGTATGGACGGACAGATAACTTTTGGTGACATTTTGAGGTTGCCAACATTTAGCGAAGATTCAGCAGAGAGATAATCCTGCATAAATCTGCTCTAAAAATACTTGACATTTTTAGTTGACTATCGCTAACCCCTGCAGGAAATTACATAGATATTTATCATTCAAAAGGCCCATTACTTTCTGCACAGTTGCTCACCGTCCACCCTAAAAATTAAATCATCCTTCAACGGGTCATAATACCCAGGATGAGAAATCCTGCTTCATGAAGATCAACACTGCGTGGTTCACTTTCTGGAGAACTCACTTTTTCGTATCATCATCATCGTTGTTTTAACTCCCCAAGTTTTAAGTAAAATGTGATTGGGTCGGGTTACTGACGAGGAGGGCCAGGCGGACAACTCTAACGACAGCTTAATTTACTTTATCGCAAACCATTTCGCCGCATGCAACCCCGAGTTTCTTTTCATCAACGAATCCCCGGCTTTCGACCTAATCAAATAAAGCCAATTCTCCTCCCGATTATTTAGTGTCGGCACATGAAAAACGACAGTGTTGATTGTCCGTCTAAATCGAATACCGGCCATTTCTATGTAATGAAAACACTGGTTGCTGCGGTAAGCCAATTTGTTGCAATGCAAGCAAAACTAGTTAAGCGATAATATGAACTCTTTAATGTCATGATCAGGAAAGTGGGGTAGTAGATGAGTTCAAAGCAATAGGCGATAAGAACCGCTGAGATAAGATATCTATTAATTACGACACAACGGACTGGTTTTATTTGTCTATTGAGAGTTTCTTTCTTTCTTTTTTACTGAGGCATGCCTACTCAAAGACTAATAAAGAATTATTCAATTGATTAATTGCAATAGATTGATAAATCAGATTCGGTTACTCCATAACATCGTACTTTTAGTGCTGCAAAAAAGATTTGCCGTTTTAGCTTTGGGTGACAAGCAGGTGATTGACTATCAGAGGGTTCTATCGAAACTGGTGATCCTCTACCCCAGAAATCAGCAAAAAATAAAAGGTCTAGCAGATCTTGTGCAAGATCTACATGCAGCAACGGAAGTTAAAAGGTTAATAATGTTGATAGTGATAGAGCAGAAAATGTGTTTCTCTCCACTATCTGACCTTATGACGTGTAGTTATGTATATGTAAGTTGGTTAGTAAAAAAAAAGAGAGTGACCCCCGCATACCTCTTCACCCTTCCATACATCTTAACTTTTTGCTTTTTGAAATCGTATTTTCCTGTGCAACAATCATGACGTAAATAAACACTCTAAGGTCAAAATTGAAGATGCAAGACTGGGAAAACTAGACCACTACATCTATGCAAAACAACTAGACAAACTAGACGTATTATGAAAGTATTGGTTCCACAACGCCCATGATAGAGAGGTGTGGTGAATCCTGGGGAAGGTGTCTGTCCCACGATGGATGATGAAAGACAGACGATTATGTTCATGTTGGCAATGTTCATTGTTCGATGTTTGAAATAATTATGTGCTGGCATATGAGCGAATAATTTTGAAAGTGTTGAAACTCTGAATCCAACCAAGGGACCATTTTTGTGAAGATCACCATCGGCAATTTTGACCGTCGGGATGAGATATTCATAGGTAAGAGCGAAATCAATATATTATTCAATTTAAAAAAAAAATGGATACTTGATTTACAAAGGACAAATTCTCAAGAAAATGATTTTTCATGCTGAAGATCGGGAAAAATTATTTCTTTCCATACAGCTCCTACCATTAGACGAATAAATCCTTCCAGATATTAATTATACTTTAACTTTGTAGTAAAGTGCTCAGGAATTGCTCCATTCTGGAAGCTTGTTTTCGGTATAAAAATCACCAAAATAATAAGGTTTGGTAGGAATCATATGAAAGAAAAAAAAATTCGGATGTCAGGATGGAAAAATGTTTTGTTTCTTTTTTTTAATCTAATTTTTCCTATTGATAAACGAAGTATCGAACATCATAATCAAATTGCTCACTGATTTTTTTGCCAGATCTTGAATTTTCTCGGGTGTTGATTTTCCACTGAGCGTTCATACTTTCGAATATTTCGATGGACACTGCATCATTACTTATAAATATTTCCATTGACATTGCATCCATGCTTATGGATAAATCTATTGATATTGCATCCATACGTATATATATTTCCATTAAGACTGTGTCCATACTTGTAAAAATTTCCAAAGACATTGTGTTCCTCCTTATAAATATTTCCATTGCTATTACTTCCATAATCATAAACATTACCATTGACATTACCTCCATAATTATAAATATTTCCATTGACATTACCTCCATAATTATAAATATTACCATTGACATTACCTCCATAATTATAAATATTTCCATTGACATTACCTCAATAATCATAAATAATTCCATTGACATTACCTCCATAATTATAAATATTTCCATTGACATTACCTCAATAATTATAAATATTACCATTGACTTTACCTCCATAATTATAAATATTTCCATTCACATTACCTCCATGATTATAAATATTTCCATCGACATTACCTCCATAATTATAAATATTACCATTGACATTACCTCCATAATTATAAATATTTCCATTGACATTACCTCCATAATTATAAATATTTCCATTGACATTACCTCCATAATTATGAATATTTCCATTGACATAACCTCCATAATTATAAATATTTCCATTGACATTAACACCAAATTTTATAAATATTTCTATTGACATTACGTTCATACATATAGATATGTTCACTGACATTGCATCCTTCCTTGTAAATCTTTACATTGACTTTGCATCAATACATATAGATATTTCTATCGACTCTGTGTTGATATTTATGAATATAGCCATTGATATTGTGTCCATGGTTATAAAAATTTCCATTGACATTACGTCCATATGTATAAATGTTTTTACTGTCATTGCAGCCATATTTATACATATTTTCAATTACATTGTGTTCCTCATAAATATTTCCATTAGCATTGTATTCATACTTATGAATATTTCCACTGACATTGCGCACATACTTATAAATATTTTCATTGATATTGCATCCTGACTTATAGATATTCCATCCTAACAGTTAGATTGCCGACGGTGATATTCATGAATGAGAGTCCCATGGTTAAAAGAGTCAGAGTCTCAACTATGAATCTTAATTAAAATCAGATAATATGCTGATCTTGGCCAATTTTAAAAAAAACTTCTCAGATGTCGATCATCCGGGGAAAATTGTGTTTATATTGTTCATAACAATATATTCCTTCCTTTTTATGGGGGATATCTTACCGAACATCTGTTATCTCGTTAAAACTGCTGTTCCGTCATTGATATTTTAATTCCTGTTCTTCAATGCCAAACATGCAGATTAAATACCAAAATCAACTAATACAGATTTCAAGTCAAATATTGCAACATTCAAGGCTTTTATCATTTAAGTCTTTCTTACTGCCAGAAATCATGGAATTGTGAGTGTTGAAGATGAGTAAAGTCTGGTGGATATATCGTAACGACAATGGGCAGCAATAAGGAGAGTTGGAACCTTTCTCAAGTACACTGGCTCCAGTTGTAATTATAACTTCATGTTTATCCCCCTACTAGCAGAACTTTCAGTTTCTTTATTCGGATTTGGATCAGTAAATCCACAGACTGATAGGTCATTATTTGAAAAATTGTTGTGTGAATTCTTTGCTGTATAATAGTCCACCTTAAATATTCATATTTATAATCTAATTGAGTTAATTGTTCAAGAAAGATTTATTTCAAATGATGAACATTTGTTGAGTGAAATAAATGTTCTTTTCATCATTAGGCTGATTACTTATTGATGCATCTACGAGTATCTAATCATCAAAATGAATTAAAGTTTCGTCGTGTTTGTTCAATCAGTCATAATTATACGGGTTACAAAAATGCTAGTTTTCCAACGTTCGACCCACTGATCTTGCATAAACAATGACAGTGAATTTATTTCTCTTGAGAGACCTAATGAAAAACACCCACGTGCAGGAGGGGATTAAAGCCACCGTACATTCATTACAAGTAGCTTTAAGAATAATGTTTTTTGTAAGTGCAGACTGTTTCGGGAGATTTGAGACCTTCCAAGTTTTTTGATGACTGTCGTTCCAGGAGCAGTCAGCGAATATAAGGCAATGCAATTCGGGTAACTATTTTTTTTTCACTTAAAAACGATATCAAATGAAAAAGCTTTAGATACAAAGAATAAATTGGAATTAGCGTTTTTAGGGCTAGGGTTAGTATTTTTTGGGTTGTGGTTATTGTAATAATGTGAATTCTAGTATACAATATGAAATGTTGATATAGAATAAATGAAATGATATGAAATCTAGTTAAGAATATTTCAGAACTGGTTTTCTGATCAGCAAGTGTTATTCTTGAACATATGTCCTGATTTTCAAATGACAAACATTTCTGGAGTGAATCATTAAAAACGCTTGGACAATATAACAATGGGCATTTCGTAGAGTGAAACAGGTGTGAGTTATGAAATTGCCCTAGATGAAGCAAAAATGATTTTCTAAATAAGATTCTTATAAAAAAATATCTATCCTTTTTTCCCCCGTTATTCAAGATTTTTTCTGACGAATATTGTGATCTTTAACAGGTAATTTTTGACTCGGTGTACATGGACATATGCCGTTGTTTCAACGCACACAAAGTCATACAAAGGCTCCAAACGTATAACTATTAATAAAAAAAGTAAGATTAACCAAGATATTAATGATGAATGAATGAAATAAAGAAATTAAATGTTTTCATGAAATTGTGCACCATTGATTTGTCTAGGTACGAAGGAAACATATCACGGACTAAACTGACGAATTCATGGTGTGCAATCTGACGAAATGTGTTTAATTCCATCATCGTGTTAATATCAGATCAATATTTTGTTTAATTATTTCATGTATATACACGTCAGAGCAAAAAATGTTCTTTTTTTATGATGATGTAGCGACTATCGTACTCTCAAACTGTTTCCTTGCTGTGGGTTTAAGTAATTTTGAACGGTGCGTTTTAGTTGGTCATATAAGTACGCTTACTTGTTCCCATGTTTTAAATATCTGATCCTATCTAGTGTCCACCCAAAAAATTTTAAACTCACAGCCCTCTCTGTCAATGACTTATATGTGTTGGATTTTGAATATAACACATATTCAGGGAGATGCGATTCAGTGTCCCAGAAGTTAGTTGTCAGTTATCTAAATTCAGTTGTAGTTCTTTGTCAAGCTTTGACTATTGTCTCATCCGATCTGGAAAAGAGCTTCTGTCAAACTTACACACTTTGTCTCTTGTGGAATGGCTTTCGTGGTGGTTTCGTATGTCCATCTATTCATTTTATATTTGTAACTCACAGCCAAGTCAGCGAGGAGGGTTCAAGCTAAGGGAAGCTTCTGTTTGTGTAATTCAGCGTAGTGTAGAGATTGGTCTGTTCCTTAGCAGGATAAACAACCTCGCCATTGGAGGCTTTTTGAATGATCTTTAGTTGCATATAGCAACTGGTTTTCCCAGACAGTCACCCATCTCAGCACTGAACGTGCTCGACATTGCCTAACTTTGTGAAATGGTGTATCCAACTGTTTTGGTCATATTCTTTGTTCAATCACCATCAAAATTATAAAAGCAGCCAAAAATAGCTGACGCATATGCAAAGATAAGGAAAGAAAAATAGACTGGTTTAAATTTAAAGAAAATGTTGACCAGATTGGCTAATCTGATCTTTCCCCTGTCACGATGAAGCATTTTTCAAAAAACTGCCCCTCTTTCCTTCCTATTGCTCGAGGTGATAAGAGTTTTATGTTTTAAACCATTGATGTTAGGCAAGTAACCTCACGTCTAGTTGTTGAGTAACAGTTAGTAGACTAGGCTAGCAGTTTGTTAGTGTATACTCTCCTCACTTGGGCCTCGACAATGGTGGCCTTGCTTGAGACAAAGACAAGCTTTAGTGATATGTGTAACAGCTGTTGGTTGAAACTAATATAAAGCACGGTCAGAAATATATCTATAGATATAGCCTTATAAATTTGAAAAATATAAAATGGAACAGGCTTTGCTGCGCTGGGGTCGAACATCCATGTTTCATTGAAATCTAAAAGGTAAACAAAACAGAACTGATTTCTCTACACAAAATTATTATTAAATCTGTGCTCCCGTCTCAACTCTTTCATTTACAATTCCTGTAATAAAACAGATCAACCTAACTCCAAAGAGTAAATTCGTCACCATTTTTGAAAGTACTCAACTCTTATCTGTTCAACCATTACGTCCTGAAATTCATCAATGTGTAATAATCTCGTGATATCTTTTTGGGCATATCACTTTTTCTCTGAAATCATGGTATCTTATCAATTGAAAAGATATGATTTCGTAAAAGTGTCTCCAAGAACAGACAAAATATACCAATATCTTTTGTTATGACGAAATGATTTATCAAACCGATATTAACAATACACAGTAAGAAAATTGATCATGAAAAGAACAAAACGGATTTCATCTCGTCAAAGATAGACACTCTCTTAGAAGAATAGCGGTACAAAACACATGATCAAAGCAAGGGGAGAAGTGCACTATAACCATTTGTTCATGCAAATAAGCAGAAGACACACGAAGTGCAAGTTTCCAAAATTATACAAGTGCATTCTCCCTCGACGACGGCCTGTACTTCGCTGACTCGTTCTGGTGCGAAAATTACGTGGGGAATGTATCTGTGGAAGGAAAAAACTAGGTCCATACAGAAAGGTCTTCTCACATGTGATGCAAGGAATTTAACAAGTCCAGCTATCACCAGGAAAAATGCTTTCTATTTATTCTGTTCAAAAACTTCTTGGAGCAGAGCAGATTTGCCGATTCAATCGGAGTACTGAAAGCTACTTAGTTGAATTCTGTAGAGTGTATTACTAACTAATAGAGTAGAAGATAACACAAGTATTTCTCATTGAGCAACTATCCAATTATCGTGCCCTTCCTCCTTTTCTACCTTTTCCCCTGTGATCTATGACTATACAGCAAGTGGAGCGAGTTTGCTACTTGTATGCCTGGTCCTTGCGGTTGCTCGTGGTCAACTGATTAACGGATTTCAGATTTTAATTGAGAGCCACCCTTGTCAGCGTTGACAAACTTATTCTCTTAATTCAGTTGCATCAAACGCCTACCCTGAAAACTCTAGATGTTTGACCTATATCCTTGTCCAGCAAGTTTGACATATACCATCGTGGCCGATTCAATTGTATAAACCATCGGTACCTTTTTACTTCCCCCTGATTTGAATGTGTACACCATCGCACAAATCTCACTTGCACCATTTCACTGCAGAAGATTCGAATTTATTTGTCTGTGCTTACATAATCCGTGTCTTCAAAGGATATAAGCTGATCTTAGAATAAGGGTTTCTCTTCCTCTTGACATTTTATGTAAACACGTGGACGTGTTTAGTTAAAAGTTTTCATTATAATTCATTTATCTTATAAAATATCTAAAATATAATTTTTTTTTCGAAACTGGCATCTCTCCCGAAGTTAGTAAGGTATTATGGATTCAACACACACGCAAACTATACGTAAAGAGTTTTTAGGCAAATTTCTTTGTGAATATTCATCTTTCTTCTCATTTTCTACAAAAATGTTGATCGAATAAAAAAAATGATCAAATCATAACTAGTTTTTTTTAAAAATCCGGTTTATCTATAAAAAAATGCTGATGTTTTTAGCGTGGAACTTGTTTACTTTCCAGCTAGAATAGCTGACGTACCATGTGGCAACCGGTGACAGGTAAAATTTGGGTGTATTTTCCATGAAAGGTCCGTTTTCTCTTTTTAAAATTTTGTTCATTGATTTCTTTATTAATTTTTTTGCTGAGGAGCTTTTCAGAAAATACCACTTATAAAATAGCAGTTCAAAATGATCGATATATTAACAGAAGTAATCAATAAAACAAGCAACAATTTAAGGAATATTAGTGTCTCTTGGGAATATTGGCAATTATGAATTCAAATATTCAAAAACTAAAAAAATGGTCTAATAGAATTATAATATCCACGGAACAATTTGAAAAAAAAAATGTCGCTCATTTTATCTAATTTTTCAACAAAAAAAAATCAAAGTAAATTAAGCGAAAAAACAACACAATCTTTACAAGGCTATCTGTTGAACCATCAAAAAAAGTATCAGATGGTCACTGCTTAATGAGAAGACAAAATTTAGCCAAGTTGTCTGCAACAGAATAGAGATCACAATTAAGGGTTCTGTCTGACGCAATAACCCCTGCCTGATGAAGCATCTGTGTAAATAGTTATTACAATAAACGTCAATCAAAACCAGCCGAGTAAGTGAATAAGTTATTGTCGTTCGAATTAAAGCAGGGGAGATTATCTGATGAAATGGCGCTGCCGGGTTGAAAGCAGCCGCTTATGGTTGTTATTAAAAGAGACGTCAATCACAATTAGTGCAAGATTAAATGAATTCTTATCTAGAGCGTAGTAACACGACACCGGAAAAGAGAAACGCCCTTGGAGAGTTTGTAAAGAGACTGATAATACCAAACGTTGGCGTTGGTAATGAATTTTTGTTTCAAGGATGACAGCAACTGTAAATTGGCGAAACTGATAAAGAGAGATTTTGCACATTTTACATTAATTAAGATGTGTGAGTATATCCAGTTACTGGAGAGTACGCTGATGGTTAATATGTTTGTATTACGATATTAAATACAGTATCCGTTGGTTGGCCCGGCTGTGTTCAGCGCTGAACGAAGACATTGTCAGTTATGCCACTGTTTTATTTCTTATTACAGTTCGTTTCATATTTTAAAAGTGAGATTGGAAATCATATATAAAATTACTTTATGATAGCATCCATAGGCAAAGCAAACACGTAGAGATCTCAGCACTTTGTCAAATTACAATTCTGCTATTTTCCCGTCAGTTGGGTGCATCGGTAAGATTAAAAAGACTGTGAATTAACGAAAGTGATGCTGTGGAGTAACCCTACTGACAGACACATTATCTGTCTGAAAAACTATCACCGTTATCAAATTTCTGCAGATATTTTTTCCATTTTATTCTCCATTTTCTTTTCCCCTTTCTTTGTATTTATCGTACTTAATACTGATAGTTGTCTCTATAGTGGAAAAAAAATTAACTCTACCAACCTGAAAATTCAACTTGATACTAGCTGAAGAAAACTTAGCCTACGGGTTATCTTGTGCTATATGGAACTTGTAGTCGTAAAACCTCGTTAATTAATGATTCAAGGTTTCACGGCTGTAGGCCCCATATAGCTGGAGATAACCGTAATCTGGGCGGCTATTTTCAATTAGGTTGATATACAGGCATCGTTTTTCCTAACGTTGAATCTTTTTTATTGCTGATAAAGAGAAAAGGATGACAAAATCCCCATCAAAATTTTACCTAATATGAGAGTGACTTTTTGTAAAAGTGTTAGTAGCAGTTCTGTTTACAATTGCTCCACGAATTATCCTTATTTTTGAAAAAACTAATTAACAGTAAAGATTTGAGCTTTAGTGTCTGGTGATTTCCTAATGACTGGCATTCTATTATCCAAATAGTAAATAAGTAATTTTAAGTGCTTTTTCGAAGTAAATAGTTGATAAGTATTATTGGTTTTGGTCAGGAGTCGTTTAAGTTTACACACAAGTAATTTCGCGGTAATACTTATTTTATTTACTTTTTATGAAATAATATGTGAATACTTAAACTGACTTTGAACCCCTATCTAAATAAATGCAGTAAATGTAGCAAAATGAATAATATTTTCAACTTACGTAAACAAAAATCTAACGATAATCGTCTTTAACTTCTGTACTTTAAAATCATGAACATTACTTTTTTGTCTAGATCTTGAAATGCATCTTTGGAAATTATAGTCGGAAGCCCCACCGATTGAAACATCTAAAACCAACGAATGTTTTCTTAAAGTAAAACGAAATTGATAGAAGAAACGTTATTTCAAATAAGTTACGCAAATCTGTAACATATATAACGATACCAAGAATTTTTTTCGACACATTGTTCAAATTTCCAGAAATTAAATCAATTTTGACAGTAAGATGTTTAAGTACTCTTAGGTACCATCAATTACATATTTACTTAACTAAAATACGTTTGATGAATAATCTGGACTTGTATGTATTTTGTGAGTGATACATCCAATACGTTCATGAATATTAGAGATTAACTGCCACAGCGGAGAAGTAAAACCAGCCTAAAAAAGTGTTATGAACAATGGTCGTAATTTTCCTTTATCCTGCATGTAATGAAATCGCGGGTATGATGTATACAAATATAACCCTTGTATAATTCAAAGTGGTATTCCCTTTATTTCAAAGCTGGAATCTTTTCTGGGTTCAGGAAACATAGTTTTAGAAGGAAAAAATAATGTCATACACTTTTTACGCGCATGCTTGTGTATTTTTTTGCGTGTGATTTTATACGTGTATATGACTGTGTGTGGGCGCTTGCGTGAGTGTTTGTTGATGTCATTTTCAAAATCGTATATTCATGTTCGTCCCAGGCGGATCATTCTCTTTTTGACCTCTGTGCTGTCCAAATATAAGATCTCTCTAGTTGTCGTCTGTCAGGTTTAATTAGCCGTTCACCGCAGCCATTCACCCTGTAAAGACGGTCTAAACGCTTCATTTTGAAAAATTAGGACCCGTATAATATTGTGTTGGTGAAACAATCCGAACTGCTGAATTGCAAAGAAAGAAAATGGTTACTGGGATTGTTTCGATAGAATGGGCATCATCAACCTTTTAACATCCATCGTTGGTTTCGCCAGATCTCTCAATCAAAGGCGTCGCGGCGCCAACAATTTGTAAAACCTGACTAAATCATCACGCCATCTAATTTTCTATCGGTCAAAGTTCTGCATATGATCTCAGGGGATCCGTGTTGCTAGTTGCGATACGCAGCAGTTGTCTGACATTTTTACAATTTGGCTTCCCAACTGCCATTTGAGTTTTTTTTTTACTAGATTTTATGATATCTCAGACTCTTGTCTATTTTTCTAGTCTGCAGTCGTCATATGATATTGAGCATATTTCTCTCCGGTGTACGTTGCATGGTTCTTAGTTTGAGAGTCAATTGCATGGTTAGCTTCCTTGTTGCAGCTGACTACCGGGAGGGGGCATTGCTTATATGGCAAAGGACTACTTATACTGATGGAAAAGGGGTTAATGATTTCAATGTGAATGAATGACAACAATTATTACGTTTGCCCCCTATATAATTAGTAGAGTGGCTTAAGAGATCAAAGATATTTAAAGTTAGGATAATTGAATTATTAAAAAAAAAATCACCCGATTAAATAGCTCTAGGTTCCTTAGTGCAGATCCATATGTAGACATCTCTATCAACTGGACTGATATAAGCTCGTTTAAGTATATATGACTTGACCTGATCAGTATCAAATAATTACTACCAACGTTCTGCTAAGACATATAAGGCTTTTTGTTTTACAGTAACATTTTTCCTTTAACAGCATTATCTCTAATGTTCTTTTTTTTTGTGAATATTCAACTCGATCTCTGCCACACAGTGCGTATGTGCATCTTGTGGTGTATTACGTATTGTATCTGACGCATATGTACGTGTATTCCAGAGTTTTTTTTGCAAGGTAATATAAACAGTTACAGTAACACGCTAGGCACACTTTCAGCCTTCCAGCAGGGAGCAGGGCACGTGTTATTCGGTTGAGCTTCATGTTGCACTTTCAAATCAAGTAGTGAATGTGTTACAATGATTTCACAAATGAAATCAAATGAGAATCATCGATTAGAAAAAAATATATATTGTTAAGAATTGATACAAATTGATACGGAAAAAGCACACAATTCGAAATCACCAAAATCAATAGAAGGAAAATGAAGGGAAACACAGATTTTCCCATAAAAAGTATTATTCTGATCTTTGTTTATCTGATCAGTACGTTTTGATCGATGTTGGTTTTCGTTGACTTGTAGTCACCCGAAGCAAGGTCTTTCGACCACTTTTCACATCAAACGTTTTATAAGAAAGGCATTATTTATGCCACAAAATTAAGAATAGTGAAGGAAATGTTGAAATAGCTTATTGATCTTGAAATAAGAAAGTTGGAAACACTAAAACATTACAAATGAAGATTTACGATGATTAATATTGCGTAAGGCACTCGTTCACTTTTTAAAATGTCGAAATAGTACTCAGCATAAAAATACATTCAGAAGAGAGTTTATTCCACATAGAATATATTTTAGAGAAGAGGCTATTTTCGTGTAACTTGCAGCGAATCTTTCTATTTCTCAAAGTATGGGTGTGCCTTCATTGCAGATCGAGTCTCAGTTGGAAATCCTCTGACCGGAGAGACATGGGAAATTTGTCCGTATGAAGGCCTTCTATGGAAGTAACTGTGTAAAATTCCAAACTGACAACAATAACATAATTGGCCAACATATCAGCTATCATACCATTCCTGTTGGTAGACATTGTCCTTCGAAATATAAGTGATTGATAATTCTTATTCATTAAAACTCATGATGACACTAGCATGCACTATAAGCTATTTGCACCCCAGGCAATCCTACTTTGAGCCAGCTATGATAGTAATAATTTGCATTTAAAAAATAAAACATATCAAATAGTGAATATTAAAAAAACAACATAATTATAGAAAAGTTCCTACGGCTATAAGCACGCAATATATAATTAAATTCTGTGCTAACACTTGGAAAATCTTTCAAGCTGGAGTATCAACCACGTTATAGAAAAGTCAAAAATAATTCATTTCGTGTTACCTTTCAGCGTACATCGACTTTTGATAGACGTCAAACTTATATGCGTGAAAGTATTGGCTTTCATCGATACCCGAACTTTAGTTGGATAAAAATGATTCATTTCAATATACGATATAAAAATAGAAATATTCGTGATTGGAATATTTCAATTGTTAAAAAATTCAGCACTGAAATCAGTTTCTATATTTTACGGCTTGTATGATGCATGGCCTTATTAGATGCATCCTAATTTTCCTTGCATATTCTCGTGAAAAGAAAAAAAAAGACTAAAACAACCCTTTTTTCCCCTGATCCGCATAGACCTCTTCACTATTGAGTTATTTCATTTTGTTCTTATCTATCAAAAACTATTTTGAAATGACAGTGACTAGGTGTTTACGTTATTTGCATAGCGCAGTGACGTCATCGAGCAACTGATAAAGCGTTTGTTTCCTGAGACAGAACTCGGAAAATATGCGTTTCCTATGCTGTAAAATACAGTATATGTAATTTGAAAATTTGTTACACTTGTATCTGAAAACTTCTGAAATATAATTACTTATGCTGGTACGTGTTTATATATATTCAAGCGAGTAATTCATTCTGTCACAGAACGATTCAACTAAGTTTGTTACTAACTAAACCCACTGAAAGATTGACATGTCCACGGAGCCAGCAAGACGTGTGATGCTCAACGAGTTTAGAGTAAATTATGATGTGCAAAAAAGATTATCGTAACTAATGTATGCATGTTTCTAAAATTATAGTTTTATTCCTTGCTCATCGGACTCTCACCCAAAACTGTTTATTTGGTTTTCAACTTGGTTTGGCTAGTCTTGCTGAACGGCTGTGTATGCATGTGAGTGAAATGACAATATTTGAGGATCGTTTGAGACAAATGCCACTTTATTTCAGCTTTTGTATGATTTAATTTTAAACGGTCGTCATTTTACTCTCTCATTTGCTTGATAAACCATCATTCAATACCGTTTTATTCATCATATGTATGTATGTATGTATGTATGTATGTATGTATGTATGTATGTATGTATGTATTTACGTATGTATGTATCTACGTATGTATGTATTTACGTATGTATGTATGTATGTATTTACGTATGTAAGTATGTACGTATGTACATATGTATGTATGTATTTACGTATGCATGTACGTATGTATGTATGTGCGTATATACGCATGTATGTATGTATGTATTTACGTATGTATGTACGTACGTATGTATGTATGTATTCATTTACGTATTTATGTATGTTTGTATGTATGTAGTATGTATTTACGTATGTATGTACGTATGTATGTATGTGCGTATGTAAAGGCTGTGTCAATGGTGATGGAGGGTTGAGGATCGAAACATCTACTCATTATTGTGTCGAGAAAACGTTTGGCAGTGCAATTTTATGCTGGATTGATCCTACAATTCGCGTCCAGCAGCATTCACACTTATCTCCTTTTTTAGTGATCAGTACTCAACAAAAAATCAGGAAAAGTAACTTATCCATTGATCATCCCGTTTACGATTTTTTTATTTGATCATCCCCAACTCACCGTTGGTCATGTGATAGTCTCTATTAAATCACTAACCAGACGTGTTGTTTTCATGTTGATTCATTACCTTGTTTCTGTCCTGTAGATAAAAAAAATAGCTGTCTTCTAACTTTACATCGATTGTTTTTCAGGGGGTCACTTTTACAGTGAATATATCTATACAAAGGAAAAATAAGTATGCACTAACTTTGCATGGATTCGATCCCCGAGTGATGACATCATATTCATGTATACTAATCATTACCCATATCAAAAGAAATCGTATACTACCATGTTCAGAGCTGGGGTTCTCTTTTTGATCTATCACTTAATAATATGATCCGGGGATTCAAGGCGTATCTTTGTCCACCGGAAAAAAAGAAGTGACATTTAACACTTGATCCTGAACAAAAAGGGTTTCTGTGACCAGAAGGAAAGCCAATAAAAACGTGTTTTAAACCAGTAATGTCCCGGATATTGGAAGTGAATGTATTAGACGCGGGGAAGTCCTGCTTTTTATCCTAGGAAATGGAATAAAGACGCAAAAGGTAGAATACTTCAATCAAGAGATGCAGAAAAAATGTGCGAAAGAAAATGTGCGCCAAGAAACCTTAGAACGGATGGAGAACAAAAGAATCCCAGGTTTTCTTGCGTTCGGTTTGTCAGTTGCTGCCTCAAAGCGGATATCCGAGAATTTCCATTTCTCTTGTTAAGGATTGGCAATCGGTTGCTTCGTTGAGAATGTCAAGTCAAGAACATCATCGGATACGTCCAGGGAGTAGCCATAATGGGTCAATTAGTTTGCGGACACTGTCCAGGAATAGACAGTGGCCTTTTTTTGCTTTGCTGCTCTCAGAGTTTATCATTCTTTACAGCGTTAGGCAGACCTTTATCCAATTATCTAACTCTTCCCCTCAATTTTCGATTCCTTTTTTGAATGACCGATCACGGATTGTACCTTAATTGATAGAAGTTACACTTTTTTTTTTATTCATCGTTATAGTTAGATAACAAAAAATATTTCTGGGCTGCAGGTAGACTACCGGAAAAGAATATGGGGTTCTGTGACTGGATCTAGTCTATTGAGTGAAGGACTTGCTGTTTTGTTACAAACTGTAATGCTTTGTATTGTTATCATAATGTATCCATCATATTCTTCGTAGATCAGTAGGAACATTGATTAATCATGAATGTTTATCTCAATAAGTAAGTCATATAAAGTCTTGTAAAGTTCGAGTTTTCAACTAAATTGGAAATGTCAGAAAGAGGCAGTCAAGTACTGCACTCTGAGCAAAGGTAACACAGGTAGTTTTAGAAAACTATGATGTATTGGTGCGACCCAGCATTGTTGTAATAAAAGACAGTCGACCATTGTCATGAAATAGGTGCTTGCAAGGTTTGTGATCTTCCGATTTTCTTAGCTTTCTTGTCACCTGAAATATGTGTCCCTCAAAAATACTTGAATCTCATGACAAAATTTCGCGACAGAACCTTATCCATCCATGAGCCTCACTGAATGAAAAACGTGTCTTTGGATCGCAGTACCATAACCCTGATTAATCAAGTTACATTACTGAATATATTATGAAATAACCTTCTTCAATTTGACCGCATATAAGAACATATTCAAGCAATGTTTTAGCAATTCTTACACTCTGATGTAGCAAAAAATTTCTTTATCTATACTTGTATCATCACAATTATATTTTCAAGATAACATTTCATTGTCTACGTAACTAAATTTAGTTTTATTAGTCGACTAATCTTTTGGAATAAAGTCTATTAGTCGTTTCATTCATTGAGTTTTAGGATGTTTGATCTCTGGCTTGCTCTACGTTAGATTGAATCTGATGAACAACGAGAAAACTGTTTTTTCAAGACATGGTAAGAAGTGAACGTTTTCATTCCAAGTCCTCTGGTCTCATTGGTTGGCTTGTTTGCACGATACATACGTAGGTACGTAGGGGATTATGCCCAAGTAATTCAGTTCCTAAACTATCTTATTTTATTCAGAATGTCAGTTACAAATATCCATTTCATATATTTTCAGCATAAGAACAAGAATATACATAGAATTACATGAAAAAAGATAGTTATCAGACGAACAAATCTCAAAAAACAATACATGACAGTGATTGGGGGAAGAGAGGAATGAGTTTAGACCTTCTAATGACTCAAAAGCAAACCTTGATGTCATAAGTGATCCCATTGGAAAGGGTGCAAGTTCAAATCCGCCCAGGGACTCATTTCTTTTTTATTCTTCTTTCAGCGTTGTTTCGTTTACACCGCCGATAATTTGGACAAAACTTCCTCTCGGTATTCCCATGTCAGATATTAACATCCATTACTTCTCATACGTAAGTACATAGTCCGCCAGACCGACTTGAAAACTGTAGAAACTTATTTTGGCAGTTTTGGCTAACTGGATATTAAAGGATGAGACACACAACTTAGGATAACGAGAAAACTATTGACCAAGAGGCAGTGGTCGAAAAAAGCTTGAGTACTTCAATGTGAATAATTCGTCGAAGAATGTCAATGTTTCACCCTTAGGCAACGCTTGTTTTATTGTCTATTGCTATATTCTTAGCCTGATGGAAGTACATGGATGAAATCGAATCGTCAGCTAAACTGAAAGATCTTCAAATTCTGACATAGTTTGACCCGAAAGGATAACTTTAAATCTACCAAGTGTTCCCAAAAATGAAGATGTGTTGAATTGGGAAATGAATTTACTGACCTTTCCTTGAATTTGTGAGTTATTGTCCTTGGTCACCTAATAGGGATCGCTTTCAAATTGAGAATTGTACGAGAATTGGTCATACGTGTGCTGGTTCGAATAACTAGTTTGTGTTGCAAAGGTTTGCGATGATATAAGTGTCTTGCCTTCATATTCATAGCACATTTACAAATGAGTCTTTTCATTATAAGCAGAGCCCGCCGATCAAATCTGTCACCAAGCTTGTCAACATAGGTTCTTTTCAGTCTTTCAATTTCGTTTGTTGGACTAGCTGTCTTACTAATTTCAGACTTATTTGTATATACGTATGTATGTATCGAGCATGTAGGCTACATAAAGAAGGCTGAAAACCTAGGAAGAGATACTCATTATTATATCTACAAAAAGGACTTTTAATTTTATTTCTCCATCAAAAATTTCGTTCAATCTAAAAAATGACTTTATATTAAAATTATCTCTTAGTTTTTGTTTGCTTTCCTGTGGGAAATTTTGACTTTTTTCCGTGATAAATACAAAACAGAAGTGAGAGAAATAACTTAATAATTCATTATCCTTTTTTACTAGCAAATTTTCTGATTAGCCCCAACATGCCATGCAATATGTTGATTGTGCTACGACTTCTACTGAACCACTAACCAGATCTTGTTTGATCAATACAATTCCAGGCAAAACATGAATTAATATTTGCGTGTAAATTACCTAGAAGAGAAAAAACAAGAGACAAGAAGGAAATGAATGAATCACTGAGAGAATGAAAATCATTCTCTCCAAAAAGCTTCCGAAAATCAGTCTCCGTAAATGCCCATCAGAGACATCGGAAACGTCTGTCTCTCACGCTATGCTGAAGTTTTTTTTATTTCAGCCTATGACTAGTTTTCATGCTAACGACGTCTCTTTCCCGTCAGTAAGTCGGAGAGTCCTGCTAACCAACGTAATTTATCACAAATAGCTTGCCAAACTGTTGTCAAAGGTCACATGGAAGAAAACATCTTGCTTTCAAAATGAGATATTTTAGCTAAATTTCTTATTGGATCTCTGCTGTTCAGATTCAACATTTTTGTTCAGGTTTTTGTAATAGTTTGTTATAGTGATTTGTTTGACAACACATTTGCATTGTCTCTTATTGAACATGAGAATAGCCAGCCATTGTTTTACGTGTCGTTTATTATGGTTTTCTTGAAGACACCTAAAAAAAGTATAGTGCCATTGTAAGTGAGCTTAGTAAATTATACATACTAGCTGAAATTTGCACCCTACGGTAGGATTTCCTGTGAGTTCCCACGGAAAGCCTGATTGGAACCGTTTACACCACCCCAAAAAACAAGAACTGCTTTTTGGAGTACTTTATTTCTAAACTTTGGCTACTTCGAAGTCTGATCGAGATAAACAACATCTGAATTTCAATATAGTACAAATAGATAGATACGTGTGAATCAGATCATTATCATGTGGTAAAGTACGAGTGCAGACCTCGCATTATTGTATATTACAATGTTTGAACACCAAAATGAGAGAAAACGTCTTGTTGTACTATAAGTAATAACACGGGATGCGATGACCATAATAACTCCATCTGTGTTCATGCTGGAACAGATGTACGGACAGACATTTTGTGATATATAGTAATAGTAAATCTTTAAGTAAGTGCCGATGCTGCTGGGCACATATTAAGTGACCAATTCATTGGGATTTTGAATTGTAGAATGAATCCCCACAAACAACTGAAAACAAAAAAAATCATCATCATCATCATCATTATCATCATCATCATCATCATTCTTTTATCACCTGCTGTTGAACCTACCCCGCCCCAACATTCTCCAATATTCGCAAGACCTCTTTATCATTGTGGGTCTTCTCCATCTCTTCCGGCCTCGGTTATGCATACAGTCTCTGGGGATCCATGCGAGATGATAGTTGCTATTTGAGTTTTATAATAGATTCTATGATGTCTTGGACACTCGTCTTTTGCCTGATATGTTTTGCTGTCTTGTGATCTATTCGTGTGAGGTTGAGCATGATCCTCTCATGTGTAAGTTGGATAGTTCACAGTTGGTAGGTCAATTTCAAGGTTAGGTTCTATGTTTCACCTTCATACAAGACATCAAGAGGATTTACTGATTGTATATTCTCCTTTTTAGGACTGGGGTTTTCTGGCTCTCGATGGTTGAGCTGGCTCAGACGGAAGGGATGCCATCCTACATAGATTTTTCGCTTGTTTTTTTTCTTATTTTGAGGATTTCATGGAAATTTGTAGATGCAGTGGTCTATTTACTTTGGTTTTTTGCTTCCGATTTAGATAGTTGGATATTTCTGGCTAAAACCTGCCCTAGAGTTCCATGAGTGAAACAGAAAATTTGGTGGTCACTGCTTTTTTGAGTTGTTGGCTCAGAGACAAACGAATATGAGATGAATTATCATACATTTAACCCCTGATTGCTAATGTAACATGGTAATTTTTTCTATATCCTTATGATACACCTGACAACAAATTAGGGGCAATAGTCACCACCTTGAGAGAAAACGAGATTTACAACAAGAAACGTATCTCGTTATGAAGAAGAAAATTGAGGGACAATGTTTGATATTCGATTGAATAATCACATTTTATCGAAATGTTTTCATAAAAAAAGAAATGTACGCAGAAGTTTCGAAATATTATGAGAACTGTAGTAATTTTCATTCTAGATGGAATATTATTTGGAGAGCCATTCGGTAAACTGAACAGTTTATATGAGAGTAAGACTTTCACGGAAAATATTGTACGGATTCTTTGAACACTATGATTTGTGATATCTGTTTGAAAATACCTTCAAAATGTTCCTATCAACTCTCTGGTTTTAATCTGGAATGCACATACAGACGGACTTACGCACAAAATATCTATCCATCTATCTATCGATCTATCTATCGATCTATATATATATATATATATATATATATATATATATATATATATATATTGACATTACATAAATTTCCACTCTCACTCGGGCGTAAAGATGCTTCGAAAGTAAGTACAATGACTATATTCTTGTAAAAGGAGATAGATATGTAGAATTTGACACAGGTAAGTATTAATAGACTGAAATAGATATTTGAATGGATATAAATAGCCCAAATGCTCCAACATTAAATGAGATTGATATGAACGAAATTGAACAGATATATAAATAGATATGTATACATGAACCAAATCAACACATAACTTGATGGACATTAACGCGCTTTGAAATCGATATGTATATTGCTGCATAGAATTAATGTCCAGACTAAGTCATAAATTCAACGGAACCTCATTTCAACAAACAGCCGTCGAACCGGTAGCAGATAAATTACATGCACTGTCAGAAGAGACAGAGGAGGCAACATATGTTCAGGATATCAACATTACACAGTTCAAGTACTAGCAACAGAATGGCACGAACAAAATTGATCAGACATTAAAAGCGTTCAGAATCAGCTTGATTACAACTCCATTATTGTCTGAATAAGCATCTCTAACCTTGATTAGCCCTGCTTTTATATGATTCTCCTATAGTCTACATTTGTTATTTCTTTATACGTCTATCTCACCTTTTACAATCTCTCTAGATGAGAATGATCGATATATACTTATACCTAAACTTGTCTTTCCTGAATTATCACCGTCGTAATTGCTAGCATTTTCCCCCGTCCTTTTTTCTTGGTTCTCCCAAAGGCAGTGTTTTGATTATGGGCTCCAATCTGCCTACGATTCTATGCTGTTGAGTTACTCTCCTAAATGGATAGCAAAACTCTACAGACAGCACGGCCATATGCTCCAAGGAGTATTCATCTTTATTTTTAGTACCTGTTACAACCTTATTGTTTTAACAATGACATTAACTGACAACAAACCCCCATAGTACAATCAAGTAATATATTTTTGCAAATCTACTCTAAAGTATCCAACACTTTTCAACATCACCTCTGTATGTACGTTTTCTGTATGTATGAGGAAAAAGTCTGTACTTGGGAGTCTCTACGAATACAAAAGCCGTATTTAAAGGTGAAAGAAAAGAACTGGGATGGCTGACCATATTTGGAGAGAAGAGCACTTTCCACTTTGAGAAGAAGTTCGTGTCATAGGTAGGGAACGCTGACAGTAATCAAGGAGGCAGCCTACATGAAAATGTTCACTGAATGTATGTCGTACAAGTGCAAAGTTCATCCCAATATGGCTTTCACAATTTAAGTTACGGCAATCCAGGCATAAAAAGGGAAGGAAAATAAATTGCCATTACCCGAACCCGTACTCTGTAGTGGGGTCACCATTGGATTATCAAGTTTAACACCATCACATTTGGACAATACACTGGAAGAAGACCGTTGAATGAATGGATTAACAACACAGAAAAACAACACGGAGTTCGATCGTCAAAAAAAAAACTCTTTGAATTATCTTTTCTGGCTTGATTAGTGAGTGTTTGCTACCTGAGTATGAAGAAAAATGCTCTGAGCATTCTGTCACCTGCACGAACCAATCTCCGCGGATGTAAACAAATATACAAGTACAAAAAACAGGTTGGTTTAGTAACTAAACAGATACAGTCATGCAACCAACGTGTCTTTGTAGCATGCTTTGTTCGACGTGACCAATCGAAAAAAATTTGATGAAGATTCATCAATAGGTAAGTTACGTCTCTCGCCTTTTGTTTGATCACTTAAAATTTTGACTTTTCATAAAAACGAGCGATCAATCTAGCATGAGCTTACGATGAACATTGAAGTCCCAACTAAAAATCTAGTCAGGGTGAAAAACAAAAAAAGAAACGTTTTCTCTTGGCATAATAAGGAGTGGATGTTTAAATACTTAATCCTTTAAAGTCAATTTGTACGTCCTGTACGCATGATAATGCTTAATACATGGCGAGACAACCAACCAGACCAGCTTAAAAGCTGTAGAAACCTAATCCAGCTATTTTGGTCGAAAGTTTCTAAAAGCTCAAGTGTAATGTTCTTTGCTGTAAATAAATCATGATTTAAAACCGGTCGAGAATATGACAGTCATTACTGCATGATAGAGTGACAAAATCACATTTGAATCGAATAGGCCGTGATATAAGGTTGTTTAAAGGAATAGCATGAATCAAATACAGTTGTAATTGCCTGTTAATTTGCTATCAGTATACATTAAGCTGTATCTGTGCTAATATGTTTACACAGTGGTCTGCAAAGTTAACGCCATGTATTGGTAGCTAATGTTCTTGTATTCGTTCGTGATAAAATGGACTTAAGACCCTAGAAAAAGTAACAGCAATAGTAGTAGCAAATGTAGATGTATTATAAACAGCCATTAAACGGAGATACGTATGTGCACACGCATCAACAAAACATCCATTGACAATGATAACTGTAGTGATAGTAGATGTAGTTAAATCATTATCAGCAAGGTTTTAATTTTGTTTTTTGGAAAAAAAAGCTTTCTTGTCCTTTTGGGGCCTTCATTAATAAAATCTGGATTCTACAAAATGTGATTGTTTTTTTTAGATCTTTTTTTTTCTAATTAGATGTGAAAACGCCTGTGATGTCATGATTAGAATTTATTCAAACTCTCGCGGGAAGTTTTTTTTACATGACTCCTAATTGTGACACTACCGTAGTTCAATTATTGTCATTATTGATATTGAAATGTATTATCATATTTAGAGTCATACTGTTTGAATATTTAGTTAGAGTGATCGGATAGTATTTCATGAACATTAGCTATTTTGAAGCTTACTTCTCCAGTAATCTTCCTGGAGAAAAAACAAAGACACGAGCTGTCTGGAGATCACTGTCTTTTGTCAATAGCTCTTTGAAATAATTCTATAGAATCATATCCAAGATGATTATATCCCAGTAAACAAATCCTCCACCCTTACTTCTACTTCCTAGATTATAAATTTATACCGCTTTCAATGCAGATGAAAATATCTCACGAAGTTATCTGCTACAGTATTTGTTGGAAGTTTGATTCCTTGCTTATACAAGGTTGAATATTCGCTGGGTGTTAACAAGGCCCCATGTAAGACAGAGTCTCAACAGTCTGCAACAGTACGACACGAAGACCATTTTCTCTAGTTGACACACAGTCGACAGAATTCACAAGTTTCACACGGGAGAAACACTTTTTGTTTAGTGCTCTTTGAAATCATCCAATACAACCATTATTGAGTGAACGATATCCTCGTGAACAAATCCTCCAGGCTTTGCTTCTACTTCCTAGATTATAAATTTTTGTAGCAATTTTAATGTTGATTAAAATAGGCAAATATCACGTTAAGTTATCAGCTACGGTATTACTTAGAAATTGGGTTCCTAGCCATGATAAGCGAAATGGTTTAAGCCTAATAGTATGCTGCATGGAAAAAATATTTGTTCTAAAAAGGAGGAGATACTATCAAACTTTCTCCCTAGAGTCACCTATGGAGCTGATGAATGGAACCTAAACAAAAGATAGAACCATGCATTGTGCACAGGAGAAAATCGTGCCCCCTATCACAAAAGATTGTAAAAAAGTACAATATATTCAAAGAAAAATAAGCATTAGAATCATCATAAAATCCACTAGAAAACACAAATGGCTAAAAGCTTTACATATAGCAAGACTGTCAGACGATGGCTGGACATCAGGACTCACGACGTACATCCCAAGAGATCAAATGTGAAACTGTGGCAGACTAAATATAAGACTGCGTGACGAACTAGACAGTATCAGGAAGTACTGGCGCCGTGGCACATGCGAGAAAGAGGTCTGGTGACTCTAAAGGAAGAGTCATGTCCAACGATCGATGCTAGAAGGCCACTGCTGTTGCTGCAGCTGTTGATGGTTACATAACTCTACAAAGACCGTTTAAAGGTCAAACTCAACTCTGGTGCTTAAGTGGCTAATACATTTTGTGCAGTTTTAATTCAACTTAGATTAAATAAGAGAAAAATGTATTTAACTAAATTCTACGCCGAAAAGATGCTGACCAAACCGGTTTGTCTTGAGGATAAAAGAAATTTACGTGTACGACCTTCCATAACAAAATCCATGAATGGATGCCCAGTTTGGGGGGAGTTGAACGTATTTTTTTAATTCTGAAAAACCTTTTTCAATATTATTTGAATTCAAGAAGTTTTTGTCGAGTCTTTTCGATCATATCAATATATTAATGATATAATATTAAATGACTTAAATGTTTTCTTTTATGCATATAATTTGTTTTTATCAGACGAAATCTACGTAGGGTTATCAGAAGATGCATCCTTCACTATAATCATTGAAGAACAAATGGTGGTTGTACTTGATCTCAAGTTTTTATAGTTGATCATTTGAACGTTGTAAACACTGAGTCGCAGGAACATTTACAGTGTAACTTATTGGTTATTCTAAATGATACACTGGTCAGAGGAATAGCTTCAAATATTTTATTCATTATCCTACAAATCAGTGTCAAAACGTCGTATATTGATCTTTTGAAGAAACAATGTTCTTTGTTTTGTTTCGTATATGTTTTGCTTCGTTTTGAAATGGAATTAGAGTTGTTTATGCTTCGAAATAGTTATTTCATGTTCGTGCGTAAATCTAATTAAATAAAGTGAACATCGAAACAAAGCTAAAACAAATCCTAATAAGTTGACAACAGAGAAATATTCATCTTTTGTGTTGCGTTATTCAGGTATCGAAAGTGGTCATGTATATTTAAAAAATATTTATGCTGAATCTTCATTGAAACGAAGAGCCTATTACTGTAGTCGAGATGAAAATCTAACCAAACTGAACATAACTGCCTACGCTCTAGTTGTAAACGGGGGTTAATTTCAATTACATCTAATCCTATTTTGAATAAGTAAACCAAAAAGATGGGTAAATGGGACTGATAACCCTTAAAAGTCTTCTAAAATCAAACTCTGATAAAAAAAAACAGCAGATCATTTAAGAAAAGACAATACAAAGCATATTTATTGAATGAACAACGCTCATTAACCTCATGAGTTTTAATTTGCAATAGATTCTGACAAGACATCACTGCATCTTTCTTTCTGTTTACTTTCCCTCACATTACAGTATTCTGAATTCGAAATGTTTTAACTTTCATAGTCTTATTAATTGCGATAATAAAGTCAACTCTCTTGGAGTTGGACAAAAATCAGAACAAAGAGTTCTTCTCTCCAGTGATTATGTAAGTTCAACAATAAGTCTACCGTCAAATAAATATTTATCACTCAGCATAATCTCTTTTTTTATGAACCTTATTTAAAGGTGAATGTTGATCAAATCGACTAAAGATTATAAAGTGAAAGTTTCAGATCAAAATGTCGCTAATAATCACGTACCAAGTTACAGATTTATTGATCCATCCTTGTCTTGATTTGTTCTCCTTTCCGCACAGTTTCTTTTCTATCTCTTTCTCTCCGATGCAATTGAATCACTCGTATTCTCTTTTACATTCTCCCTTTTCCACTGATACTTACCTTTTTCTCTTTCGTCTATTCCAGAGCCTTCTGCACAGAGGTGGGCACGGCAAACAGAAAACGCTAAACTAATACACTGCTAAAGATTCAAAACACCGCTAACCACCAGCTTTTACTATATGAAATTATTTTTGGTTCGTTTTTTTTTCTCTCCAAAATCCTTCTGAATAGTTCTAGAGAGTTAAAGTTTTGATAGATTGTAGTTTAGACATTGGGCTTCACAAGAACTACATGTTGCGTTTAAACTAAGGTTTGATCTCATTTGTTGATTTTATTATATATGTATAACTTGATCATTATCAGATATTAGCATACTTTGATAAAAGTTAGTGATTAAACTTCCGCTGAATTTCCAGCGTTTTACCAGATTAACGATTTTGATAGCTGAGTTAACTAATCCTTCCTCTGCTCATGTGTCAATCGTTCGTTCTCCTTCATCCTTCGTCGCTCCAATATCCCTTTCCTCTCTGTCACTTTTGTCTCTGTCCCTTTTCCATCAACATGCAGTCTCTCTCGATCTCTCTTAACTCCATTGGCTTTTCTCTCCTCCATTCCAAACACGATTTCCACCATTGAATTTCTCAACAGTGCATTGACTCTCACACATGTAAATTAGGATACCTCACTTTCCTGTCAATGGCGACTTTCCTGTATCGTTCCTACACGCTCAAAGTCTCGCACATAAGCAGTTTCTTTTATTCCGTTTCCATTCGAAGCCGTCATCTGATCCAACTTCGCCGTGTTCCCAGCCCAGTCTCTCGATTTTTCTGCTTTCGCTTTTCACAAGAGATACCGTCACCATGGAAACGGACACGCCAAACGACTTCGTCGAACCCTATAATTCACAACTTTCTCATCTCACAATGAATGCTCGCCCCTCCTCGTCTCCATCTCATTCGAACGAAATACTCGATTTTTCCAAAACCGGACAGACAAAATGAGCCAAATATTGCACGCGTGTGGCCTCACTCTTTTCTTGTTTTTCTTTCTTTCTTTCTTTCTTTCTTTCTTTCTTTCTTTCTTCTTCCTTTCACTCTCTCTGTCTTTTCAGAATTTAAAAAAATAAAAATAAATAAAAACACGAAATACAGATGATTCTGGGAAATTGGAAGATAAGGAACGAAATATCTTATTTTTGTTTCATTCTTACTTTTCTCTGTTCCACGTCCTGAACATTTTTGTCTATTGTGTTCATACTTATAGAACCTATGTTTTTTCATTCACAGAACACGCTCGCCGCCTTTTGTAGGGCTTGAATTTTTCCTCCAATATCTCTGTCTTATTTTTGTTTTCCCTTTCTTTCTTTTCTCACTCCTTCTCTTAGTTCAGCTTCATTCTTCCCTTTCCTCTATCCCTTGACTTTCCACTTCTTTCCTCCCTATTTAATTTCTTTTTTTCTCTCTTTCTTACCTTCTTCCTTTCCTTCTTTCTCGCTATACTTTCCTTCTTTCATTCTTTCTGTCCATATAATCTTTTTTCTTCTTGACTTTCTTTTTTCTTTTCGATGTTTTTAATCTTTCATTTCCCCCATTCCCTTCTTTCCTTCTCTTTTTCTTTCTTTCGTCCTTCCTTCTTTGTTTTTGTTCTTTATTTATTCTTTCCATCAACTTCTTGTTTGCTTCTAAGTTAGTTTCTTCTATTTTCCCTTTTTTCTTTCAAACTTCATTTTCTTATCTCTTATCTCTTTCTTTTTTCATTCTTTCCCTCTTTTCCTTTCCCTTTCTCTCTCCACCCTCACCGGTGAGAAATTTGTTTTTTCTTTCAAAATTAACTTTTATTTAATATTCAATCGAAGCAGTATGACTGCAAAAAGACATTGAAGAAACCAAATCCACTGAAAGTATAAAAAAGAAACAAACAAAAAAACAAAATCTAAAAACTTCAACGAAAAACAAAAATGGATATAGAGGAAGAAAATTTAAAGCCAAAGAAGATAAGAAAGCAAATTAAATATGGGCGCAGTAATGTTTGAGTTTTTGAGCTGACGAAGAGGTTGCCGGGCAAGAGTCAGAGGGACATTCAAATCTCATCCACCATGTTGGCGCCTCGTTTTGATTCCTTTTTTTTGTGAGGAGGAAGGTATTGAGTCAAGCTTTGTCATGGCCGAGTAGCATTATTCGCAACAACGCCATACGTCGTACAGGAATAAGAATAAAATAATGGTTGGGAACAGAATTATAAACAAAGGCAAAAGCCATAACGATAAAACAAACTGAAATCAGACCGATTGCAAGTCGATAGTATGAACTCTTTTAAACAGTTACACGTTGATTCTGTAGGCCCATCCTTCTCTCTTTATTTAATAGCATTTTGTTTTTCTATTCTCACTCTCTCAAACCTTTACTCCTTTCCTGTGGTTTTCAATTATGCCTTATTTTACAGATGAACTTTTAGGAAAGCATCAACATTAATTATCAATAAAGATTTCTTCAGTTTTTAAACTAGTCTGACTAGTTGGCAATGTATGTATGTATGTATGCATGTATGAATGTATTATGCATACAGGCCGAATCAGTAGAGCTAGAGTATTGAAAATTGAAACAATTAATCCTTATTATGTAAAAAACAAGAGCAAAAAAAAAATGTTTTTATTTCCTCGAGACCCTCCTCCCCAAAAGTAAAAACGTTTTTCTTCTTGTGGTTTCAATTTACTGTATAAGTTTGTCTAAATTTGTAACTAGTCTCTACTTGTATTTTGAAAATTAAAACTTTTTTCTAGAGAACCAACAAGAGGTGAAAGAAGTGACTCATTCACTGATCATCGCTTATTCCCACTTTCTGATTGATCATCCCCAACATGACATGTTGTCTAGAGACATTTGACGTACCAGTTTATATTGGGTGACTAACCATCCCTTTTTTCTTTTTTGTTCACTTTTCTTTCTGCTCTCATTATTTCTGTGTTTATTCGTCTTCATCCGTTTTTTTCTTTGTTTTTTCTTATTTTTTCCTCATTAGCATTGAACTTTTGCTATTTTTGATTTTCCCCCCTTTTTCCCCTCTTCTTTTCTTTGAAATATTTCACTCAATCATTTTTATTTTTCTTTAGATGTTTTCCTTCTTAGACGACATGCTCTTACTTTCTTTCCCCTAGATGCATTTTCTTCTATTTTGTCTTATATTACCCGTTTTTTTCTTTCTTTCTTTCTTTCTTTCTTTCTTTCTTTCTTTCTTTCTTTCTCAATCTTCTTACGTCCCCAGAGTCCTCGTTTTATTCCCTTTTTGTCTTCCTTTCTTTCTTCCCTTCTTTCCTTTTTTTTCCTTTTTCCCTCTAAATTCTTTCCTTTTTTCTTCTTTCCCTTTTTCTTTTCTTTATTTCTTTCGATATTTCCTTTCTTTCTTAATGTTTTTCTCTCTAATAAAGTGTGACTTATGCCCACTCATCGTACATCTCAACGTGCACATATCTATCCCATGCATATTCACTGTACTACTTTAAAGCCACATCCTCGTCTACACTCCTTCTGACAAAGAAATATTCAATTCAAGTGTGTATTTGGAATTAAGATAGGTGCCGCTTGGGGGATCTGAAAACACCTCCTATTGTGCCTGCTTGATGGATTAGGGAGATGAAAAACGATTCCTGGTTTGTTTGACGTTGCAGCGATATTTACCTGAATGTATTCAGTATTGATTGAACTTCCCATTCAATGCATGTGATTGTCCTTGAAATTCTGTCAATAACCGAAATATTTCTCTTTATAAATTCTGGATTTTATAGATACATCCATACAACAAACAAGATTCCTAATTTAAAAAAAATAAAAAAAGAAAAGTATCAGAGAGAATGAAGCTCATCTTAATAACCATAAACTCATGAAATACCGTGGTCAGCATTTAAGACAAAATTACGCAGGGAAGATAATCTATACCATCCGGAAATCAAACTGTTTTGAAAGATGGAGTTTTCAAACCATTGTAGCTTTTATCCCCCTTCTTTTTCATCACATTTTCTATACACTACTCTAATTATTTATTTACATGCTTTTGTTGGACTGTTTCATCTGAATTTTTTAAAGCCAAGAAATATGCTTTTTTCAATATATATATATATATATATATACACAAACACACACACACACACACACACAGACATATATATATATATATATATATATATATATATATATATATATATATAAAATATAACTATTTACTTGATATCCTGTGGGATGGAATGGCATTGAAACTTATTCTGTATTTACGCCAAACCTTGGTTAAGTGCAGAGAAATATGCTAATTAATTATGAATGCCATCATCATCACCAGCATCATCATGTTTTTTAACATCCGTCGTTGAACACAAACCTTCCCCAGGACCCTCTGCCATGGGCGTCACGGGCCTAGTATTTTCAGAACTTGTGTAGTTTATCCATCTATATTTTCTCGGTCTCAGATCGCATGTGGTCTCTTGGGATCAATATTGTGAGTTATGATGTCCATCGGTTGTCTTTCATTCTCGCAACATGACCAGCCCATTGCCATTTTAATTTTCTAATGGATTCTATGATGTTTCGGACACCTGTTTTCTTTCTGATATACAGTGCTGTCTTGTGATCTCTCCATGTGAGGTTGGGCATGATTTTTACATGTGCACGCTGCCTGCTAAGAAGCAGGCAGTTTGCAGGTTCGTTTCTTGGTTAGGTTCCATGTTTAAGCTTCATAAGTGATTATCGGGAGAATGCATCGGTTTTATATTATTTTTTTAGGATTATTGAGATTTTCTTGTTTTTGAAGGTTGAGCTTGCTTTTCCAAAGGCTGGCCATTTGAGGGTGATTCTCCGCTTGATTTCTCTTTCTTTTGGGGTTTCATAGAGATTTATTGTCTTAGGTAGACGTAGTGGTCTATTTTCCAAGTTTTGCACCTTCAATTTTGACTGTTATGTCCATATTTTTGATGTAATTGTTGCACATGACTTTTGTTTGACTGAAGTTCATGTGTAGGGCGAATTTTTCGCTTACTTTGTTTAGTTCATCAAGCATTAGTTGGAAGTTATACAGGTTCTCTGCAAAAAGGATGATGTCGTCTGTAAATCTGATGTTGCTCAGATATTTGCCGTCTCTTTTGATTCCTCTATTTTTCCCGGTCCAGGTAAAGAAATATCATCTCAAGGCTGGTTGTGAATAGTTTGGGTAAGTCAGTATCACCTTGTCTTACATTTTTTGGAGTTGGAAGGGTTCAGAGTCTTTGTGTAGCCTGATAAAGGAGTTGCTGTGATTGTATAAATGTTGCACTACTTACATGTATACAGGGTGTAAACCTTGTTGTAATAGCCTTCATGGCCATGGGAATTTCTATGGAGTCAAATGCCTTCTTGAAGTCTATAAATGCTACGGGAAGTAGCATTTTGTATTCTGCTACTTTTTCTTTCGGCAGGTTCATTGAAAGGAGATGGTCCATGGTCGAGTAGCTTCCTCTAAATCTAGCTTGTTCCTATGGTTGGTTTTTATCTAGTGTTTTAGTGATCAAGTTTGTGATGATTTTTGTGAAAAGTTCATAGATAGAGTTTGGTAGGCTCATTGACCTGTAGTTGTTGAGGTCTTTGGAGGTTTTTTTTTTAATGTAGAAGCATTATGATGGCCGTGTTCCAATCTTTAGGGACTCTATTCTGTCTTAGACACAAGTTGAACAGATAAGCTATTTTTTTTGTAGACGATCTTACCAGCTTTTTTGAGTATATCGATGGTGATGTTATCTGGTCCAGGTGCCTTTCCCTTTTTTGATTGTTTGATGGATTACTTTACCTCCCATGGTGTAACTTCTAGGGAGTCCTCGAAATAATTGTCTTGCTTGATTGCCCATGTCTTGGCAGAATTCTCCGGTGCGTTCAACAATACTATCCCTGTCTCTTGCTCTGTCTCCGTTTCCTTCGTTTTCTTTGAATATGATAGATAAGTACAATAAAATGTAAACATTCTTACATGTGAGTAGTGATAGCCCTGTTTATCATTTTACTAAAATCTCCAAAGACGTAGAACCGAACAAAATAGGCAGATGCGTCTTCCTAGGACGATGGATCTCCATGAATTCCTTAAAATGATGAAATGAGACAAAGAATCCCTTTGAGTTGGCAATTTGTATGTAAAGTTAGCTCAACCTTAAAGAACAAGGAAATACCATTAGAATGGTATACAATCAATATATCCACCCTTATAGTAGCGTATGGAACTGAAACATGAAACGAAACCAAAAGATTGAGCCTCAAACTTGCAAAGGAGAGTACCATCCTCAACGTTACACGGCGTAATCATAAGACTGCACTATATTCAAACTCATTATTTGAAATCTTTATAGAAAATGCCAAAATTATGACCTGATTTGGGGGTGGGATGAGAAAACCGATAAAACAGAAACATTCTGTTGTTTTGGAACATTGTATTATATTTTTTCTAAATATTATATGTACTCAAGTCTTATTAAGATTACGCCCTCCAAAACTGTTAAATCATAACTTTTATAACAAATTTTTCAAAATTTCATTTCATGAATAATTCTTTTCAAATGTTAAAAAAATGATCATAGAACTTTGTTATTAAAAAAATTGTCTCTTCAGAATTGTAAAGTTTAACAAGAATTAATGAACTGGAATATCGTAATAGAAATATTTTTGTTTCCATTTTGTACATAAGGGTAGCAATTAGTAAAGATGACGGGTTAGTTAAGACTAGAAAGGAAATCAAACTTATTGCCTGGATACCTACGTGATTAGAATTTCCTTCATTTTGCTAACGACGATGACAGAAATACCTTTTTTTCACAATAACGATATAAACTATTCCATTTTTTTCTGAACATCCATATTAATTAAAGATAAAGTTAATCCAAGCACGTTTTAATTATCATTTACATATATCTATTCCCATAAGAAATTATCTGAATGACAATTACTTCATTTTTTAAGTAATTTCAATCTTGAAGAGCGTAATTTCAATTTCAATTTATTTTTTGTGTCAGAAGTGTTAGCTCCTGGGAAATAGATGAATAATTCTTTAAATTTTTCCTTACGAATACCTTCATTCCGGGAAAAATTGCCAGGGACGTGTTTAATTCGCAACAAAGTAATTTTTTGTAACTAATCTTAGGCTTTTATGTCTTTTTAGATTGCAAACTAGAGATTCGTAGTAGATATTCACATTATTCTAAGCGCTTATCTTCGTCATATATCACCTCCTCACAGGACACCTAATAACAGATGAAGAGAAAATCATTCAATCATATTATGCATCTTAATTGGTCTAACAGGTTATTGAAATTGAGCCCTAAAGTATATATCCCTTCGTCAGATTTGGACGTATCTGAGAAGGTAGATAGGTCCAATTCTACCTTTTTTTTGAGCTCTATGATTAACCCCTTCAGAAGATGATTTGTTAAATTTGCGTTTGGAATTAACTAAAGGCCTCCAAGAAAATGGCTTTGAATCGAACTTTCGTTAACATTATTGGTTTCAATTTCAAAATCTGTACTTCTTTTACATAAAAATCTAATCCTGTGTGTATCATCTACTCACGTGGGACTGTTTTATTTTTAATACTAGTCATGAGATTCATGAATTCAATTCTGAATCTTTTAATACCGAAATGACTGCTGCTATAAAGTTGTTACAGTTATTTCTCGGTATCGGCGATTTTTTTCAACAAGAACTCGGAAATTTTGAGTCCGATCCACCTGGCATTAGTTATCAAGGACTTCACCTCTCACTCTAAAAATTCCAGGAACGAAAAATTTCCATGTTTCTTTTTTCCCCCTTTTTTTCGTTTACATTTTTCATTCTTTGAATTTTCTTTGCATTTGGAATTTTCCGATTTTCTGATTTTCCCCTCGGTTCATGCTTGATTTTTCCAATATTCAAGAAAATAAAACATTACAGTATCATGAAATTTTAATGGAATGAAAATGAGATTTCGAATTGGGAATATGAACGACAATTTTCTTCTCATTCTTGACATTCTTTGCCTCCCGAAAAAACAAAGTATTTATTTTCAAATATTTTCTATAAAAGAAAGAGATTATGTCGAGAAATATCAGTTGTTTGAAATAAATGATGGGGGCTACGCATAATAAATGCCCAACGATCTATTTCCAAACATCCATTGTGATATATGTCGGAATCATATTTTGAGCTTCAAATCAAACTCTGAGCCTCTAGCACTGAAAATGACAAAATCATCGCGAGTAAAAGTTTGTCAATCTCTGGATATGATTTTCTCAACTTTTAAAAAATACCTCGTTAGGTGTTCAACATGACGCAGCCTCTCAAATACTTTTTCATGATCAGACCAGAACTACGGCTGATAAAAATAAATCACATAGATCGTAAATTATACCGTGAAAATTGCGTTAATGGAGTTTCAGGCAACGAATCCATTCTTTGAATTATTAAGACATGATACTCAAGTTATGGTTTTTGATCTTTTTCCGATCTTTGACTCATTAATTTATTCTTTATCTGCTAAATGGTTGGAGCAAAACTGAACAAATGCACACCATTCACTCAAAGAACGAGTAAACGTGAATTACCCAGGGAGATGGTGTCATACTTGCCATTATTTTTACAATATTGAAGATACTTGCGGAAATACCCGCCCAAAGTTGTTGATTTCTTTTTCTCCCAGTCTTTCCCAAAACTAACCACTGTTTTTCCTATTCATTCCCCTGACCTTTCTATGAAAAATTACAAAGTAATTGCAACATCTTTGCCTGTGGCTGATAAAAGTTTCAATCGAGCTACTTAAAACAAGGCAAGCAAAAAAAGATATCCCAATTCCAAGAGTAATACTTATTGTAAATCGACTTCTCCAATCCAGAACATATCATGATTATCAAATTCTAACCAACTAGAGAGCTGTCTTTGACTCCAAAGACTACGTATATATATTCCTATTGCTTTATGATAAGTGTTTTTTTTTTTTTGCAATAGAAGTCACATACAGGCGGACGGACAAACCTTTGATAAATTATATCGAGATATCTCTGCTTTCTACTTATAAAAAGATGCCACACCGACTCAAGGTATCCCATTACACAAAACTTTTACAAAATCAATGAGATCTCGTAATATATGATGCACTTTGAACTGATAGGAACCGGGTGTTATTATGTTAAAAAAGATAATCGATTTTTTTCAAACTCCCTTTCATTTTGATTGGCTATATGATTATAGCCAAGCTTCGCAATATCAAAGCCAGCATCTACGGAAGAAAGAGGATCACAAGTAACACGTCAGGATAAACAGCAGAAGTAGAGGAAAATGGAAAAAGAAATATGGGAAGAAGACGAGAGGAAGACATGTGAGGAAAGAGAGAAAAGAGCAGGGAGATAGAAAGCAAGTTATCTCTTGTGATTGAGTTTCCTAAGTATAACCAAACACTTGGTCACATCATTGTTTTCCGAAGAGGATCTGAATCAGTGAAGGTCACTCGGCTAAACCTGTGTCTGGAGTTCCTAACTGAAGACCCTCCCGTATGTTACAGTTATCTGTAGGCCGTTGGTGATCAAAGCTGAGACACCGATAATGCCACTACAATGAAGGACCCGTATTTTGTACAACTCTAAATAAGAATGCGGTTTTATTCAGAATAGACCAGAATGAATCGATGTGACTAGATCAGAACTCACACTATTCTTTTATCAAAGTTCCTGCCATTAATAGCACCTGAAAGAAAACGTTGGAATGTTACCGGGGGATGTCCGAATGGGTGCGGGACTGTTCATGTGAGGCTTTATTGGGCGATGGCTGATGGCCCTGAAAAGGAATTCGGGGAGAGAGAGAGAGAAGTGAGACAGAGATGGCGCTGGGTGATAATCGAAAAGGCAATATTGAAAGGAGAGAAGAAGAGCGTCGTCAGTTTATCGAAAAATGTGGTAGAGATGAGGTGATAGGGCGAGTAGGTCATGGTGGATTATAATTAAAGATTGGAAAAGGAGGTCAAAAAAAAAAAAAAGAAAGAAAAACGTGCCAAGAATCACAATGGTTCCAAACATTGAGAGGAAAGAAATGATAACAATTATATAGAATAGGTCAGATTAGTAGTACGATAGAAACTGTCACAAGATAGAAACTCCCTTAGGCAGCATGCATTGTTCGGGAAGATCAATTAAAGATAGTGAAAAAAAGTGAAATCAATGAATTGGTTACTTTTCTCAATTTTTGTTGGGTTCAGCAGAAATATATTTTGTAAATAAAAACCCCATTAAAGATATATTCAAGGAAGGAGATTAAAAAAAAAATAACAATCAAAGAAATTTTCAGTTGGACATAACGAGGAGAAAATGTTGAAATTTGAAGTCTTTTTTATCCATGAGTGAGGCTTCTACGCGTGATACGTGCATGCAGACACACACACACACACACACACACACACACACACACACACACAAACACACACATATATAAGTATATATATATAAATATACATATACATATAAGTATATATATATATATAAATATACATATACATATACGTATACATACATACATATACGTATACACACACACACAAACACACACACACACACACCACACGCACATATATATATATATATATATATGTATATATATATATATATATATATATATATATATATATATATATATATATATATATATATATATATATATATTTAAATATAGCCAGCCTTCCAAAAAACTGATTATTTCGAATATACAATGCACATAGAAATTACTCAGGTATATACGGCAATGCGCTGTCCGGATACAAAGAATAGCCTGAAAGTAGACCGAATGAGACGTGAAAAATAAAGAAAAATAAGAAATAACGAAGGGAAAGAGGGTGAAGGTATAGAAAAAAAAAGGTCAGAAAGGGAGGTAATCATATTACTAGACACGTTTACGTGTATCCATAAAAGTGAAACTGTATCAATTTCAAAGTGCAGAATATATATATATATATATATAACAGAATTACGAAGACAAAAACCCTGTAAAACATGAATGAATGAAAATATATGTAAGTACATCAAATAGCCCGCAGTTTAATGATAGGAAAAAACAAGAACAACGTTGATTTCACTATCCGGGGGAGATGAACGAAAAAATGGAGGGGCAGGAGAAATAATCTTTCTATTGATTCCCATACTTATAAAATATTGCAATATGAAATATCTTGCAAGAATTATTTTCAATAAAAAAAGTAAATGACAACTTTTGACGTTTTTTTTTCTTCAATTTTTTGCATATTTTCCTATCATAACATAATTAACGCGTCGAGAGAACTTGATCAGAATCGATTTTTTAATTTAGTACACCTCTAAGTAACGTCTCGTTCCTTCCTTCTTATTTCTGTTGTTTAACTTAAATGGGAATTCCAACAGACCTAAGGGATTGAGCATAATAGAGGTTCGTAGACATCTCTAAAGATTTCACGCAACAGATATTTCTCATCCTTTGTTAATGCTCTGAACACTCCTGCATGGATCTCATAAACTGAACATTTTACATCAAAATTTCCCGATTGAAATTCAGCAAAAAACGGTTACAGGGAGCTGACTTGATGATCCACTGCATATACATGCTAAAACATGACATTGTTATCCGACAACAGCAGAAGGGGAAGCGAATGAAATGAGGGTAACACTCTTCCATTCTACTATAAGGATTGCATTTAGAATTCTTGCTGGTATTGGAAGATTAGTGTTTTCATCACACATTTCGATAAAGAGCAGAACATTCCTTTAAAGTTGCTTTATAGATAACATTTTATCTAAATCTTTAAACACCACTACACACAACAAACCACTCTAGGTACTATTTTTTGGTTTCGATTATTTATGTGTCTGACATTCATATGCATCTATCTACGTATCACTAAATCGATCTAGACTTTGTTCCAACTATACCATTCATAGTGGACCTGAAACTTTTCACAGGAACTCCCCTCAATGTGTAGATAAAACACACACACACACACACACATACACACACGCACACACATATATATATATTTACATAAATATATTTACATATATATATATATACATATATTTACACACACACACACACACACACACACACACACACACATATATATATATATATATATATATATATATATGTATAAGCTTTTTCCTCTAGACTCCTTTTTGAATGGATTCATATACATCCATCAGTCTATCCATATATGTATTTCCATGTATTCATGTGTGTGTGTATGCGTACGTGTGTGTATACATATATTTAATTATCAATATGCACATATCTTAAATTCACGTGCATATTACTCTTCATCATCATCATCACTATCAGAACCATGGTGATCATCTTTTTTTACCATCCATCGCTGGACATAAACCTTCCTAATGATTCGCCAGATCTCTCGACTGAGGGCGTTGTTGAGCCGGAACATGTCAAGTTCGTCACGCAGTCTCCCTTTTTGCCAGCCAAAGTTCTACGTATGATCCATGGTAATCCACGTTCTAAGACATAATGTCCAGGAGTTGACTTACACTCTTCATTCGACATGAACAGCCCATTACCAAACTGTACCAGGTTAGTTTTCTGTGGGAATCTTTGGATTTTAAGTTCACAACGAATACTGGTTATTTCAAATGCTTATCTGGTCCTATGTATATATTCAATGATTAAACCAGAAGTTTTGAATGAAAACGTACTCTCTCTTTCTATGAATTTGATAGTTTTTCAGATGAATTATTACAACTAGATAGGAATAACATTATTAGGATGGCCTTGTCCGTTGTGCTCGAATACAGTTCAAAAAGAACTTAGTAGGTTCATACACATCAATGTCCGCTCAATATATATATATATATATATATATATATATATATATATATATATATATATATATATGTATATAAGTGTGTGTGTGTTTATGTATGTGTATATATGTGTGTGTGTATATATATATATATATATATATATATATATGTATATATATATATATATATATATATATATATATATATATATATATATATGTATTCATGCACATCAATAAGTCCTTTAAATATATATATGTGTGTGCTCGTATATATATATATATATATATATATATATATATATATATTCATCTGATTGGACTTTGAAAAACAAGAGTTACAGGGATAAAGTGATCTGTGAAGATAGCAGAACGATAAAAAAGTGGCCGGACACTGATGAAGGAAAAAGAAAACTCAAAGGGTTGTGGATGGAAAAATATCATCAATCAATTGATTGGAAGATGATAATAGGACTCAAAATCATTACACGGGCAGGGAAGGGACAGAGAATGGATGATATATACCATGTATGTGTATTCAAAGAGAGAGAGAGAGAGAGAAAAGGGTAAAGAGAGAGCGAAGGGGGAGAGTGAGAGAGAGAAGGAGAGAGAGAGTATAAGATGAAATAAAATCTGCTCTAAGAGTTGAACAACCATGTCCAGTAGTGGTAGCGATAGATTCCATCCTCTTCAATACGTGCATCTCCATAAAATCCCAAAGAGAAGAAGAAATCAAGCGTAGAATCACTTAGGGATGGCAAGCCTCCGGCAGAGCAAGCTCAACCTTCAAGAACAAGAAGATCTCGTAAGTCATAAAAAGATGGGTATACAACCAATGCACCCTCTCCATAGTCACGTATTGAGGTGAATCATGGAATTAACCAAAAGATTGACCCTCAAACTGAGAAGCATGCAATGTGCACATGGAAAAATCAAGCTCAACATTACATGAAAAGATCACAAGCCAGTGCAATATATCAAAGAAAAAACAGGAGTCCAAATATCATAGAATCTATTAAAAAACTCAAATTGCAGTTTGATGCTGATGCTTTAATAATGACCAACAACCAAAGGATAGCACGACTCTCTATATAGATCTGCAGGATTCAAATGCAGAAGTGAGGCCGGCAAAACACAACATAGAGAGAAAAACTATACAGTTAAAATAGTATTGGCTCTACAACGCCCACAACAGAGGGTTGTAGCGAATCTTGGGGAAGTCTATGTCCAACGACGGACATTAAAAGACCGATGATAATGATGATGTGTTCGTTTGTTTGCGTGTTTGTTTATGCATTTATTTATTAGTGTTTTCATACCGTTTTATCTACTGAGTTGAAAATCGGAAGAGGCATAAGTACTTTACTAATCTCCTTCGGAAAATGTATTTCCTTTTTTGGAAATAAACGCTTTCCCGACATTTTTAGACTGTGTTATGACTGGTTTATTGATAACATCCAGGTTTTCCAGAATATCAATGTTTTTACATATTTTTGATAAATATATTTCAGATGTATAATCAAGGAAACGACGTGATATCATCAATAAAATCAACTCTGACAATATATATTATCTGACAGAATTTTTGTCGTCGTATGACGTCAAATTTTGACGGAACGATTGTTCTATTGTTGACTGTGGTAGCAAGTTGTCTTCATAATCTTTTCAAAACTATTGCCAACAATTCATTCGTAGAGGCGGCAAAACTCACACAACTAGCATTTAAGAAAAAATGTACTTGAGTATAACATATCATGATGTTACTTATCACTCAGATTCTTTTGCTCCCCCAATCTAACATAGCTTAGGGGTAAAATGAACCATTACCCCTTACAGAAATGCATTGTTTGAGAGGAGAAAGAAAACGTAGTCACAAATTTGCGCACACGTCTTCAAAAGCATTCTCACTTTATCAACTTACATCAAACATAACTCCAGAACTAATAATTTTTCCCTCCATTTTTCTCACCTCGCTGATGATGTCTGGGTCATTTCCTACGAAGTTTTTCGCCAAATATATGCTTTCTCTGATATAATTTATCAACATATATATATATATATATATATATATATATATGTGTGTGTGTGTGTGTGTGTGTGTGTGTGTGTGTGTGTGTGTGTATACGTGTGTGTGTGTGTGTGTGTGTGTGTGTCTATATCCTTGGTACAGAACCAGGAAAAATGACGGATGAACTCGATAGCACTGGAGGAAATGGAAAAAGTAATGAGTCTAACATGTAAGTTAGCTTTCTTTCAAAAAATTAATAATCAGCATGAGAGATTATTGATATGAAATTGACATAAAACTTTACGTAAAAACATAAACTACACGTATAGCAAAAATTATGTAATGAAAGGAGGTGGAGTTTGATCGACATTGCCGGGATGCCATGTTAAAATCTTTTGTTTTTAAAATCCCCCAAACCATTAAGATCCCAACAAGAGACAATTTACACATTCATGCAATAATAACAAAGAATGAGGAAAGCAACAAACAAAAAAAAACCCAAACATTTTGATGATTACATGGATTGCATTGACAGATATTGGTAAATGGGTGACTGAACAAACACACAAAAATCTATTGGTTAAGCCTTTCAATGTGTCGTGTTTGGAGCTGTAAGGCTTCTTAGACTAGATATATATATATATATATATATATATATATATATATATATATATATATATATATACACATATATACATATATATTTATATATATATATATATATTTATATATATATATATATACACATAGATAGATAGATAAATAGATAGATAGATAGATAAATAGATAGATAGATAGATAAATAGATAGATATATTCAGAGAGAGAGAGAGAGAGAGAGGGTGAAAGAGAGAGAGAGAAAGAGAGGGAGAGAGAGAATAATATAATACAATCTAGATTTAAATCTGGTCAACTACAGGTAGGCCTGAATCTTGCTCATCAAATATTTACTTCGAATATCTGCCAGAAGTATTTTCTCTAACTGTTAACAGCAATATCACAATTCCCACACATTGGATTCGTCTCATTAACACATTGAGTTGCTGGTAGATAACACCTTGAACAACACTTTAACACGCTCTAAACTCCGTTCACAGAGTAGCGTAGATTCAGTAATTAAAATTTAGAATCAATAAAACGAATTTTATTGCCGATGAACACACCTAATAAAACAGTCGATGGAGTTTAGCAGCATTGACTTGTATATACTGTCGTGGCAATCCAAACGATATTTGTAATAACTCGTTCAATTATTTGGTATACTTGGAAAAGAAGAGATAGCGATGATTAGATAATCTATCCACATTTCAATAACCAAGTGGTAATTCGCTGATCAATGTAGCTTTGAAAATATCCGTGACCTCCTTGTTTCTGAATACAGAGATCAACCATGTGTGAAAAGCTTTGACTACGACTGAGTGCATATGCTTTGCAGGTAAAAAGATTTGAATAAATACTTGTAAGCTTATATGGATTTAATTATCAATAAAGAATTTACATTTAATATTTAAGCGAATTAGATCATATAAGACTTTGTATGAAGAAGGGCGCGAAAAAAGTTGAAACCAGGAGTGACACCTCTAAGGTTGGATCTTTGCATTTGGGACTACGGCAGCATGTATTATGAGGTCATTTATAGGAGATTGCAGACTGTTCAAATCTAGCATTCCCCTCGAAAGTCTCTTTTGCTTCGGCATTCAAAGATATACAAACAGCAGGGCACATGCATCTGTAGCTAAAGTTGTCAAGTGATAATTTTTGAATTAAATATAAGCTCACACTGGTTGAAAGGCACTTGAGCCACTAAATGAGAAAAATTTCCTGCGATAACCGGCATCAGGGGAAGGGGTGGAATGCATACTTTCTTTACTGTTGTCAGGTGAGAGTTTCAAATGATATTAATGTGTTTTAAAGACCCTAAAATATGATTAAAATCTAATAAATGCCACCTATTTTTGTAGGGCCACACGGGTCTCATCAGTGGAGGTCATGGTATTTAAAATGATTAAATTATACATATATATATATATATGAACATATGTATAGATTGTAACGATTAGATTGGTGATTAAAATAAGGAATGGCAACACAGGGGAGGAAACAGTGAGACAGAGTTATGCAGAACCGGAGATCACGAAAAGGAGCTCAGGTAATGAAGTTAATCAGGTTTCTGTAAATCTACTCTGATAATGAGCAATGCTATTTTTTCGGTTTGCTGTTCATGACACAGAACTATTTTGCTGGGAGAGGAGGCTCCGCTGGAAAAATAGTTCTTGTCGTTTCAAACTATGCAAAATACCTGGTAAACGAATTCAGAAGTTTCCCATAGGACAAAGCAAAACAATCCAAGTATATCTGTTATTTTCCTCACTGTGAAACACGAGTAGAACATCGGGGAAAAAAAATGACCAGCTCAGGCCTGGAATCATATTGCTATGATCATCAAGCAAATCTTGCTAACTGCATCTCCCAATTTAAATGGTCTAATACGCATTGTTAGTTACTGTACCTGATTAAAAACAGTTTAATTTTCTTGGTTTGCTGTCCGTAACATTTGGCTTTCTTAATCAGGGGTAAAAGTGTTGCTGATAAATGTATATCCTTCCCACCCTTTGAAACGACGGGCCCTTCCACTGAAACAAATTTTCTACTTTTCATTAGAAGATACTTTGATAGAAATACAAATATATCCGTGGATATTATCGAGTATGTAAATAGTTTTGCTTACGGTATCTTCAGTAGTAAGATCATGAGGAATATCCCAATAGACTGATCGATTGGTGGGTGGGGCTTACGTGCACACAGACGCTGTAAAGGTTGGAGAGTAAAGTTGTGAAAATGAATATAGCATGTTGTGAGTGGCATGATCCAAAACTGTTGACTTTACTCTCCTACCGTAACGAGAACAATAACATCACGGGGAACAAAAACAATCCAAACTAAAATCTGGGGTAAACACCGATATGTAAAATCTCCCACCGTTATTTGTCTAACTAAAGATCAATTTTCCTCAGGAGGTTGTCTTACTGACAAAACTAAATTGGCAATTCGTAGATATAATGGAAAATCACCATACTTATACACACAGGCTTATTTCTCCCTAATAAAAATACATTCATACGAAAAAATATTATCGTTTTTTTTTTTAAATATATCATATGTTTTTAAATCTATTATATGTACAATAGTTGCAGTTATCAATTTCATTAGTGGGGTTTCATACTGGACCAGCATGTCTGGTTCATGTTGATTGCACCCTCTTCATATTCTATTTGTTCCAAAATTCCTCCTCACTTCGTTTGTTTGTACTTTGAATGAAGTTGAAGCAACAGAACACAAAAAGGAAAAAAAACCCATCAGCAATTTGAATTCAACTAAGTGAATAAGAAAAAACGAATATTTTACCGCAGACTTGCTATTACATCAATTATCAAGAACGCTCTCTATATAGAAAGTTATCTATCCATTTATTTTCTTTGGCCTGCAAGATGAAGAACTGAACATATGTACTAATCTTATTGTTATATGTTTGCTGTTCAGAATCAAAACATGTTATCAAATTGTTTTCTTCGTTGAGAATAGATATTCTTCCATTTTACCAAAATAAAAAGGGCCAACTGATTTTTGTTAACGTCGAAGGAATATGGAAATAGAGATTTTGCAATAAAATGAGCTGAATCGTCAATTAACCTGGAAATCCATTACCGGGTAGATGAAAATCCTCATTAAAATTTCTGTCATAAGAAATATCTCTTTGATTACAACAAAACATAATCTCTGAACAAACAATCTGATATTGACGAAGTAAATGAATAATAAAATAAGGTGAAAGCAATAGATTCCATAAACAGTTTTCGAAAAGGTCGCAGTGAACTTTTGAAAATCTATTAAATCTGATATAGAATCAGAATCGACGCATTTAGGGGTAACTCTGCTGAACAGGATTGGTAAACAGTTGCAGCGGTAGTTACGACTTTGAAACTATGTTGGAAATGCGTGAATCCAATTTCCCACCCGTTGTCTCAGTCTTCCGTCTGTATTAATCCCGAATCCGAAGACTGCAATCTTAGACATGTCACTAACATGCAATAGTAGTGAGCTGTGATTGAGAGCGGTGTTACGCGAGACTTCTTCATTTTTGTCCAGTAATAGACTTCTCTGAGAACAAACGCTGACGAAAAAATAGGATGTTAGCCATTGCCCGCTTAGAGAAAAATAACAAGCTAAATCTTTGGTAATCCCAAGTTCCAATAATCGGTCGAACAGTGGCAATAACCGATCCCAATCCAGAGAACAAACTGCCGCCTCCGCCATTCATCGAAGGAGCACTCCCAACTATCAGCAAGACGCTCTTCGCCAGAATGAACGCCAGTTTTTGCGCGATTATAACTATTTGGTTGGCGTACGTAAATGGCAAAAGTCAGGCGGCTATTATAAACCATTGCATTCCGGTGGTGGTAATAACTGAATGGCTCTGGCATCAAGAGGTTTTATGGATAAACAGTGACGCAAATAGCTCAGAATGGAAGTCCACTCGAAAGAAACAGTTTAGACGTAAACCAGTTCCCGAATTGATTTAGCCATTTCTCTCTTTCTTTTGATCCAATGAGAATCTTGCTTCACTGCTGCTGCCTATCCTATTGTTCCCTTTTTTCAATCAGTTTTATTTATTCTAAAACTTTCTTCTTTCTCCCAATCATCCTAACTTACCTGCTCTTTTGAGAATGTTTTCCCTTCTAGTCATTTTTCACTTTCTTTCTTTTTTCATTTCGTCTTTTCACTTGATATAATATTCCTTTTGTTTTTTCCTTTTCCCCGATTTCTCTCATTCCTATTTAGTGATTCTTTGTTTCTTTTTCAGTCTTCCTTTCGATAATGATCTCTCTGTTTTGTTTCTTTTAGTCAATTCTGTTGGTCTTTTCTTCGTTTTGTTTCTTTCTTAGTCTTTTTTCTTAACTGTCCCCTTTTATAACTATTCTCCTTTTCTCTTGTTTGTTTGTTTTTTCCCTTGTTTTGACATATTTTTCCCAATTTGTTATCCTCGTTCAACTTTTCTTCTTCTCCTTTAACACTATTCTCTTTCTTCCTTCCTTTCTTTCTTTCTTTCTTTCTTTCTTCCTTTCTTTCTTTCTTTCTTCCTTCCTTTCTTCCTTTCTTTCTTTCTTTGTCTCTTTCTTCCTTTTTTTTCCCCTTATATTCTATATATTGTCTGGACTTCCCAATACTTTTCTAACCCTTTCCTGTCATTTTCAATACTCCCTAGCCACTCATCTTTTTTCTTGTCGATTTCATTTTCTTTTCTTGGGATGGTAAATTCCTTACTATCTTTTACTTAATTCTTTCACTGTCATTCCCTACCTTCATCTGTCCAATAATCGACATTTTGCTACTCTTTCCCTTCCTTTTCTTCTTCACCCGTAAGGTTCAATTATCTTGATCTTATTTCCATTTCTGTCGCTTTTCTTCCTTTCATATTATTTCTTATACGTGTTTTCCTCATTTCTATCACCTCTCTATTGTGTGCTTATTTCTTTCTCATTGTTGCCCCTTCACAGATAATCTCTTGTTGTTTTCACCCCTTTTCTGTCTCTGTCCTTTTTGACTTTTCATCGCTGAAGTCATTTTCTCCCGATCATTTCCCATCATGCCTGATTGGCTTCTGATAGCAGGAGCGTCTCGAGCGCAAATGAAATGGCAACCGGAAGTATGAACAAACCGCCATTGCCCGCCTTCTCCCGCCTTACTTTTGGACCCCGGAAGTGGATGCTGAGACTCCTTCAGAAGAAATGCTGTTTTTAGCAATATTAATATCGATTTATTTGAGAATCGTACCCATTCTGATGGCCAGAGTCGATGGAGAAGAATTAGGAGAGAAGAGTTGTCTGAAAGTAATTTTGGAAGAGTGAAAAGACTATGATGATCTGTTTGCTTGAGAATTGGTTTGTTTGTATTGATGTACGCTGAGGGAAGTCGAGTTGTATATGCAGGAATGGGAAGGTGTGAATCCGTGTATATACGCACGAGTCCAGAGGTATGATCGTATGAAAAGAAATAAGAGGTGAGGAAGAGCAGGACAGGGTGGGGATGATATTGGTAGAGAGAGAGAGGGGGGAGAGAGAGAGAGAGGGGGGAGAGAGAGAGGAAGATAGATGGGGAGAGAGAAAGAGAGAGAGAGAGAGAGAGAGGGAGATAGAGGGAGAAAGCGAGAGTCAAAAAAGAGAAAGAGTGAAACGAATACAATACAAAGAGAAAAACAATAAGTATTGACAAAACTGGCTGCTGCAGTGTCAAACTAAAATCCTACTTCAATTCCGACTGAAGATGATTATTTTAACTCTTGTGCGTTATACATAATAAATATAATATTCTAATATATATATATGTATATATATATATATATATATATATATATATATATATATATATATATATATATATATATATATATATATATATATAAAGAATGAAATAAGCCGTACGTATCTGTATTACAAATATCTGCTAATACCTAAGAATTGAAAATTCAATCCAGTCAGTAAGATAGCTTTCTGGCAATCAGTTGGTTGTAAGTTCAAATCAAAGTGGGGAATTTGAATTTAATTCTGTTTAGAATTGTTTTTGTTCTTCTTTGTACGGTAAAAATCAAAGTCAATCAATTTGGTAATTTGACGGAAGGAACATCAAATGTCCATAACCAATAATGGAAAAATATATTATTCCTAAACAAATATTCATTCTCCAAAATAATCTTTTTTGTCCCTCAAAACACTTGATTCAATTGGGATTATCAATTATGATATCGAACATTATACAGCGATAACTTCAGTTCAAAATTCAACTAATACTCCTGTCATACTAAAGATCAGTACTTTATAGCTGATTATCAGACGCATACACAAAAGTATACGGGTGTATTTATCCATATTTATATACAAACAATTAAACATATATATACAAGCAGATGCCCCCACAGAGAAATAACTTTACATACATAATTTAATCGTAAAAATTAATTAGTGATGTATAAGACAAATGTAATTTGAATGGATAATTAGATCAATTTCTTGGTGACTGGCATGTTACCCCACTGCCAGTACAGTATTTGCATAATTCTACAAATTTTCCATATTGATTTCCAAATTTAGCAGGCTTAACTATCTTAGAAAATCAGAGCAAGCCAATTTTTTTTGTAAAATATGCAATACCGATTAACAACGAATAAATACAGTACTTGTCATAAGTATTCGAACGAATAGGAATTTCGTTCTCAATCACTTGTTTTTGAGAGTTATAAACTCTATGCATGAAAAACCATATTTCTTTGCAACCAATATAACAAGGCCTGCATTTAGTCATATTCTGTGGGTCAGAATTATGAATGTTTTGTCCTAGAATTAAATTGTTGAATGGAAAAAAGTAAGTTTTGTTTTTCAATCCTTCTGAAGTTTTGTTCACAATCAATCAAAGGAAATGTAAACTCACATTGCCATGAGAAGAATTTCAAAGTTAGTAGGTTAATTTGAACCCCCTGCTCAAAATCCATAAAAGTCCCTCTATTCTCAGAAAATATAACATTTTGTACTTCTTCAAGTACCTATGAGCGGTACCACACAGGAATCAAACCAACTACTTTGTTTAGATACTTATGACAAGTAGTATCCATCTATTTACTGTTCCTATTTATATATTATGTATGAACGAAGAAAAAACCTTATCCAGTTCCAAGAGCCTTTAGTCATGCAACCACTTATGTTTTTATTGACTGCTGTGATGCTATAGAGAATTAGTATCATGTTTCTCCCTGAACTGGTTTATAATTGAAGAGTAGAGAATTTTTTCCTTGGTGGTTTCATAACTTTTCTTGCTCAGTGGAATTGAATGTATGCATTGCCAATACACAGATAAAAGAACACGTTCACGCTATTAAACGCGCATAAACAAATATATTTCCATAAAGTATTCACACACCTGCAATTAAATCCTATACGTTTCCAAAAAATTATATATATATATATATATATATATATATATATATATATTGAAATATATACTCATATTGAAAAATAAACAAACCACTTTCAAGACACATAATCCAAATAGCGACTATTTTAACATACCTGATAACCTCTTGATTTGATTATTAATCACTAAACCAGGCGTAGACTCTATGTTACAGATATTTCTCCATCAATTTCTTTCTTGAGCAGATTAAATGAAACAACAAGGTCTCCTGAATTGTCATTTCACTTCAATATATATATTACAATTATAAATTAGATATAAGATTATTACATTCGAATCACAACCACTATTTCCGTTCATGAAAGAGAGAGGCATTCAGCTTTCATAATCCAGTGCAGAAATAGGCCTTCCCGATCTTCTCTCATGACGACTGCGACTGCATTGACCCCTGCCATGTCCTACTGGCGAATCTTTCAATCACATCATCTATTCTTTTTTCTAATCAGTTTAATGTCCTATGGATAAATACTGTTTTGTCTTTCGCCCGTTCTGTTGTTATTCGTTCTTGCTGAGTGTCCAGCCCACCTCAATTTTTGTTGCTTAATTATTTATACTAATACAATATCAAGCATACAGGTTTTATTTCTATCCCGTGTTGACCTTTTTCCATCTCTTCCTAACGTTGCTCACTTCATTGCTCTCGGTGCGATTCTAGGTTGGTTGTCAGTTTTTTTTCGCCGATTTCTATGTTTTGCATCCATAAGTTATAGAACGTGTTATGCATTCATTGTTTACTCCATGCATTAAACACATTTGCCAGGCGTTCTTCAATCTGTACTAAATGAATTCCAGTCTATCGCTATGCCTCGTTTTATTATCACCCTCATGGTATTCTCTAACTTAATTACCTGTACTAGGTAATTATAATGGTCAACTTTATCTATAGCACAACTCTCTTTGCCTATGGTCCTTGGGTGGGGGTGGAGGTTATCATTAAACATACATTTTTGTTTTTGTTTGGTTTATATCAACGTATGTTTCACTTCTTCCCTCTGACATCATGGGAACAGCATCGGTGAATATCAGGTGGTTTACGCACGCACACGCATACATACATACGTACACACATGCACACACACACACACGCGCACACACAAACACACACACACACATATATATTCGACTTCTGAAGGAGGTTCACTTCTTTATTTACACAATCTAGGGGCTGTTCGATCTGCTTTTTGATGAGACTGCACCGAATAAGATATAGTTCTCACTGAAATCGCTTCATAATTACAGTATTCTGCCGGATATAAACCGTCCGTTCACTTGATACACATACCGCCAGCAAAAGAAACCTGTATGCTCATGTACAACATATCTATGTCAGCGATTGCAGATTTGAGAAATGAGCGATATAAATATGCTTTTGCTGACTCCTGAAGATGATGGCATCGTAAGGGGAAGTGGGGGCCGCGTGTAAGTGTCTTTCTGGTGGACATGCATTCGAGTCCAACACGACATTAACTTCTCTACTGATTAACGCAATCTAGGGGCTGTTGGATTTGCTAACAGATACCAAAATATAGCTCTTGCTAAAATTGCTCCATAATTATCACACAATAAATATATATATATTTATCATTCTTTTCGCAACATAGAATATTATCAAGAACAAATGTAAAGTATGATAATTTTGTGTTTTTTCTGTAACGGGTTTATGAATCCACATGTATATCATTTTCATTACCGAAAACAGATATGTCCTGTCAGGTTTAAAAATGAAATTGACGAAGTGAACTTGTAACTGACGCGTAACTGACGTTCCGGATTTGGATCTCACTCGTGTTCTAGATGCAACTAATGTACTGAACTAATTTCATCCATGTGACTGGCATAATGAATTGAAATTTCCACTCATGGTCAACCCAAACTAAAAAGGCAGCATTTAAAGAACAACATATATATATATATATATATATATATATATATATATATATATATATATATACATATATATATATATAAATATATATATATATATATATATATATATGTATATATATATATATATATATATATAGATACATATATTCATATATACACATATATAAATATATATATATATATATATCAAGACACGTTGAGGAAAATTTTTTAAATATATGTACGTTTACGCGTGCATGTGTGTTTTTGAATGTGTGCAGTATCATGTATTCTATTTTTCTGTGCCTCATATTCATAAGTAATTCCTGGTGGTGGTTCTTTTATTTGATTAGAGATGACAAATATTTTACAATCAAAGAAAGAATCACCCTAGGTTGGCAAGATTTCGGTACCACAAGAAAATCACATTAGTCCTGAAAAGGATGGTACACAATAAATGTATCCTCACGACAACCTCAGGACATCACAACTCATATCACATCATGACTCAAATCAACTTGTAGAATTGGACATGTTTGGGGAGCATTGCTTCGTAACTCCCATGATAGAGAGGTCCGGTAAATCCTAAGGAAGGCCTGTGTCCAACAACGGGTAATATAAGATTGATGATGATGATGACAAAGAAACGTTATTGAAGTAAAAAAGAAAATATAATCGAAATCCGTTTGTGGTTAATAGAACGTCGTTATCCATCAATACACCTTTCAATTATCTACGTATATAAGATACAATGCGTATATCTATATTTTTCATATATTCCGTCATTTTTGCCGGCACGGGTGAACCAGTAGAATAATAGATTTCTATTTTTACCTATGGCAGGCAACTGAATATATCTTTTCTTTTTTTGTTTTTCATATTCCGGCCATTTGTGTTTTCTCTGGATTCTTTCCAAGCTATCCCACCATTCCAGTCGGTCTATTGACATTGGATGATGGCTTTGGTATTCTTTGGTCCTCTCTGGTTTCCTTCGCCTCGTCATTGGGTTTCCTGTTGTTCTTCGTCTTTCCTTCTCCCCGTCTCCAAGTTGCTACTTACCTTCCGCCCGGGTCCCCAGATGATTCTATTACTTCATGGAGTATTTTATTGGAGTTTTTGTAAATACGAAACGTCATTGAAGATTATTTCTCTACCCATTCGTATGTAAATATATATTTCATGAAATCCTGGTGCGTCAAGGGAATATATATATATATATATATATATATATATATATATATATATATATATATGTGTGTGTGTGTGTGTGTGTGATGTGTGTGTGTGTTTATGTGTGTGTGTGTGCGTGTGTGTGTGTGTGTGTGTGTGTGTCCAGTGTCATATATTCTATTTCGTATGTCTGATATTTATATCTTGCGTATCGTGCTGGTCTTTTGTTTGATTAAAGACAATGAGTATTTTTTAATCAAGCGAAGAACTTTTTTAAATTGGCAAATTTCCATTACATCATCCAGACAAGAAAAATCCAATTAGCACTGGAATGAAAGGTATACGACCTATGCAACCTATTGATATACACCAATGGAGCTGAAACATGGAACCTAACAAAGAGATTGAGAACCATTGAGACACAAAAAATGATGGCGAAGTAACAAGTTCAGATAGTATTTGCTCCGTGGTCCTCTATAGAGAGATCAGTCAAAAGTTCGAATAACGGATACTAAAAAGTCGCTATTACTGCCGCTGATGATGATGGGATATGAGAGACGTATAGATATATTTAGCACTGGGAATAATTCCATCATAATTCATATACGGGCATCGCTGAGTTAAAAAATAAGTAGAGATTAAAATACAGAAACTAGAGAAAACGAAAAAACATGTAATTCTTTCCTTAATCTTGAACATGACTAAAAGTACGGTCTAAAATCTTAGATCGGAAACGTTTTGACGTTATTTGCACTCCTTGAACTTAGACATACTATTTCTTGTAATTGAAAAAAAAAGAAGATATTTGGCTCTTTTTTTCGAACGAATTTGTTGAAAGATCGTTGATCTCCATATCATGGGCTTCTGGGAGCCAATATTTTCCGTACTTATCTTGTCAGTCATACGATTTTATTTTTTTACCTGTTGTAAGTTTTAGTACCGAACGGTTGTTCGACATTCTTGCAACATGACTAAATAGATTTTTCTTCTTAATTTTATGATATTTCTGACTCCTGTTTTTCCTCTGATATGTTGTGGTTTACTTTTGGTCATTCTATAGTTCAATTCTATACTACCATATTATGTTAAATACACCGACTCTGGTATGATCACCAAAGTTAAGCAGTGTTGAGTCTGGTAATTACCCCAGATAAGTTATTGCTTTGGAATTGCAGATGTTTTTCTTTGCATGACTCAGCCTTTGCCCTTTCACTGATTTACAAAACATAATTTTTCCTGGTCTTTTCTCATCGACACGCTCTTCCATGAATGGCAGTACGCTTTCCTAGGAGCTGCTATGCTCATATCCAGAGGTAGAAACCATCATGATGATGATCATCATCATGATCATCATCATGATCATGATCATCATGATCATCATCATCATCATATTCCAGGTCCTCAGGCAACCATCGGAGGCCTGCATTGGTTGAATCCTCTGCTTTTTGAGACTAATAGGAAGATAGATTCTCTGCTTGGTCTTGTCCTCTATTGACAAAATCCTTGGAGATTTGTTGTCAATATATGGTCAATTTCCCCCACATATTGTTCGATCTATTAATATTGATGACATTATTAGGTTTTTGTTAAAAATAGATATATATTATGTTGAATACATAACTGGTTACATCGTTATGACACACGTACACACAGAGGCATACATCAAAACATCTGAAAATGTATAAAACATAGAAAAACATTGAAGAAAAATTACATAATCAACATGAACAGATATTGGGATGTAAATGATGCAAAAAAACTTATTTAATTATACTTTTTATCAATAGATTATACTTTTTAGAGCCTTTTCAGAGCTCGATACTGGAAAGCTCAGTTGATAATATCCTTGACTACGGAGCTGGATGGTCAGTAAGGCTGAATTTAAGCGATATATCCATTTACACGGAAATTCCTCATCCACCAGTGATCTATTCCTATGGAAGAGCCTTGCGTAAGCTTACAATGGATGAGTTACCTCACTTAAAGAGTGCTCAATCCTAAATAGAGGAGCATTAATTATTGTGTCATTCACAGACAGCTCTCTCTGTCTCTCTCTCTCTCTCTCTCTCTCTCTCTATATATATATATATATATATATATATATATATATATATCATCAGACTTTTAGCGTCTGTCATTGAACATAGACCTCCTCAAAGATATGCTATGTCGACCATTGGTTCAAGACCTCTGTATATGATATCTGAGGATCAACGTTGTGAGACTGGATGTCTACCCTTCTAGCAATATTGACGTCCCATTGCCATTTTAGTTTTCAAATAGTGTCTGTGATATCCCTGACTTATATCCTTTCTGTGTTATCCTGTGCTGTCTTTTGTATGTATATGTAGTAGCAGATTATTTGGTAAATGAGAAAAAAAAATGACAGCGTTCTTTTTCACTGTTACTAGTGCATATTTGAAACAAAGAATTTAAATACATGCAGACCCTCCTCCTTCTGAAGAATCTCAGTTATTTGTTTAATATCTGAATCCTTTTTAGGTATAAACACCTATTTTCCCATTGTCTAGGATGACACTACTGTTCAATGCTTTATTAGAGAAGCGTTGACCAAAACAGACACAAAACTTTCATTAGTTTCTCCAGTTTTTAAGTTGGTCTGGCTAGCTTGGTGGCGATGGTGATATGCATGGAAGAACTTTTTTATTCTAAAAATCTCCATCATAACATTCCAGTTTGGGTTCAATTTGAAATTTGATAATCATGCGAAATTGGTCACTACTTTGTATCCACTTGCTAAGCAAAAAAAAAAGTGAAAGAAGTATCTTATTCATAGATTATCCCTTATTCCGATGAGTTGATTAATCTAACCCAACATGGTATGCTATCAAAAAATATTGGTCACCAAACTGTTTCCACTAAGTGACTAACCTCACCCATTCTTTTCTCTTTTGCCCTCCTGACTTCAATTGTGTTTCTTATGTGGTTTACAAATAAACCAATCCTTAAATTCCTTTCAAACCTATGATTCGGCTTTTTCATTTCTTATTCCACGTTGTTTTCAGTGGAAAATAACAAACTAGCCTGAAAGTTAGACCATAAATGTGCTAGTTACTTACCTGTGTAGAAATGTAACAAGGATTATGTTGCCAATTTCATTCCCAAATGAAAATTCACAGACGAGTCTAGAAACGTTCCAAAACACCTCCAAATATCTACATTCTCAGGATTATATATATATATATATATATATATACATATATATATATATATATATATATATATATATATATATATATATATATATATATATATATATATATATATATATATATAATCTAGCGAATAAATTTGATGTGACTTTTCTCTTCAGCATTCATTTCATCGAACTATTACCTAATTTATTGAAAATATTACCAATTTGTAGATCAAAGGTGTTTTATTTCAGCTTTTGGGAAATAAACGATGAAAACTCAATAAATACTTGGCTGCAGGAGGGTGAAACTCTATTGCTTCATTGAAATCTAAAAAAAACAAAAATCAATTTCAATACAAGATTATTCCAAAACTATGTGTTTCATTTCAGCCCAATCTTTAGTTCCAGTAAATGAGATTTTCTAACTTAAGCCGAACAAATCAATTTTTAGTTGCAGGATTGGATTCGTCATCAGCTTTTGCATAGTGTCATCGTTATTTTGTGAATGGCACCCTCCGTTTTCCTTCTGTTCATTTTTATTTGCTATTTTTACATACTAAAAACAAAAACCACAACACAACAGGAAGAGTTTGAAAAAAGAAAGCAAAAGTCCAATAAACCTGATGGTTAATCCACCGCCAGCGTCGAACGCAAAAAAAAAAAAATTACTACCAAGCATATTTGTTAATCAACTTCTAATCTGAAAGCAAGAGAGAATGTTATGTTCCCCGTTGGATTCGATTCCCGAATCAACTGTTGTCTGGCAAAATGTCGAAAAACACTGCACTATGGAAACACGGTCGAAGTCGGAAATTTTTCTGTAATTATAAATAACACAGTCGGACGAATACCTCATAATCGCGGACGGACATCAACTACCTTTAAACATTCTATTGACCTTATATTGTTCGATTGTTACATTATTATACACATGGCTTTCATATTTTTATAACAAAAATCCAATGTTATTAAAAATATGACGTCATTGAATTGGTATTTGTTTTCCACTATCTCTGTTATTCATGTCTGAAATCCATATTTAAATCCTAAATTCTTTATGTGACAAGTTGTCTTAAAAAATAAACTCTGAGAATTTTGACCATAGGATGTTAACTCAAAGAAAACACGACTTCACTTTCTGCCAAATCCACAGTTACGTGATTTTCTACCTCTTCAACTTACGCTTAGCGACATCAGATTACGAATATATGTCTTCCGAATAAATTGGAAACGATGTGAGGCGTTAGATATAACGACTAGTCAGCTTGTGAATCGATGACGACAATCCCTGCTGAAGATGCTAGAGCAACTAGAACATCTTCCTAAAAAACTTTCAGGAAGCATTTTTTTAAACTCGCAACACTATGGTCGAATTTCCTTTGACAGCCCATTTGTTTATTTTCCCATTTTTATTGTTTCGGTTTACATCCCTCAATAATTCAAAGAAAAAAAAGAACCTTTCTCAATTTTCTTGCAAGCCGATTATCAGTCTGAAGTCGAAATTTGACTTGATTCCAGCCCGTGCATTTGGAAGAGCGAGCGTCATACGAGTGAAACGTTTATTTTAGCCAGCTTATCTTTACGAGTTTGTCTTGGACTAAATTGATCCAAATCTCTGAGTTACGAAATAGATAGAAAATAGAGACACACGGGAATATGCAGTCACTGAAATAACAGATTTTTTTTTTTAAAGAAAAAAAGACTTGAGGCCCTCAAACCCGACGTTTATTCATAATTTAAACCTCATAAATAGTATTTACTATGGCATATCAGTTTTTCTTTTGCTTGTGGAATTCTTATTGTATTGTTTCTTTTGGAAAGGTGGCTCAGTTTGAATGTGCAACAAAAAGAGATGATGATATATTAAAAAGTATGAAATCTTTGAAATATAAGTAATTCCTGTGTGCATACAAATCTTGAATTATCTGCAATCAATATATTGAGACTGATATGGATTCCACTAATTTTCCTATCAATGAAATGCAATATATATATATTTATATATATATATATATATATATATATATATATATATATATATATATATATATATATATATGTATGAAATAAATATATATTTATTTATATTGTGTTACATCGATATATATGTATATGTAAATATATAACACACACACACACACACACACACACACACACATATATATATTCTTTTGAAAATAATATCAATAACAAATTCAGTGTAGTTGAAATTCTAAAATTTGACATTTTCATAAATGTTGTGGAAAATAAACACAGGGCAATGAACAATATTAGAGAAAGATGAAGTGTTTCATGGCAATTCCATTCTTCAAGAGTGGTATACAATATTTTGCATTACGATACTGACCTTAAACATTTCCATTAAAAAAAAACAAAAGCATATATATATATATATATATATATATATATATATATATATATATATATATATATATATATATATATATATATATCAAGAGACAGACACATCAAGAGATGCAGGTTACGGAAAAAAACATAGACGAACCCGTTCAATTAATAGATGGGAGAGTAAGACACCCATAGATATCCTGGGTTGATCCATCACTAATACATCTTCCTAGGTGAAACAAACGGGGGGGGGGCATACAATGGGAAAGCTTATCAATGTTAAGCATAAGTAAAAGAAGAATTTCAATTTTTTCAACTTATAGGGTAACCACAGCTTTAATCATTTCCACTTTCTAATTCATATTATAAATTGATAATCATTATTCGCGTTTGTTCGAAGTAATGTAAATCGTTGATATACAGTTACTTTTAGTAAAGTAAATGACAGCATGTACAATTTATCATAATCTAAGCATATAATGAGCTTCTCTGTAAATCTTTCTATTAATGTATTTGTTTGCACTCAATTGGGATGATTTCATTAAATGATTTCCCTTCCGATTATGAGATTACAATAGAAGAAATACGCTATAGAGATTGTTAAAATTTCATGTCTGATCACAACACATTGAAAAGGATTGAGATTAGTTCAGCCTTGGAGAAGAAATCATACCAGGATATTTGAACTATCAAAGAAAAACTAATAAAATAGCTTTAGGCTTTTTGATGCGGTTCCATCTATGAATAACCGTGGTATATCTGGCAGAAATATTCTCGTATAGTGTGTGTGTGTGTGTGTGTGTGTGTGTGTGTGTGTGCGTGTGTATGTCTCTGTGTGTGTTTTGACCAATTTATTGATGTGCATATTAATCTATCAAGCAATATTGGACTGAGATTGCAACCCAGAAGATTTCGTTTTGAACAAAGATTTCGTACTTTATATCTACAACCCAACTTGATCCGAGATAGAGGTCTCAGAATTTTCATGGGGGATTTCAGTTTTATGAGAGTGATTCTATAGTTTGACAAGTTTTATTTCCAAGCGGTGAGCTAAGAAAAAATAAAGAGACCTGTGAACTCGATATTCGGTATTCTGTACTATCCACCCTATTTTCTTCTCTACATTTGCCTTTTTTTTTTTTGATAAATAGATGATCATTTGTAAAGATTTGTTCTCTTTTAGACTTGGAAAGGAGAAACGAGAAAGAAAGAAGAAATTTCTCCAAATAAAGAAGACACCTGATGGATTTGAGATGAAAAATGGTGGGAAAACGTATAGAAAAAAAAAGAAGAAATAAAGGAAGGAAAAGAGAAAGAAAAATAAAGAGAGGGTAAAGAGAAGGAATCCGAAGAGGATGATTGTGCCATACCAATCATCTAAGTGCAGAGGGTGTACCTGAGTGAAACAACATTCAAAACCTTGGCTTCAGTCTATCCTGTAATATCGACTATTTGCACCAGTAAAAAAAAAACATGTACATATCCGAGGAACAAGAGGAACCTCTCCTCCCTCTTTTCCTTTCAAAAGAGTCCAACCTCTCTTTTATTTTTCATTTATACGTACTAATTGCTAGTGATATCACAGCAAACCCACAAATGACCCGACAAACTATCCACTATCCAAGGTGGCTACATTTGCCTCCCTCTTTGAGTGTCTCTGTCTGTCTATCTAAGAGTCTTTTCATATGTGAGTGTGTGTGCGTGTGTGTGTGTGTGTGTGCGTGAGCGTATGTGTGTCCTTCTCTCTGTAGGCGTGTCTGGTCACATTACTCAAGTATTCGCTTTCTACTTTTATGATTAGTATGACAATAATCCTTTTCGGATACTTTCATTTGACACTCTCTTTTCTTTTCTTTCTTTCTTCTTTTTCTTCTTTACTTTATTTTTTGTCTTCCTTCTGACGTTATCTCTTCGATCTTCTTCACAAACTCACTGCTTTTTGTTGCTTATTTTCCCTCCTTCCCGTTGTTTGAGCAGCTTTCCAGTTTTAAAAGACGGCAAATTCTCGCAAATCATCCTCTTCTAATCCAACCCAAACACCTGTCTATCTATCTTTGCTGTCAATCCTCTCCGGCTGAGATAGTGTCGAATCGGCAGATTTCCTTATCCATCCATCCAACTGACAACATTGAAGCACGAATTTAAACCTTGATTTCTTGTCAATCCTGGTTTCAATTTCTGCATATTTGTATCTGTTCCTTTGTTTCTTGTTATGAATACGAACTCTGCAACATTATAGGCTTTGAGAAATCCATTGTATATCTCACAAACTTTTCTTTTAATTCTCTGAATAGACTCCAGATATTGTATATCTTAAATTCCTTCCTTTTCATATTCCATAGATCAACATTACTGGATTTTGTATCATGTGACAAAAATATGTAATTATGTATAAAGATAGAGCGTCTGCCTGAGAAAAAAGCCTTTGGTGTATATATAACCAGAGACTAAAAAACAGTGTCTTCTGCTAACGCTAGTGTAGTGGTCCATGCAAGTTTCAATTCTGGTCGAGATCAAAACTTTAAGTTTTTATGGCCACCTCTTAAGCCAGATGTAAGTCTAGCAAAAGGACTCGTTGACCTTAATCACACGGCTAAGTGTGTACGCAGTTTAGTGCTAAGTGCACACGAGATTTAGTTCGAATGGTGATATTTCCACACTCTTTGATTATACTGGGAGCCTCCTGCAAGAGAACTCAGAACCTTCTGGGTGTGAAACCAACGTGCAATCCATTACACTATCTGAGCGGACTTGTCAAAAGAATTATCTTTTTAAACCATTTGTAAGCCGAAATGGTGTAAATCGAAGAAGAAATTACCATTGATTTATAAAAGAAGCATTTTGATGGTTCCCAGATTCTGAGTTAACCATCTCTAATGTCTGATAGTTTTCTACTGTTTAGTATCTTTTCCAGCTCTTATAGTCTTTACTGGCACTAGAATAAATCTAAATAAAGTACAAATGCTCATGGAGTTCTGACCTATGGTCACATGAAGTCTTGGTAGGAGTGAAGTGGTATGAAGCATAATTTCTCCAAGCTTAATCTACCTTCCCAAATTGGGGGTCACTAGTACAATAATAATGATAAGAAGAAGAGCAACTTCAACTTCACCCTTTCCATCGAAACTGCATTATTAATGATTATCTATTAAGAATTCTACTTTATTAATCAATGAACACCGTCACGTGAACAATGGCTGCATACAGCAACAGGGATGTTTCATTAAAAAAATAAAAAAGTGGTAATCAATGAAAGGTTTTTCTGTCACTTCTTGTTGGATCACTTAAATCAATAATCCCCCCCCCCAAAAGCTGATATAAATTGGTAGTCAATTTATTATAATCATACATTGTGAAATGAATCCCTACCCTCACTAATTGGGCTATGAATTTAAAAAAAACGTAAGAAATTCCAGACATAATGAATAATTGTCAAAATTTTAACCCTTTAGCTCTATTGTTGTGACCAGCAAGCATGGTACATACTTAGTTATCCAGCCAACCAGATCATCTTAAAAACTGAGGAAACCTATTTTGACAATTTTAATGACAGCTTTGCTTGGTTGTTTATAATGATAGTCTCAAAAGGAGTTGATCCCATGGAATGACGTTGATAGACTGCGTGGAGAAGAGAAGATGAAAGATGAGGACTTGTTAGCGCAGATGACTGAGTCCACTCTGCTATGAAGAGATTTCAGGCAGAGTGATTGGAGATTAATTTAGAAGGTCAGCATTTACAGTAGAACCAAATTTTGAGCAAACGAATACCCAAAATGATAAGCCGAATATTGAATGAGGAACACCTGCATGGACATTTCCAGAGACAAACAAAAGGAATTGCAGATGAGATGTCATGAACAATGGTTATCCATATTATATTTGAAGAGAGAGACGTCCATATTGATAGTTATCCAGAGCAATTCTATAAGATCAACGATGTTGATGCCAAGATTAACAGCGAAATAGTAAATGTAGACCATGCAGTGATGGTGAGAGTCAGTCAAATGATAAAACCATGCAAGAAATTTGCTTAAAGGGAGCTCAGAAATAGATCAGGTGAATCAGTTGATCCACTAGGAACGATGCAAGTAAGCGAACCATTGTTATATATACAAATCATGATAAGAAAATGAAGAATAAGATTCACTGGGAGTTAGAAATTCAAATAAATTCCCACATATAAGTCAGGATTTTTTTTAAATCATGAACGAAGAGAATAATTTTCTGGATCGTAAATGTCGCTGTTTCGACCGGAAAAAAAGGAAAGTAAGTGAAAATATGTACACAGTGAAAAAGAACTGAGATAACTACAGAGCATTATGACGTACACTGTCGTGCAAATCTTTATTTGTGCACTTGGAAGAGTCCTGAAGAGCCTTGCAAAGAGATTGGAAGACTGGGAATTTTAAGAAGAATGGTAACAATGCAGTCGATAATATTGGTAAAAGCAGCTCAAATTTTGAAGATAGTGCTGGACTATTATAGACAAGCTGAACCTCGTAAATATAAATGTAAATGTAAAGAAAGAGATGCAATTGAGAATTCAGAATAGCAAATATTGAGTTCACAGATATCTTCATTTCTTTCCAGCTCTCTGTTTGGTATAAGACAAGATACATCTACAGTTTCACAACGTGAATTTTTTTGTCTAGATCTTTTTTCTCAGCCGTATCCAAACCCTTGAAGGTTACCACCTGGAAACTCAGCACTGTTTGATTTGGGTAACACAACAACCTGATAATACAACACACTTCTGGTAATACTTACGTGACCTATTTCAATCAGCTTCACATAGAATCATTTTATGCTGAATAAGCACCCAGCTTTAAAGCAAATTGGGTGGGTATGTTCAATATCGTCTCAAGCAGACCAACGTACCTTCACTCTTATGGCTTTTAGATTTCGAAAGGCTTCAAATTTGATTTCTATTTATTAGCTTCAGGGATTGGCAAGTTCTCTCCCAGATGCATTGGAAATGTATCAGTTTCTACATGCAGCATCAGTAGTTACTTCATTTTCAGTCTTAATCGATATCACGAACCAAATCATATCAAATGTATTTAACATATCACACGCCGATCTTCTCCCTTTTTTTTTTGATTATGCTTTTATTCAATATGCAGACGATATCACCATCGCCTTACGCTAAATGGCAATTCCTTTTCGTTTCTATTTGGCCGAACGGCTGCTTTGTATCTAATTTTGATCGATAATTCAACCAATAATAGAGTGAATATAGAGTACATAATTCGAGCCGAAACAATACCGACTTCCAAATTTAATTCATCATATAAATTACGAAAATTCCCGTCTGGTACTTTGCTGTCACGTTCAATCCGATTACATACAGGCTACTGTAATATTCAATTAATTTCTGGGTAAATTTCGAATATGAATTTACAGAATCCGAACTTGTCTCTCTTTCTTTTTCTGAGGAAAATATTCAGAGAACAGGGAACGGGGCAAGCAAGCAGAATATGTACCAACGAAGTGCTTGGCTGGATATACGAAAATATTGTTTCAATGGTTGCATAGAGTGGATATGGAATCATCAACTTAATGAAATAATGAGATTAAAAAAGGGGTAAACTTTCAAGAATAAACTTGATGAATATTGGAATAAACTGGAGAATATGTACAACTACAAGTTAACAATAAAGTAAATGGTTACAAGAGTTTATAGAAAAGGATCCAATATAAAATCTGTTTCAGGAAATATAGCTAAAGGAGGAATATGGTATCAATTGTTTGTCGACCTCAAGGATCAAATAGAGGATTCGAGAATAATTCATTGCCTTTTTGTACCCAGGCAAGGTTAACTATGAGGGTTACAGCCTTTTTGGGTAGATAAAGCCGTCATGGGAAAGAAGTTTGCACAAAGTCTCCTTCAAACATGTTCTGGTTTGTCAATTATCGGTGCATACCAGTACATGTTAAGATATTTAGCGATGGCACGGGGTGCCAGTAATATGAATTAATGATTTTAGGGCAGAGAAGTCATTGTCAAAGTTGAGTCCACTGATCCCACTTTTGGGGGGATTGAAATGCAATGTAAAGTTTGAGCAAGTTCGACCCCTACTTCTGTGTCCAGCAGCATTCACTTTTGTATGTTTGTTTGTTTTTTAAATTCAGTTCTTTTAGTGATTGCTACCAGGCAAAAAGTGAGAGAATGCATTTATGCGTTGATCACCTTTTTTGCAATTTTCTGATTGATGATCCCAACACAACATGCTATCAAAAGACGTTAGTCGTGTAATGGTTTCTATTGCATGACTAACCAGACCTACTTTTATAGTTTTTCAAAGGCTAAAAATGTTCAAAATAGCGACAATGTTCTTATTTTTTTTCCTTTGCAAAAAAATTGCTCACTGTCCGGTGTGGAAACATTAACAGTATTTTTCTGTTTCATCTCGTAACGAATTTATATCTGCTCTGCTTATCACGGTATGGCGGGAAATGAGGAGGAATTGCGGATAGACGATTGATCATATCCACTCAGTAAATCAACTCAAAGAGAAAGTAGCAGATTATAAAATGGCATTCGCTGTAGTATTTGCTATATCAACCGAAATTATATGCAAAACCGTGGCTGACAAAAAAAGGTGCAACGAACTAGACAAGTTCAGCCATGATAGAGAGGTCTGACAAATCTTGGGGCGCCACAACGGACTTTAAAAGGCTACTGATGATGGATTAACGAATTCGTTGCTTTGAAAACACTCATCATCTCTCTGACTTCGAGCTCTGGCTACTCTTCTGACTTCAAACACAGGCAATCAATTTATAGTGGAATACAGAATCATCCGGTCTGGTTATACGTAGATTCACCCTGGTAAAAACCATTACCTCGGCGGAAAATTACCTCATGCTAATTCCATCAAAAGTGAATTCAACCGAAGTGAATTCTAACACAGTGAATTTCGCTACAAAATTTCATGAAAACTTGTAGTGTGTCCCTCACAAAGCCAGTGTGTTTAACATTGAAATACGATAGAAACTCATCGGGGATATCATTTTCATACATTAATGTTATTGTCATTTTCAGATGAATCAATATCGAAAAAACAAAAAAACAAACTGCAGCCACCAAAGGGAGTGACAGGTTTTATTCTTTTCAATATATGCATATTATTGTTTGTTTTTGCGTTAATCTGCATCCCTGACTCTACTGGTTTGTCTACAGACTTGAAAATTGAGTATCACAGACCATTTCTTAGCATTTCTTTTTTATTTTAGGAAAACATACCCTTTTCTTCTTCGGGGTCCTTATATTGACAGATTAATCAATGACAATTAGATTCTCTAGAATTTACTTGTTTTAAGATACGTCCCATTGGAAATGCTGATGATGCCATGAATAAAAATTATTCAAATGATATTTTTTGCCATGGAATTGTTTTTTCCTGACTTGTTCAATTAATGTCTGTGATGGCAAATTTATGTTATTATTAGTATTTATTAATTTATTTCAGTTGAATTTACAATTGTGGCAAATTAAAACGAATTCTCTAGATCCAATTTTTAATTCTCCAATACCTCTCCTATCTGATTATCGGACATAAATTTGATATTCAATTTCTTATTTAAGTAAAATTTTAATCAGGAAATTCAATTAAGCGAAGACTATGTAAAACCTCTCAGGGGGAACTTGCCATGGTGCAGTTTGCATGGATGGGGGAAAATCCATGGAAATTCAACGTGGGGAACCTGTAAGTCACTTCCAAACCACTATGCTGAATATCTGATGATATTTGCAAATCAGGAAGTTTGCAGATGATTCAATGGGGATGATCAACTACAGATCTACTCTACAGCGAGGAGCCTTTTTCTCACAATGTAAATCAGTTTTTTTTTACCACAAATTGTCAAACTCCTAGAGAGTTTACCTCCATTACAACAATTAGTGGGACATGGTATGTAAGATATCTAAATTTAAGACATGAATGGAACATAGATAAAGTGAGAAAGGGAGGAAAAAAAATACATAGAGAGAAGGGAAGAGAAATACATTGAGGGGAAGAAATGGAGAAAGAAAGAGTGATTCCATGACGTCATGTCTTACCTTTTTGCATTTCCGAATTTTCTGTATTTTGTTTTTGCAAACATTTAATTTCTGCTATGGGAAATATGATCTTTTTATATGATAAAAGCCATGTATTTATCAATTATTTTTCTTTTAGGCAGAAATTACCTTTCTACTGGAACAGTTTATATAAAAGTATAACCATTAAACTATTCACTTGCTAAAAAAATAAGAATAAAAGCAATAGATATCCGTCTGTGATTTTCAGGTATTTATGGTAATGATTCTGAAGCTCAGTAGATAGGGGTGTTCTGATAGACATCAGTATATTTGGGGATTGAATTCAGGAGGTAAACATTTTTTCATTTTTTTTTCCTTCGAAGTCGATGACGGATTAACCATTAGGCTAAATAGGTCACTCCTTTTTTTGTTGTGTTCGACGATAGTGGTCGAATAAACATCAAGCTAAGGATGCTTCCCCTCCCTTTTTTTGCAAAGTCTAACAATTAAGTTTTGACTTTATTTTTATCTCCCTCGATTTCCAATGATGAAAATTATGTAAATTCAGATATGAAATATCTACATTTGTGACACCGACGAGAAGTAACCTAAACATTTTGAAACCGTACAACGGACAGATAATTATTTTACATGCCAATCTTGGTAAACTGCACCACATGACATAGAGTCTAGCCAATTCCAAACATCCACCTTTGGAAATGTCATTTGTGTAACGTTACTCGACGCGAGTAATGTAATGATATATAGTAATAAATGATAAAAGATCTCAAAATTTAATATCGAATCAGTAGGTAACTTTGATACCGAGATAAAAAAGGCAAGTCTCTCTTGCAAATAAATCAAATGAATGTTTACAGTATTGTTCTAGATGTTTACATGATCTACTCAACTTGATAACAACACATTTTTGAACAAACACATTCGATTCTGATTGTAACAGAGAGAGAGAGAGAGAGAGAGAGAGAGAGAGACAGACAGACAGACAGACAGACAGACAGACAGACAGACAGACAGATAGAGAGACTGACAGAGGGATAGAAAGGGAGAGAAGATAAGAGGAGAAGGGGAAAGATATATAGACAGGGGGTGAAAGAGAGTCAGATATTGAACTAACACCCGAGTAGACTTAGCCAAAAGGCATGATCTTGAAAGTTGAAATCGTATACAGAACTGAAATCAGTTCCAGAGTTCAATTACTTGTGACACGGAATACTATTATCCAAATGTGAAGACTGACCTTTTTAAAGTTACTGGTAGATAATCATTTGATTAGAGCAAAACGTTTGTTAGTTGTAGTCAGATGCCATTAGGAACGTTTGGTTCCCATTTTTTTCCTCCAAAACTAATTGTTCAATAACGAAAGCTTTCATCGTTCACGTCGTGAGATACCATCCCCCAATACGTAAGTTATTTGCGTATCAGTGTATTGTTCAAGGCAGTTCAGGAAATTCAAGTGAATATCTTACCAATCATATTATACAATTCTGTCCAGTTCTTTGCATAATTTCTACTGCAATGCCGTTTCTTCTATTGTTCTCAACCGTGGATCAATAGAACGTAACGTCGAAGATCAATCATATTCAGAGATCAAAGTCGGTGGTCAGGTCTAAGTTGTTTGGCTGTTTCTGATCCGGATCAACTCCGGCCAAAAATAAAATCAAAGGGAAAGACTGTCCCGCCGAGAAAAGAGATTAGAGAATTAAATCCGACCAATGGCTTAGCCGGCCAACATTATTACCAAATATAGTGTTATGATTGGTGCTTTTTCAAGTGACGTCATATTCTTAGTACCTGGTCACCGTTAACCTGCTGTTTCCTGTTGGAGGAGCACTTCTGTACAGCGACTGCTAGCATGTTAATCTCGTAATCTATCGCTCAATAGTTCGTTTCTCTTTGTATCTTCCACGACTATAACTTTCTTCCAAAGTTCACTTAATCTAACAAAAACGGTGCCCACTGCAGTCTGACGGTTCCACAGACTTATTCACTGGTGCATTATGAGTGTTTAAATTGCTGGCCTTGTACTAGAATTGAAAGAGCTTAACACAACGACAACTTATATCAACTGTTTATCTTGTCAAAGGTACAACCTTCCCCCCCAAAAAAAAACAGAAACAAAAACAAAAACGGGACTACTACAGGACTATCTATTTCTTATTTTATTACAGTAATTTCGACCCTGTAACAAGGGTGCATTCGTTTTGTCAATCATTTATCCATCATATGTTTACCACATTTATAAACAATGTTCAAAATTATTATTGGACTTTGTAAATCTAAAGAAAATGGTTTTGTTCCGAAGGGAAAGTGTCTTATTACTGCTAGAGATGAAACATAGATAAAATTCACAATCCAGAATCTGAGAATTAAACAGGATTCAGAAGTAGAGCAAATATGTTTTTTTTTGTGCTCCAAGCAAGAACAGCATGTTCAACACCGGTTCAACCATCCCTGAAAATGATGCAATCATTTTTTTTTTATGAAAGAAACATATTTACAAAAAATTATTCATATAATAGAAATTTATTTAAGCGGTACGTTTTATAGACTGTGGTAGATTTTTATCTACCACTTTTGTCAATGAAACCAAACAAAACAGGTCCACCTGTAGCCCTATTTAGTATGATTGAATGGGGGCAATATTATAAAGGTAAATGTTCTCGCCATTGTCATGGTTAAGGAATCTGCATAGCTATTAGGCTTCCGATGACAAAAATCAATGGGATTCATGCAGTATTCCATCCAGTGGAATCCTAGTTCTACATAATCTCGTGGCAAACAAATTTCAATTTTCTTTAATGGCAACACATTGTCTAAACTTTCTCCGAATCGATACATATGAGTTGCTGCTGCCCATGGAAGTTTTCCCTAAGACTTGGTATTGCTTTATATAGTCTAGAGAAAAAAGGTCAGAGTTCATCATGTGACCAAGTGCTTCATTGTTGCAAAGGCTAAAGAAATATTTTGGGTCGTTCCTACTCAACACATTCGTGTTTGAGGTTCTCCTCGTTGATCGGACCGTGTGTCACATTCTGTTCTCATTTAGATACAGGTAAATAAGAACTCTCTACGTTGATGAAATTGTTTTCTGGGTTCGGTGATCACGCGATGATTCAATATCCAGAAATAAGAAAAAACGCTGTTGGTAGAACTATAATGGTTGCTGCAGTAATATGCAAATACATTATCAGTAGGAAGAAACAAGTTGATACTTCGCCGTACAGTAATTGCTTGTCAATTAGTCGTGCTGACTGATGCCAGTCAAAGTTTAAGTTGATTTGGATTTTTTCCGCTACAAGAACAGCAATAACAATCCGTAAAGCAATTGAATCTTCACACTTTGTCTATAACGTCACGTTAAGACAGGCTTACACATAAGATTCAGATTTCTTCCCTGTTTTGAAACAGCGACCATGTAATTGAAAGGCGGCTCTCTTACCAATTAAGCTAAACTGATTGGTCTAACGTTCGTACAAATTTTTTCATTATATATACAAAAGAAAGGTCGCAGTAAACGCTCGATTCAGAATAAGAGTAAAAGCTGAGACTGACCATGTAGCAGAGAGGGTTGTTACAACTGTATCATAACTAGATGCCAAAGGATCTTGGTTTTTATGCCAGACTATGATAACGTTAGTAAAAAAGTAGACTGTTTTGTTTTCTGTGATAGTCATATTTTCCACCATTAGTTAGTTTCAGTCAAAATAAAAAGTGCGATTTTGGATGCAAAATTTTTTGGCGAGCAAAGTCTCCTAATTCAATCAAGTGGTGTAAAACAATAAAACAACCATTTTCTTCCATTCACATTGTTGCTATACTAAGTTATATGTCGGAACAGTCATAGAACATGGGGGAAATTTCTTGTAATTTGTCTAACACGGGATAATTTGCACTGTAAAATCGAAAAATCCAATTCAGTATTCGGGTATTCAACCCAGACATCAGGAAATATAGCACACCACTTGTTTTTTCCACAATAAGGCAGTACAGTCAAAAGAGAGGACTTCCGTGACTGTAAGACCTTATTTATGAATATCATGTAGTTCTTACCTGGTAAGTGTTTTGATTGAACCACCGTTATGCCCAGAATAGTCAAAATATTGACTATTCAGGACTGAAAAAGTTTTAGAATGCGAGATTTTGAATGAAGCAGACAACTTGTATCGATACTGTTCTATGAAACAGATTTGCTGCTTTTGTTTAATATTTGTTATGTTACAGGGTAAATGGTTTATAAAATATCAAAATTTAAATTTTGCTCCAGCAAACCAGAGTAATTTTCAACGAAAATGTATTACAGATTTTTTTTTTTAAAAAAAGGAAGGTATTTCTCGAGAGAATAGGCTTGGAAAATTAAAGTTATATAGCTTACTGTGAGGTTGGAAAATTCTTGCTTATGGAAAGAATCAATTTCTTTTGAAATTCAGTTAATGGTATGAATAGGTAACTGACATTGGAAAGTAGTAATGGGGATATAGAGACATAGGATGAGATAAGAGCAGAGACATGAGTTAATGGATAATCTTAGTGGAATTTCCACTGGTCCGGTCAGTTATTAATAATTTCTGACTAGTATTTTCTTTTGTCTTGATCTTTTGGTTGCTCTATGTTACAAATTCTTTCAGGCCGCTAATTTTTTGCCGTAAAGTTAACAGCGGAAAAGACTAGGTTTGCATTGCGTCCAAGAAGCCTGATTAACGGTAATAAGCTGCTTTTAGCGAAAAAAATGCAATTAGGATTCCAAGAGAAATGCTTAATCACCCAATCCATATAATGTTAAAATCATACATTTATGATGGAAAAAAACAAAAACAAAAACAACCGATGAGGTGATCAAATAAAAAAAATGGAAAACTGAGTGATCGATGAATAAGTTACCATTCGTGTTTTTAAACGCTTTGATTTCTAAGAAGTACAACAGTTGGAAAAAAAAACAAATATGCGTGAATCCTGCAGGAAACAAACTAAGGGACCAATTTAGATGAACAAATCACAGTAAACTGAGCCCTTTAATATTGTCCAATTTACGAGGTATTAACCCTCCCCCAACCCCAATTACATTTCCCCTACTCATTTTGAATGGTGTGTGGAAATTTTGAAATTTCTACCATGAATGGTTAGAATCTCGATGAATAGATACAGTTTAATTAGATGAATACAAATGGAAGAACTCATAAACCCAGCTTAATTAATACGGTCTATTAACAACCATAAGGTTTGCAGGGGAGCACATCTAAGCTTCAAACTTACCCCAGCTTTCTCTTTTGATATCCTTCGATGCCAGGTTTGTTATTGCTTTTAGACTAATAGTATCAGTAGCAGCAATATCATCGTTTTTCATTTTTCCATTTGACGAAGCATTGTCAATTATGATTGGTTTTTACAAGAGTTTTCTTCCAACTTGCTTTTCACTTGCAATGCTTCATCTTATAAGAACAAAGATATCATATCGGATTAGTCAATCCAAAGGAATTATCACACAACCCAAATTTGGGGCAGAGTGCTGTCTTTGGGGTGATCAGATAAAATATGGAAAACAGATGATCAATAATTAAGTTAACTTCTCTTATATTTTGATGAGCAGTGATCAGAAAGAAAGTCTGAATTTCCGAAAACCAAATGTTAATGCTGCTGGATACAAACCAAGGAAATAATCAGGTATGAACTTGCATTGAAAATTCAGCCTTGAATTTGAAACTTTTTACAGTTGGGGAGGATTTTAAATAGGCAAACAAAAGGTTTTCCTTTTATAGACATGATGAGTATATGACACAAATTCAAGCTCTTTAATTCCATTGGCATGTACTGATAATACACACATACATACGTAGCCCAGCAGCTGTTGATGATTTATGTTATTGTAATTATACCTAAGTGAAACTATTCGCTCATGGGAGTTGATCAAAACAGTGAGTATGATATGCTGCCGGTGTTAAAAAAAAGAATATACAACCAATGTATCCCTTGATAGTCACCTATGGAGCTGAAACATAGAAACTAGTCAAAAGACTGACCCTCAATCTCTGAACCATGCAATGTGTATTATGCTCAACATAACATGGAGAAAATTCGTAGGGAAAACTAAGATGGCTATAGGCTAGTCATGTTGCAGAAATGGCAGACAACCGCTGGACTTCATAACTCACAACATGGATCCTAAGAGATCACATGCAAAACCAGGGCTGATAAAATATTCAATGGCGCACAAACTAGATAATTTCACATACTACTGGCCTCAGCGACGCCCAATACAGAGAGCTCTGACGAATCTTTGGGAAGGTCTATATGATAACATAACAACAGACAATAAAAAGCTGATGATGATAGTACTCATAAAACACATTGATTTCAAAGCAACTAAAAGTACACACGGATCAATCAGTAATTAAAAATAGGTAATAGATCGATATTTGCTGATTGATTAATCGTCGGCTTAAATCAGAAAATGAAAAGGTCAGAGAGAGATTTGGCTTGATTTATAGATTGGAAAAATCCGGTCTAATATCTCGTGATGGAAGATTCATTCAAAACCAGCAGAATTATTGCTCTGGAATAATAATGCCACTCCTCTAAAACTGTGTTGTGTTCTGACAACCGAGTGCTGAATATATATATATATATATATATATATATATATATATATATATATATATATATATATATATATATATATATATATATATATATATATATTTCGATAGGCCGTTCCAAGCATTTTTCTGCTCTGGAATTCGAAGCGCTTTTCTTATTTTACCGACTGAACTTGAGTATCTTTCGTGTTAGATTTCAGTGTTGGGGAAAAGTCAGCAGGGGACACATCCGGAGCGTAGAGCATCTTGGGGACAAGAAATGCCTTGGGCTTTTGTTCACCAGTCAACAGACGCGGCACAAAATGACGCATCAACAGTTTTTCACCTAAAACCATTTTGTTTGGTCTTACACAGAATCATACCTTCTCGGAAACTTCATCGACAGTGAGGTGACGATTTCTACGGATCACGACACATACTTTTCAAGGAGATCATTGTCCGTTGACATGAATGTTTTCCAGATTTAAGATTGTCTTTGGCGGCTGTTTCCTTTCTATACAGGTCAGTGCAATGAAACATTTGAGCTACGAGCACGGTACAGAAGCCTTTGACAAAATTTCAAGAATTAGGGGGAGAAATTTTCTCTGTATACAAATTCACAGCATCTTAATTCAGGCATCAGATTATTTTCACTGGCTTGTAAAATCTCACTCCACCTTTCAGATTGATTTTTTTCTATCATAAGTCGAGGATTTTTTCGGGGGGGGGGGCTTTCTATGTCCAGACAACACCTGTATCAGAAATACTGAATAATAACTCGACATGAGAGGTTCTGAGAATATGCTGTTTGTAGAAGATATTTCCACTTTAACCGGGTGTTGTCATCCAGCAAAATCACTCGTATAGAAAAAGATCTTGTCTGTTGAAATGATTCATTAAGATGAACCAATTGTTAGACGCTTGGCAGTGATAGTTTGGTCAGGTTTCATGTCAAGCAGTTCATAAAAAAGAATTCAAACACTACACACTGATGAAAAATTCTATACCCAGTAGATTCTGTCTAAGACGAGAAGTTGAAAAAGGTGGTGCTAGAGAACTACGGATTCCACATATGTTCGGGGCAAATGACATCTGAGAGTGCCAGAAATTCCTTTCAGAAAGCTAGGTCAATTCAGTATATATATAAAATCATTGTGTCATCCACATACAGCTGTTTCGATTTATTACATCTCTTCAGTGTGGCTATGGACTTTCCATTAGCCCATCCAGTACTGCAAGGCAGAATTGAAACCTTCACTTCAGACCCGGAAGCTGATATCCTATATCTGGACTACGGAACTGAACAGTCAGTAAGGCTGAATTTAAGCGATATATCTATTTTCACAGAAATTCCTCATCCACCAGAGTGCTCTGTTCCTATGGAAGAACATTGCATAAGCTTACAATGGATAAGTTACCTCACTTAAGAGTGCTCAACCCCGGATAAAGTAGCATTATATATATGTACTCAAAAATCAATAAAAAATGTGAAAATCTAAAAAGTAGTATTCAAAAGAAGAAGAAGCATGTATGTATTTGGTCTTAGCAAAACCATGCAGTTTTCTTTGTTTTTGATTCTCATCAAACATCAATGATTCATCATCATCATCATCATAATCATCATCATCATCATCATTTCATCCAGCATTTTAGCGACCATCTTCAAACATAGAACTTCTTCAAGATAAACCAGACGTCGGTAATATAGAGGTCGTTGAACCAATACTTCGTGAACGTGTCTGAATCGCCATGATACCTTTTTTTCAGCCAGTCGCTGTATCTCATATGACCTCTAGGGATTCAATTTGCAAGTCATGATATCGTCGGCTGTGTAATATTCTTGCCACAATACCTGCTCATTGCTGTTTGAGTTTTCGGATGGATTTTACAGTATCTCAGATACTGTTTTTTTTCTCTAATATACGGTACTGTCTTTTGATATCTAATAGGACGCTAGGCATAATTCTCTCCTGTGCACGTTGGTGACTACTTTACCACAGAATGATTTTGTGTTAAGCAAAAAGAAACTGAAACGAAATCGAAAAGCTGACCAATATCCGTTTAAATAAGTTAAGATAAAACTCATTTTTATATCTTTCGATTTCTTCATTTTGCTAGTGAACAGTAGACACACACACATACACACACACACACACATATATATATATATATATATATATATATATATATATATATATATATATATATATATATATATATATATATATATATATGAAAATGAAAGTTTGATGATGTAAATTTTCCAAAAATGGCCCATTACAACATCTTACAAACTGACCCAGGTGAATTGAAAAAACAACAGAATAAATCATTAGTATCGTATATATTCAGGCTGACAATACGAATATTTGATTTAATTATAAACAAACAACAGAAACTCTTGCTCAGAATGAAGACGGCAAATTAAAAATAAAAAATATTAGTGCCAGACCCCACAATTATGAACTATAAATCTTGGCTACATATTTAAAGCGTAAACAAGAGAATGTGAAAAATTTGAGTTGAGAAAACTCCTCACAAAAGGTCCAAATCATACAGAACGAATGTGTTTAAATCATACTAAATGTTTGAATGAGATTGGAAAAAGCATTGGATATTTTTTCATCTATGTCAAATGAATATCGAATGATTGAAGTCTAAGTTCGACGGATGGTAACAAAGAATATATGAAAAAAAAAAACAATCTAGTGAAATGCTTTAAAAACCATCAAAAAAACAAGTCTGGCACTGGATAATTCTCAAATATTAGCAGATCTCATGGAACTTCAAAATAAATATGTTAAAGTCCCAACTGACAATGCAGCAAATAATATAGCATTTATATGTAAATATTAGCAAATCCCTTGGAAGTTCAAAATAACTATGTTTTAGTCCCGATCGACAATACAGCAAAACAAATAGCATTTATATGTAAATATTAGCAGATCTCTTGGAATTTCAAAATAAATATAATGTAAAAAGTATTATTTTCAAAGGATATTGTCTGAGATAGGTTTGATAGGAACTGCACCATCTTCATATAAAGTATCTACTTTCAAACCAGACAATCTTATGTTTAATAACATTTTATAATGTGAAATGCTAGGGCTTAGAATATATAGGAAAATGTAAAAAAAATATTAATTATGTATTGGATACGAAAATGCATGGAAATCTAACAGATGCTCACATCATAGTAGCAACAGTTTGTAGTGCTGAACCTTTGGGCAAAATTATTTGTCAAGTTTTTAATATAATATGCAATCAAACACAGAAATTTCATAATAAAAGTAAATTCTATGGTGAGTTTAATCTCTCTCGGGTAGTAAATGATTCTATGTCTGTCAAAGAAACATTGGATATTATAAAGACGCATAGAAAGGCTAAATCTATGTAAACCTATGATTTTTGTAGGATTTCTTCATGAAAATCGTCTAAGAGAATTAAATAAAATCATGGACTTGGCATTAGCAGGAGAAAATATCAAATATATTGGGTTTACATATTCTACTACTCCCTGGTGTAAAATAACACAAATAAAGCAACACTTGCTTCATGTGCTCTACCCTCAAAGCGGTTGTTAGTCATCTCACTTAGGAATATCACTTTAGAATAGGGAGATAGAATAATCCATCATATCATAGATGTATATATGGGAATTGATTCTGTCCCCTACTAAGCAAATATGTATTTACATGACACGAATTTATATTCTTGTCATCTCTAATTATAACTGGTATGAAACAAGCTTGTTCATTTTTAGGTTTCATCATTTTATCGATGGTTTATATTCTCTCAATGATAGAGGAAAATTCGGAAAGTAAAAGTATCATATTGTAATACACCTTCATTATCTTGAATTGAAATATGAAAATTACAGCCGTAATGATATTGAAAGTATCTCATTCGTCACATGTATATGTGGCGATGGGTTTCATCCACATGGATGTAATTGTTTGGTTATTCACGTGTTTGCGTGTTACAGTGCTCTTATACTGTGTTCTCTACGGACTTGGAAATTGCCATCAGTGCTCAATTACACCCTTTCAATTTCTTTTCACGGGTTTATTAAAATCATTTGGATTCTCCAGAACCTGGATGTTTTTACTCAATTATAGATGTTTTCCTGTGAAAAATGACAGTTATGTCATAAATATAATTTAATATTTATTATCCAATAACATTTCTTCACATGACATCAAATTTTTGACGCTACTGTTGTTCAGTCGATGACTGTGATGGCGAGTGAACAACACTTTTCTTAGTATACTCACCATAATGAATGTCCGGCATAGACTTTTCTTCTCAACATGCATATGCATACGCACACACACACACACACACACACACACACACACACACACACATATATATATATATATATATATATATATATATATATATATATATATATATATATATATATATATATATATATCTTTTAACACTGAATATATTGAAAAACTATTTTAAAATGTTTTTTTGTCATTTCAGTCACTCATTACCCAATATCTGTTGATGTAATTTATGTTCCGCTCCGGTGTTTTACCCGGACTTTGATATCATAGTACTGAATAAGGTTGTTCACCATGCAACTGCTTCAGGGACATATATATATATATATATATATATATATATATATATATATATTTGGAAGAAAAAGATGTAAGCTGGTTGTGCTTATCTTCTTATCTACTACTCTACACATCGTTATCTTATATCTGCAAATTTGATATTACGTTCATAATAGATTTATTTTAAAACTTGTATCAAAGTTGTATTTTTTTAAATTGAGAATCATCATTTTTTCCCCTGATCATAAGTGCCAGATAATTTCAACATATGCCCACAATCAATTTATTATTAGATTTCACATTATCTCTTTTAGAAATTTCCCATTCCTGCCTTTTAGTTCAAATTATGTAGGCATTTTTCAGTTACTTTGATAGAAGTTGCATAATCGATATGTTTACAGACATAGAATTTGATGATAAAAAGTTGAATTGAGCCAGTGAGTCGAACAGTAGCCAAGAAAATCCTTGTTTTATAAACATGCCGTTGTCTACCAAATGAAATAAATCCTTAAAAAAAAAAAAATGATTTCAGTATATTTTGCCTTTTATAAATTTAGCAAAGATGCTTATAACGAGTTTAAAAGAAGAAAAAATCTACGACGAAAACCGATAGTTTTATGAATGCCAAAAAGTTTTTGTTCGGTTCAAATTTCAGTTGCTTGATTCCTTTCATAAAAAAGAGAACAGAAAATGCGTGGATGAAGAAAGAAAAATACTTTTTGGTTTTGACGTCATATTATTTACTTTTTTTAGAATAATACTTGAGATTAAAAAACGGGGAAAAGAATATTCAGTATCTATAAGTGATATATTCACTTCATAAATATATTTCTGATTTTTTTTTTTAAATTCTCAATGAATTATATTGCATTCTGGGAGAAATTTCATGTTTTATTTTTGATGCAACTCTCCTTTACTTTTGTTTGCAGAGCTTTAAATGGGATGAATTAAAAAAATCAGTTTGGAACGACTAGTTTTATTACAGAACAAATTTTGACAAACGTTGCCGAATGCTGTCAAATATTGTCGCAGACTTCGAATGGAGTCTGTTTTTGTTTTTTCGTACTGAAAAATCTGAACTCACTCACATCGAATCAGTAATATATTTTAAGGGGGTGATAAAAAATCAGACGCCTGATCGCCAATTTTACTGCCATGATTTTTGTCCAATGGTTTTTGAAAATTACTTTTTGTTTGTGATAATAAAAACAAACTGTTGAACATTTATTATTTTGAATATGAAAAAAAGAAATATAAGTGTAATGATAGCATCGGCAATTAAATTCATATTGATACTGCACGGAGAGGAAAGGGCATTGTGGAGATGGTACTGACCACAATGCTGTCAGGACAAATGTGAGAGGTCGCTTAAGACGTGAAGAGACTTGCTGTCACTCAGCCCTCTGCGATAACCCTCGGAAAACTGGTTTGAACTGTTGATCGAGGCTCTGCTGTGAACTGTGACAGTATGAACAGAAGGGACTTACAGTCACTCCAGTGATGACCACCAGGTTACTGGTGTGGGAATGCAAATAATAATAATAATGATAATAATAAAAGAGATGAGACGGTAAACCACATAACTAGTGAATGTAGTCAACTCGCCCAGAAGGAGTATAAGCATAGACACGATAGAGTAGCAACGATAATACACTGGGAACTAAGCAAACAAATGGGATTCAACCATGTGGAAAAGTGGTATCAGCACAAGCCAGAGGCAGTCTTGGAGAATGACAAACACAAACTACTGTGGGACTTTGACATCCAAACTGACCACCTCATCCAGGCAAGAAGGCCAGACTTAGTGATAGTAGACAAAAAAAGGAAGGCCTGCCAAATAGTAGACGTTGCTGTACCTGCAGACAATAGAGTAAAAATGAAGGAGGGTGAAAAAAGGGAAAAATACCAGTACCTAGCAAGGGAGTTAAGAAGAATGTGGAACATGAAAACCAGGGTAGTACCAGTCATAGTGGGCGCACTAGGAACTGTCCCCAAATCGCTGAGGGAGAGACTGGAGGAGATCAGGATTAGGAGGAGGATAGAGACCGTACAGACCACAGCACTACTTGGAACTGCACGGATACTGAGGAAGGTGCTAGAGATATAAGTACTGCAACGAATTGTAGCTCTGTCATGATATGCGAAAGAGAGAGGAGACGTTAGCTGAAGACCTGAGGAGACTTATTGTCACTCAGCCTTCAGTGATAACCACTGGGCAACCGGTGTGAAACTGTTAATCGCAGAATTACTGCGACCTATGATTACTAGGGGAGGAGGGCTGGGGACTTGAGGAGACTTGCTGTCACTCAAACTCCAGCGGTTACCGCCAGGCAACTGAAAAACAGCAGAGGATACCACTTCTCTAAAACAAAAGGAAAGGTCAACCACTTAATGTACATGGACGATATAAAATTGTTCGCAAAAAACAGGGGAGAGCTTGAGACTCTGTTCAACGAAGTAAGGGAATATAGTGAGGACATAGGAATTGGAGTTTGGAATAGAAAAATGCGCAATCATGGTGATGCACAAAGGAAGGCTTTCAATGACTGAGGGAATTGAACTCCCGGACAACAGCAAGATTAGGGCACTGACTGCACAAGACCGATACAAGTACCTAGGTGTCCTTGAATGTGACACGATAAAACGGGAAGAGATGAATGAGAAAATAAAGAAGGAATACCTCAGAAGGATAAGGAAATATTAGAAACCAAATTAAACAGCAGAAATCTAATAAAATGATTGAACACCTGGGCTGTGTCAGTAGTTAGGTATACAGGACCATTCCTAGGATGGACAAAGGAAGAGCTCCAATCAATGGATAGGCGAACAAGGAAACTTAAAAGACAGATACAAGATATAGCAGACGAGAAATCATGGACATGGTTACGAAAGGGGAACCTTAAGAGTGAAACAGAATCGCTCATCATAGCAGCCCAAAACAAAAGCATAAGGACAAACTACATAAAAGCAAAAATCGACAGAACACAGATAAACAGCAAATGCCGCATGTGCAGTGAAAGAGATGAGACGGTAAACCACATAACTAGTGAATGTAGTCAACTCGCCCAGAAGGAGTATAAGCATAGACACGATAGAGTAGTAACGATAATACACTGGGAACTAAGCAAACAAATGGGATTCAACCATGTGGAAAAGTGGTATCAGCACAAGCCAGAGGCAGTCTTGGAGAATGACAAACACAAACTACTGTGGGACTTTAACATCCAAACTGACCACCTCATCCAGGCTAGAAGACCAGACTTAGTAATAGTAGACAAAAAAAGGAAGGCCTGCCAAATAGTAGACATTGCTGTACCTGCAGACCATAGAGTAAAAATGGAGGAGGGTGAAAAAAGGGAAAAATACCTGGACCTAGCAAGGGAGTTAAGGAAGATGTGGAACATAAAAACCAGGGTAGTACCAGTCATAGTGGGCGCACTAGGAACTGTCCCCAAAACGCCGAGGGAGAGACTGGAGGAGATCAGGATTAGGAGGAGGATAGAGACCGTACAGACCACAGCACTACTGGGAACTGCACGGATACTGAGGAAGGTGCTAGAGATATAAGTACTGCAACGAATTGTAGCTCTGTCATGATATGCGAAAGAGAGAGGAGACGTTAGCTGAAGACCTGAGGAGACTTATTGTCACTCAGCCTTCAGTGATAACCACTGGGCAACCGGTGTGAAACTGTAAATCGTAGAATTACTGCGACCTATGAGTACTGGGGGAGGAGGGCTGGAGACTTGAGGAGACTTGCTGTCACCCAAACTCCAGCGGTTACCACCAGGCAACTGGTGTGAGATTCCAAATAATAATAATAATAATAATAATAATAATAATAATAATAATAATAATAATAATAATAATAATAATAATAATAATAATAATAATAATAATAATAATAAAAAAATCTGTACCCAACGTGAATGGACCACCATAGACCACACAAGTTCGAGAACTAATAATCAAGAAAGTTATCCAAAATTATCGACGAAATTGATATTCTATCTAAAATCATCTAAAAATATATACTATCACAAGATGGGAGTTGGTCGAAAATAATCATAGAGACCTGAAATACAAATGCACCGATTTTGGATGATTCCCACTGGTGTACCGATACAAGATCCCTAGAGAACCGGGAGACATAGACACGGACACCCAGACACACTGACGAGCAAAAAGAAAAGAATGTGTAGCCTACTTGGATGGTTCATCGGAACGGCCATTTAAAAGGATCTCAGTGATTCGTAAGTGTCGCTACTACTATCGAGAATACAAAAAAATCGAACTTTCAAATAATCAAATGAAAAGTTCCCAATTTTTCGATGATTCGAATGATAGAAGACAATGAGTGATTTAGAGAGAAAATTGCTTTATTTTTGACTGACAATTTCGATAAAAATACCTGACTATAGCATCATAAACATATCAAACACTTTCACACCGAAATGGTTTTTAATTTTTTCATGTTTGTTGAATAGTGATTTTCTATGGTGCGATTTTGATGGCCCCTCTCTTTCTCACGACTTCTTATGCAATACAGACGCTTACATCAACGGGAATCAGTTTAAAGCATGAGTTGCTGCCGACCACACAACTGTGTGCTTCCACTGCACCACCTTTAATAGCAACGCCAGTTGCTAGAGTTAATATAAATTTTATGTTATCTCATTATCATTACTTCAAAACTTAAACGCAAAAACGGCGATATAAAAAAAAAAGGCCAGTCCATGAACAGATACATATTAGTTTTGTTCTATTGATGTATTGATTAAATGACAGGACATATCGATTGGTCTTCTCAGCATCAGTGAAGTTAAATGCGCAGAACAGAAGATTGCTCAACGGGAATCAAATGCACTCGATAAGTGACCGACAAGTTAGTAGTTGATGAAAATTCACTGCTGTAAATGATGCCTGAAAAAAATAAATATATCATACCAAAGAAATTTGAAATTTAATGTGGATATTTCATGTAAATACATTTATGTAATCGTAAAATTGGCAAAGCCTATGCGGTATGAGAAAAATTCTCCTTTCCTCCTCTCCTTCATAGATGTAAATTCGTGGGTGTTACATACATACATATCTTTAGATGCATGCACTCACACGGATACACACATCGGCACATAGGCACACACAACACGCCGACACAAACACACACACACACACGCACACACACACACACACATATATATATATATATATATATATATATATATATATATATATATATATATATATAAGTGTGTTTAAATTTACACTTTACCAACAGTTTAAAACAACCTTTTCGTTTGTAATATTCTTCAAAAAAAATTTCGAGACATGAATCAATGTGCTCATTCATTAATAATAAAAAGATTCTGTAAAATGCCTTTTTTATTAAAAAAAAAGCAAACAACATTTTTACCTTCCTAAAATCTTATTATATACGGGGCAAAAATGAGAAATTTACTTGTGTCAAAGTTCAATTTTTTTATGTAATGAAAATGGAAATAAAAAAAAAAGTTTTGTTGAAATTATGCAAGTTTCGTATCATTGGAAATTTTGTAAATTTTGCATTATCAGTGACTTTGACCGATTCGTGTTGTTTATTGTCAGCAAAACGAGAAATGTATCATATGATCTTACTAATAATGTTTACAACGGATTTTATCGGATGACACAATGAATTGTGTTATCTGACACAATTTAACGTTTTTGAAGAAGTAAACAGTGATCCAGCATTTTGCTTAATACTCTAGGGAACCAGAAGGTTCTCATTTTTTCTCTTCATCAGCTGCTGATTCAGGTTAAAAGACCTCTCAAATACCAAGACTTCGAATCTCCTTAATGTAACCGAACGAGATAGAGGAGATAGAAAGAAACGAATTTAATCTGTAGAACAATATGTTCAGACATACTCCTCAAACTGTTTGTTTGTTATTGTCAAGTCAGAGACACACACACGCACACACACACACGCACACGCACACTCTTATTTTCATTCTTGATTAAGCTACTTATGATGAAACGTAGGAATCATGTTTACGAATATGACAATCCAGTGTTGTCATTTTCACTCTCATAATGTCAGATCGACTATAACACACACACACACACACACACACACACACACACACATATATATATATATATTATATATACACACACACACACACAAATATACATATATGTGTGTGTGATTGTGTGTGTGTGTGTGTGTGTATATGATATAAGTATATATATAAATAGTAGAATGTGTAATCGCTATACAAACTAGCTTATGTTTCTGCCCTCCTAGGGCCTCATCAGGCGAATGATTACCCATGTTTTTTCGGTTCTAGTTTTTGGGAATATGGTGAGAATATTGTAAGTGTGGTAGTGAGTGGTATGAGGTTATTCATTTTGTGAAGGGATGTGAACTGGATCTAGGGGTCATCTCTGGAGGGATGCTTAGTAGTAATCTAGGGGTAGTTTTTATCTTGACCTAAGTATTTTGGCATTGGGTTTTATTGCTCCTGTTGATATTATCCGTGGTTCTACAGAATAGCATTAATCTAAATTTTTAATTTATAATGTTTTAGTGATTACACGGAAACAAACCTCAAGTACGATAAAAAAAGTTAAGTTCAAAAATAAGATAGGGAAAATTGAAAAAAAAAAACAGGAATAGAAAAATCATCTGATATACAACCCTATTTAACTTACAAGTAAGAACGAACTTAGACAAAACTTTCATCCAACTAATCGAAAAACATCCCCCTCCGAATCATCCATTAAGCAAAGTAATTAATTGAAATACATTGAAAATAGGTTTAGTTTTACAGAAAATTTTAACAGAATCATTACAAAGAACAACAGAAAAATTTTAAAAATATTGGGAGTAGATGGAATACTGGTACAAAAAAATCAGACTGCAACTGCCCAAATAAGAATAACTGCCCCCAGCAAAACAAATGCCTTAGATCCAATATAGTATAGCAGGCAGAGATATCAACCCAGGAAAAAACCCTTAGATATAAAATATTACATCAGTATATCCATCAAACCTTTCAAACTTAGATTAGCAAATCATATATCATCATTCACATATGAAAGATACAGAAATAGCACATTCCAATCAGCTGACTACTGAAAATTACATCAAAGGAAATATAAGCCGACTGTTAGGAGGAAAATTCTTAGACAATCTAATTAATGTCAAAATTTCGAAAATTCCTGCAAT
>OY735211.1:9312430-9319930 GCA_963457665.1 Thysanoteuthis rhombus | reverse complement strand
TAATAATGGAATCTCATTTTGGGGGTTGTCAAAAATTGAATTTATTCATGAGATTCAATTTAGTCGCTTTTGAAAATTTAAGATAAGAATTTCTCTTAGTCATGAATAAAATGTTAAGTCTGCCAGAAATTAACATCAGCCCCATCTACACAGAGCTATACGTGATTTACTATGAGTTTGGCAAGAGAAATTCAAATAAAGTTGATAAATTCCAGTGTCCAGTGCAATATATAATGGACCTCTACTTCTACCAACAGAATGACGGATTCTTCTCCGTCGAGAATTTTTCAACAGAAGATTTGTTGGGTCGAACCTTTGAGTAGATAACAACTAACCAGTATCAATGGGATAGTACCTATGATATTTCAGAATTGTTGGATTTTGTCATTCTCAATGTTTTCACACGACTCGAAAACAGAATAACACACATCAATCCAGATTGTTAGGTTTACAAAACTGATTTATATAACTTATAATATTGTTTATATACAAAATTTGTTCCAAAAAAGCCCAGACACAAAAGCCCATTAATTTAGCTCTCGCAAGTTGCCAAAAATCCATGGTAAATTCCGTAGTACACTTTTGTTGGAATTAAATAAGACAAAAAGTAATTTTATACTCATTGAAATCATATTCCATGTTATAAATCCTTTATGGATAAGTATCAATCTATTTGATTTCCTCATTTAGTTTCTCTTTTATTTTTCACAAGACTAATGTACAGTTGAATGAAAGACGTATAATCATGTAACCATGACTCATTGAGGTGGTGATACATTTGTAACAACGTTGCTATATTGTCTGATAAACGTGACAGCATATGAAGAGTGTGGTGCAATAAGTACAAGTTGAAAGGAAAATTAGTTCATTCAAATCAAAATTAAAATTCAGATTCTCGATTTGAAATTTTATCCTGAAACCTTTTGAACTGCGAATATATAAATAGGTTGGAGTAAGATGAAAGTTCAAATCAAAAATTCGATTTTTCATTTTATTAAACACATTTTTTTAAAACATCACTTATCGTAGTTCGGAATATCACTTCATATTAAAAGACAGGTCCTAATGAGATTATAATAAAAAAAATCCAAAATTTGATTTTTCATTTCATTTTTAAACATCTATTTTTTTTTCAAGTGGAGCCTAATGTGCCTTGGAACTCCCCCCTTTATATCTTGTACAATGCTAGGGAAATCTTAGGAATGTCCTCGAAGATAATTCAGCTCTTTATTGCCTTTGCAATTAGTCCTCCATAGGAGACCCTTTTAAAGGGAAAATTCAAAAGCTGAAAAAATTGCTTCTTCCAGAGAAGAATAACGAACAATGTTCAAACAATTGCAATTATTTACGTGTTCGACGCGGAAAGAGGTCTTTTTTTCCAAAAATGTTATTGGCAATTAGAAAAAAACAATCAAATACGTACATTCGAAATTTCTTATGCCTCTTTCATACAATATATATATCCATCCCAAAACATAATTTAAGACCCCACGTATCAGTAGACATATATTAACAATCATAGCAATTTTATTCCTCTCGATTTTAATGATAAAATAATAGCTGCGTTTAGATTAAATTAACATTATCATTATCTAATATTCCAAGCCACTTTAAAATCAATCCAATCACCCTTCAGTAATTTTCTTTTATATAAAAACATATCAATCCTAACATAATTAAACCAACAAGTAAAGTTATATGAAAGTGCATCCACCACTATGAAACATATTTAAATGAGAATAAAATTCTCATAGAAGGAAAATTCACAAAGAGCTGTTGTTCAAAAACATTCTGTTAAAAGGAAGTGCCTACAGTATTTTTAACTGATTAATAATTCATAACTACCTGCAAGTAAAGCATCTCCACTCTATAAAACAGAAGGAAAAAACATGCAAAGCAGTGAACAACAACCAAACTAGAAAAAGAAAAAAAAAGAAAGAAAAAGAAGATGTATAAATTGAATAATGAGAAGCTGTTCAACCTAGAAAAATGGACCTTAACCTCCAAATGTCTTTAAAAAAAGAGCTAAAACAAATGTAATCAACGCCAGGTGAAACCCAAACTGGACAGGAACATGAGAGTGTTTGTGTGGCATATCTTCCATTTCATTATATATATATATATATATATATATATATATATATATATATATATACATATATATATATATATATATATATAAGAATTCTGAAGACGTATATCCAATGAATGTTAACATTTCTTGTCTCTTGCACTCATTATGAACGATCTTCAAATTGTTGTCTGTGGATTATGAAAATAACCAGACCATTTATATTTTAACATATTCTACAATTTTTCTAATCAGGTTTGAATGTTTCTTGAAGCGTACCACTTCTCGACACTACTACTATGTATGTATAAGAATGTCAGACTTATTCCCCCTTTTTCTGAATGACAAATATACATATATATATATATATATATATATATATATATATATATATATATATATACACACATATGTGTGTGGGGGGGTCTGCTTTGTTTCACGTCGTCTGAATTGAATGATACACAGACTGTGTGACGACGGGAAATCATGTTAAATGAGTTTCTAGATAAAACAACGCAATTTGTTATTCACTCTGTCGGACCAAATATGTCTATTTCTTAACTACATAATGTTGCGTCGAGAGAAACGGAAAAAAACCCAGAGAATAAGCTAAATGAGGATTTGGTTTGTTAGCATTAATTTGGCCTTGGAATAACCGGTGGACGATTAGCCCAATGGTTAGCGCATTGTGACGTTGAAGATGCTATCGTATTGGTAGTTGATTCGATTCTTGTAGCGGCCACAATCTTTTATTTGATTTATGTTTGTTCAAATTGAAGGATGCATTAACCCTGTAAATCATTTCAGATGAGTTTCGGTATAATATAACGCAATTCAGAATCCATATGCACTATATATATATATATATATATATATATATATATATATATATATATATATATATATATATATAAATGACTATTGAAGGTTGTCACGCTACTTCTCTGCACTGGTCTACCTGACAAGTGCATCCATATCTACCCGGCGTCTGACTTTTTTGCGCAGACTGACAAGCGAGGATGCATCTCAGTGAAAGGGCTAACAGAAACAAACCATAGAATTAAAACAATCAATTGAGATACAAAATATCAGAAAGGCAAACGTCGTTGAATAAATTTATGGATATACATATATATTCATTCACACTCGCACACACATACACACGCACCTATTCACATCCGTATTTATTATCTAACAATATTCAAAAACGAATAAATAAATGAAAGTAAACATGAAATAAACGAAATGAAAACAACATGAAGCAGATAGAAAATGAACAATAAGTAAATGAATTGTCTATTACTTTGAGAAACGCTATTTTCAATCCATGTTTTTTCAAGTTGAGGAATGCCAATCGAAGAAAAAACAACAACGTCTCATATGTACTGAATACGATCAGAACAAATGAAAAATACACACACACACACATATACATATAGCTTTATCTTCAAGAAATGAATTGTTTAAACTATGGACCATATGGTTTGTTTACGAATTCATTCTGGCATAAAATGTATTGATATTTAGATAATTTTAAAAAAATTATGTTTAAAATCTGATCCCCCTAGAATTGTCGTAAAAAATAATTTTAATGCTTTGATATTTAGTTTCACCTTTTGTTCACCAACTAATTCCGTGATAAAATGAAATAATGAAAAGTCAGACAATGCATTGTTTTAATGTTTGTTTACAAACTTTTCGAGCAGTAGAATATAGCACTACAAATTCAGAATTATTTGTATCTTCGCAATAGATCATTTCAAATCTGTAGTTGGTTCCTGTGGAATATGAAATGTCAAATCGAACACAGAATTAAATTAGTTCATCAAGTTGTCAAAAGAAAAATAATTTTAATTTTTTGAATCCATTATGTATTTTTCATGGTCTTTGCATAAATATGCCGTAAGGCAGCATTCGCCATCCGTTTACCTAGCTGCCCTGCACCGAGAAGTCAGTTTCCAACAGTCAGCGCTGGGTATTCTTATTCAGAGAAGTCAGTGAACCATTAAAGATATAAAATTGCTAACATATCATAACACACAAATACTCTCTCTCACGAACACACACACACACACACACACACACACACACACACATATATATAATATTTATCCAATCACACAGTTGTTACCGTCAGATATATTTATAAGATAACATTAAAAGTCTTGTATTCGAGTTCATATACATTTATATATAGGTCACCGTTTTTCTATATCCACAGGAACTGTTTTTGTCTGTTGCAAAGCAATTATTCGAAACAAAGGGGCGCATAATTGTGTCTTCACGAGTCCGTGATTGATACAAAAGATCAAATCAGAGGGAGGTCTTGCGTAATGTCGGTTTTACTATAGATGTCGACCAATAGGTCATGATAAACTGTTGATGATGCAGAGAGAACACGAACCAGTGTTCCGTTAGAGGGTATGAATGGGAATTCTGTGTGTGGAAATTCGATACAAAAGGAAACACAGAAAGAAACTAAAGAAAAAAATAGATGGCTTATATCGTGTGAGTATGAATTGAATTAATAATTGTATGTATATGCACGAGTCCGTGTATGTGTGTGTATGTGCAAGGGTATGTGTGTGCATGACTCAAAAGATGATCATTTAACTAGTTTATTGCCCGAATTTTCTATTCAAATAGATACATTAACATATGATCAGATATACATTATGAAAATTCTATCCATCAATCTATCTACATGAAAGATCTGTTCATATGTACATTGTATTTGTATTATTGCAGTCAGCATTTCAAGCTTCCTCAATAAGTGCTAACCCACAGGTATGAGATTACAGTACCTACATAATCTATATATTATCAACCATGTATATATTTACACGTATATGTGGTAGTGTGCATTCTTATGCATATGTATTGTGAAAGACCAAATTGATTTTAATAGCTGAAGGCTTATAAATTTAACAAATTACTTTTCGTTATATCTTTTGGAAATCCCCTTGAAAAAGTTTTTTCTTTGGTGAGACGATTAACTACGTGAGTTTAGGCTAAATTGATACCTAGGTTTGTGTCTGGCTACGTTCAGACTTGCGTTTTGAAAGTTCAAATTTTTGGCACCACTTCGCAACAAAAGGTTAGAAAAGGAACTTATGTAATGAGTTCTCCTTTTTAATTGATCATTCTCTATTAGGCATGATTCCAATAGACGTGATAATGACTAAACAAACCTGTGAGCTAATAATCATCAGGAGCCTCATTTACCACATTGAATGCTTATAATCGCTTAACATAGCCGGATGCAGCATTTACAATTGAACAATAGGCACTTTATCCCATTATCTATGACTCAACTGAGTGAGGTTTTCCATTTTTGACGCTTATCTTGCATCCACTGTCAGCTCAAACATTTGTCACATTTTTTGGGGAGGGTTATGAATCTGAGGGTTTGTCATAATGTTTGCTCTCCGATGTATTTTGCTGTCTTTTGTTCTGTTGCATGTAATTTCCAGCATGATATCTGATTACCATCCATCCGAATTATTATTTCCTTGAATTGTTCTGATGTTTTTTTTCTCCTATGTTTCTTGAGCGATTGACGTTTATTTCATCCTTATCATAAACAGAAGTTCATGTAACTCCAAAAACCGTCAAAATTGAGCATTACTAATGATGACGTCCATTTGACAGTGATATTTTTTGGCAACGCATGGGATTTTATATTTTAGCCAAATAAATCTCATTGTTTTTATCTAACCAAAATACCTTATAATATTGAAGCATTGCTACCCCATACGTTTGCTCTAACGTGCACACCAGATTAAAGTCGCTCGCTGCAAACCAGAAAGATGTCCCAATGTTAGCCCTACCATTGCTTATCTGACACAATTTTCATAGATGAAAATTTCGTGTAGAAATGAAGGTTGTATTCACTTAGAATCACATGAAAAAATCATTATGATATAAGAAAATGTGGGACTATTTTCCCAGTCTATGTATTGATTTATTCATGACGTTTTGGTCGTTCACCCTACGGTAGACGAGGGAAATAGCCCAAACATATTATGCATAATGATTGATACATCTCGTTCAACAAAATGCAGACAAAACACTAAAACATGTTTAGAGATTTGATTTTCCCTAAAAAATGAACTACTTTGCATATGAAACTTGTACTTGTGTGATGATCAGTTTTCTACAGGTGTATTTGTATAGACGATTGAATAATTTGATTGCTTGAGTTGAAGAGAACAAATCAAATTTCTAAATGGTAAATCAGTTTCATAATCATTAATAATCTTACTCAAGAAACTGCATAGAACCTGTAGTGTTCAATTTTGATGCATGTACTTATTCTGATAATTGGCTAATCCAAGGCTAACTACGTGCCTTACTCAGCTAAACTTAATCATGAGCCTTTTGCGTATGGTGTTGGATATAGATTTTCCCTGATCCTCCCTTATAATCTCTGGGGACCCAAGTTTTGAGTCAAGAGATACAGTGGTTGTCTGACCTTCTTGCAACTTGACCAGCTCTTGATTGTTTTAGTTTTTTAACGAATTCTATGGTCTATCTATTTTTTTCTAATATACTCGTGATCTCTTTATCTGGTGTAAAGCACGATTCTTTCTTGTGCATGTTGAAGGATTATCAATTCGAATACCAAACTTTTGGGTAGATTTCATGTCCATGCATTGTTTGTATACCTTTCTTTCAGAACTAATGGGATTTACCTGTTCTTGAAAGTTGGCCCTGCTCTAAAGAAAGCTTGCCAAATTAGAATGATCCTTTGCTTCATATTTCTTCTTATACGGATTTCATAGATGATTTCCCTGAGCCCAGGCTTGTGAAATAAAGAAATCAAAATAGACAGCGGATAGCCCCAGATTTGCATGCAAAATAATATCTTTGCTGAGAACTTCAGAATAATGATAGACAACCTGAATTAAGGAAACAAAAAAAAAATGGCTTCAATATGAACTGCATTACAACAGATGTCATGCACAACAAACATATTGAGGACAAAGACAAACCGATCAAAATTGAGAATGCAAGCTAAACTTAGTGATTGTCAATACCTTTCATCACATGGTTTCTGGGTTGGTAATGTTTTTTGGAACAGACAGTCTCATCTGAATATACTTATATTTATTTTGTATTAGTGTTCCTCCGAGACAATCTGATTCTTTGCCAGGGTTGTTTTCTGCCTTTCAAAGTATTCATAGAATGAAAACTTAAACATATGGGAAGTGAAATATATGATCAAACTTGTTAAAACTTGAAAATGAATCTGAATCATATAAGTAAATAGAATAGTAACTAATATAAAGTTTTTTGCAAGTATTTAATTCATCTTAATTTAGAACGACTCAGACTGAATAACTTGTCACGAGCGTATTTACAGACAGAAAGTGTTCAAACATAATAATTTGTAAATACGATATTTGATCAAACATTGAATGTGCTCT
>OY735211.1:9127430-9307430 GCA_963457665.1 Thysanoteuthis rhombus | reverse complement strand
GAAATAAGGGAAAAAACTCCATTGTATTCAACTAAAATACACCAAAATACACGCATGCATATGCACACATATATTTGAAAACATGTACGAATAAAGCAAACAGGTATACAACCACATAAAATAGTGGAGTCATATATCATCATTGAGAGATGATGATGTCTCTCCAAGCCTTTGTTAAGCCCTAAACTAGTTTTTTTTTATATCGATCTCCTCTTCGATTTTCATTCCTTCTATCTAAATGACGTCTAGTTGATATTTTCTTTTGGTAAATCCTAGTTGTTTTTTCTTTTGTATTTCACTGCTGAATGCCCAACAAAATGAACGATTCTTAAACCCCCTCACAAGTCATCATTTGAGTTTTAACGTCCTTCATTGGACATAGACTTATTTATTGACGATCATAATTTTGCATATGATCCCTGGGGATCCATGTTATGATTCGTGGTATCCAGCAGTTGTGTAACCTTTTAGCAACATGAATTGTCAATTGCCAGTTCATTTTTCATATGGAACAATATTTCTGACTTCTGTTTTTTAGTAGTACAGTTATCTTTTGTTATGCGCAAGGACTGAGGACACCAAAAGTCGCAAATAAGGAAATGCGCAAATACTCTTTGCTAGCTCTCAAATCCTTTGGCCACCGAACCCATAAATATTGTGCCATAAACAATGGTGTCAGCTAGGGTGGAATTGATATTATTACAATCAGAAACATAAAAACAACCGGAATCAGCTCCAAAATCCTCTGTGACTGCGCAAAGATATTACCTTTTTCTTACGACCAGCCCATGCTTTTGCAGTTTTAACCAAAATAAAACCCCTAAAGATGATATTCAATTATTGCAATACATTTCAAAAGATATCTTAGTAAAAATATAAAGTTGGATAACAAAAACATAATCCCCAACAACGGCAGTGTCGTGATTATTAACATGATTTCTTCTCTATTTACCATTTTCATCTTGATATCTATATTTCTTTTTCATAACGTTTATCTGCTCTGAGGAAAATTGCAATAAAAAGCAGTGAAAATATATAAATGAAAGTAAATAGTTGCATAATAATTAGAAATATTGTTAACAATGATCAATAATGCATCACACACAAAAAAGCAGTTCACAGCAGATGGAATTAGGAAAAAATGTCCACTTTACTGATCGATTAATCGGTTTGCGAATGTAAACATTTATCAAATTTGATTTTTCAACCTGCTTAATTTTGTCAACGTAAATAAAAGAATTTTTTTGGGGGGGGAGTTCTTTGTAGGGGGTTCCCCACCATTTGCCTAGAAACAAGTGACAGGTTGCATTGGCCAGAATCAGAGTAATCCCAGACTTGACGAATTGACAGATGTTGATTAATTGTGCAAAGTGAATGTCTTACCCAAAATTTAAACTCACTTTGCGCGTTTCACATCTTCCTGGCTGTTAACCGCTTGGCCAACCGTACATCACCCTAATCCTCATTTAAGAAATAGAAGCACTCCCCACACACGAACAAACAGACACACACACACAAAATATAGTCCGGGCACAAAGAGGCCTGTATGATTATAAACTCCGGGCCAAAAAATTAGCCCAAATTTCTTCATCAAATCTTTTACAATTACTCTTTTATTCAAATGATTACTGCTGAAATATTCCACACAGTTATACAATAATACATGCACTATCCCGGTACAAATATGATTTATTATGGGACAGATTTCCTTTTTGTTTTCCTTCGGAAAACCGAGCCGTCTGGTCAAGTTGTCTGATAGTTCTTTACAGTGTGCTGTTCGATGATGTTTCATTCATCTCCAACTGCTTCTCATAGTTTGTCAATATTCCCAAATAATCTTGAAATCAGTTTAGCCACAATATGCACTCATATCACCTGATGTAGAGATCTTTCATAAGATTAAGTGTACTTGATTCGGATTTTGCCAAGCAGCGTTAATAGTAATTTTGAAGAATTGATTAAAGAGCAAAACATAAGTTGGTCAGAATCGTTCCCCTCTATTTAAAACATCATTTTTTTCTAAATGGTCCAACATTCAAAATCTGAGAGTCCTTAGCAACAAAATCTCTGAAGTTGCCATTAGTACCACAAAACAGAACTGCCATTCAAACTATAAACACAGGTTTCTTCAGTTTTCAAGTTAATCCCTCATCTCATTGGAAGAGAATTTTGTTCTTATTTTTAAGAAATCCCCCCCCCCAATATTTTTCCCTGTGGAGGTGGAGTGTTCGATTCCCAGAGTAATTTTATGCTAAATTTATCCTTAGTTTGTTTCCTATTATTTTTAGAAATTCAAATTTTTTAGTGGTAACAGCCCAGCACATTTTTCCGGTTCTTTTTATTGATCATCTCTAACATGCTGCCAATAGATGTTCGTGATCGGCCCAATTTTATGACCATACCTACTTTGCCTATTTTCTCACTTGTGAAACTTGATATGATAAAATCGGATTAAGAAGTGACACATTCGTTTACACATTTGATATATATATATATATATATTCAATCTATGAGTGGAGTTTACATATGATCGAACCCGGTTCATTATGCAGGTAACAGCTCCTTAATGCCTTGGGAAACAGGCAAGTGATTGAGGAGTAGTTTTCTCAAATTCTCACAAATCCATTTTTATCGCTCCCTGCTATCTCACCTGACGCAAATGGGACCTTTTGTCAATATACCTTGTAATAAGACACCCCACTGAGAATAGGAACCATGACTTCCCTGAAAAGCAAAAAGTTAACTGCTTTTGTTCGATCTCCCACTTGTATATATATATAGAGAGAGAGAGAAATATAGATAGTGGCTGATAATGCAAACGCACACACACACACTCACATATATATATATATATATATATATATATATATATATATATATATATATATATATATATATATATATATATATATATATATATACATATAGTGGACGGTAATACAAAGGCCAGAATAATATATATGTATATATGATTTATAAATATGTTATATTATATGGTAACTTATTGAAATGATTTCCCGTCGTTACATGGTTAATATATCATTCCATTTACACAATGGTAATAGAATAAACAACTAAAGGAAAAGGGGATGTTCCAGGAATACGAATCTGGCACCAATAGGCAGCCATTTCACCATACCAATGAACTTACCATTTGGCTACACAGCACCCCACAAAGGCAAAAAAAATAATAATTACTTCAAACTCAAATTCTCCAATAGTTCATTTTCGGTTGTTTTCGACTTTTTCAGTGCGATAGTATATGTTTAAGAAATGCACATCTTTGGTTGGACAGAATGAATTATAAGTTGCGTTATATTGTGTAGAAATTCATATCAAATGATCGTTCGTCGTTATGTGGCTCATGTATCATTTAATCCAGACGGTTCGAATAGAATTAACAATTAAAGAATATGGGGCTGCTGCAGGAATCGAACTTGCCACTTTGGAGCTGCTACCTATCGTTGGAAAGTTTGAATCCTGCAGAAATTCCATCGTCTATCCTGACTGGAGATGTTTACCAAAATCATTGTACTATATTTGTTGTAAAAATTAATCTATTAGAATAAAATAAGACGCTGCTATTGTGTTTGATAAATTTCTGTTAGTATCTCAGAGTCATAATCATCTGCTTTCTAGTGTACGTTCTCTGTCTTGCACTTTCCTCCGAATCCGAAAAATGTTTTTATCATGGCCGTTGCGGAGCCAATACTTTCCAAATGTGTCTGGTTGGTCATGTTATGTGTTTTGGCCATGGTTTTGCATGTGTTCTCTGGTGATCCACGTTGTATGTTGTGATGTTGTCTGACGCTCTTGCAACATAACCAGCCCATTGCCATGAAAGTTCCTTAATGAATTTTATGATAACCCTGATTCCCGTTTTTCACTAATATACTGCACTGTTTTGTGATGTGTCAATTTGATGTTGAGCATGATTTTCTAACGTGCATGTTGAATTGTTCCCAGTTTGAGGATCAATTTTTTTCAGATACGTTCCATGTCTCAGCTCCATGGGTGACTATCAGAAGGATGAATTGGTTGTAGACCCATCTTTTTCAAACTGATGGTGTTTCCTTGTTCTCAAAAATTGAGCTTGCTCTACGGGAAACTTGTCACCCTGGACTAATTCTTTGCTTGATTGATTCTCCAGTTAGTCGTGGGTTCGATTCAGTTTAGTGGAATGTGGGTTTTATATATTGGGTTGGGCTTCTTTTGAAGATTATCAATCTCTTACCTCTCTATATTTTTGTTGCCCATGGCTAAATATTCGTATCGTAATTGCTTCATTTGATGACATGATGGACGTATAAAATTTAAAAGGTTTGTCCTATTTCAGTTCAGTTGCCAAAGCTTGGTTGTCATAAATAAGACCCCGTTTCCGTGCCAGTTGCTCTTTTCTACGGCTGAGTACCAAGTCATATCGTAAACAATGTTCTACGGTCGTTCTGCTCCATATTTGTCATCGTTTTAACGTAAATTACTAAGCTTACCATAGTTTAAACACGGAGCCATAAGTATTGGCCATCCGTTGAAGATCATATTCACAAGTAATAATGTGCCAGGCTGGCCAAATAATCCCCACCCTACCCGATGTAAACAAAAGAATAGTACACATCTAGCGAATTTTAGCTGTTTTGTTGAGGGATAATGTTCTTTCTCTTCGAATGACCTTTGCGTAGCCATGTCCATTTATGGATGAGTCGGGATTATTGTTATTTATGATAGAGTTAATTTGATATTGGCTAATTGAAGTTTATTGAAAATTGAATTATCTTTGGGCAAACCACTCTTCCATCCCTAATCAATTTGTCCAGACAGTAATAGTAACTAGTCGTTACTACCATTGTTAATCTTGACAAGGCACAATCAAGTGTACGAGTACCGAAAAGTAGATATCGTTAGTTAATAAATAAACTGTGATAACTTGTGCCAGCGTGGATTCCGGGAAGTGTAGTGAGCGTTAGGCTCACCATTGGTACGAATGTACAAAAGTACAAAAATGTTTTATATTAGCAATCGTCATAATAACAATGTTGATTTTGTTATTCCTCATGAAACTACTGTAATAGTATTATATGTTGGGAATTTCGAAAGTCTTCAAGTTGTAGGTAGGAGCAAGGTGCTGAGTAGGTTGGGAAATATTTCAATCACGTTGGGATAATAATTTCCGGCCATGTCACATAAATATCTGTGATGGAAGAGGAAAATGAAGGAGGTGAGATTGACCATTTCGGATTTTATATTTTTTTTTTGCCAAGGCCTTATGGATGAAGTAGTCAGCCATTTTTAAAACAAGCAAGTGAAAATACAGCTGAATATGGCAAATCATTCAAAAAAGAAAAAATGTGAATTTGGATGTGTCTAATTAGTTGCTATTTAAACACATTTAACGAACATTCAATAACCAATGATTAACAAAGCAAAGGCAAATAAACTTCAATACAAAGTGTCATGAATGTTCAAAGTAAAACCCATGAAAGATGCTGTATTAAAAGAAAATGCTGAATGTGAATGCTGCGTTAATCAAATGAGAAATACTGATTAAGGAGGAAATGTATGGAATAGTTATATGACTATTGCTAGGTCTCTACCTGACGTTTAGGTAGCTCTATCCGTGCCATTTTAATAAAGCCTGATATTTCATCGACCAAGAGGAATTTATCAAAACGTTGATTTCGGAAAGACAAAGGATATGCATGAAGCTAGTAGGGTGAATGCAGACGGGATTTGAGACGCCAAAAAGCTTGGAATGGGAAGAACCAGGACTTGACACCGGTAGATGTGGATGACAAGGTTTATTTTGGTTACTATTATTGAAAAAGGAATGCATGGTTTTCAAAAGTATACAGTCACTAATGTCAATCGATGAGACCAGAGTGGAACGATGGAATTTGTAGTTTTTATAGGATAAAGAAATGAAGTGAGGCTATGTCATCAGATCTGAGACTTCTTTTCCACTGACTATTTCATGGGACGGCTTTACTATGGGCTACATCTCCAACGGACTATTCATCGCAGTAATCTTTGCTAGAGAGATTTTGAATTAAAATGAGACACAACAACGTTATAAGAAATCTAAGAGACTATCACACTTTGAAATAGTTTATTCGTTTTGCTTTCAGGAACACCAGTGATTTCCTAACCAATATACTTTATTCATCGTCAAATCACTGATTAAGGTATTTAATATAACGTATATTTAGTTAGAGTGTGCCTTATAGAGAAGACGACGAAGAGTGGTATCTCACGGAATGTCTAGAGTGCGTAATTACCATCGTCTCTTTGATACATGAAATACAAATCAGCCTTTTTATTGCTACTAACAGCCTTCCCATTAAATTTGTTCGTGATATTCTTTTTTTCTCAATGAAGAGCTAAAATATTCACTTAGTGACTCTTTAAGTTATCTTATGATTTAATGAGTTTTAAATGAGAGCCCAAGGCGATTACGTGTTTCGTTACCGCTTTTAATTTTGTTATTATCAGATTATCATCAATATTTCTTGCAAGACACGTAGAAAGTCAACAGAGCATGTTTCGCAATTGAGAAATAAAAATCCAAGTAATTGATATTTTTAGAGATTGAAATAGGGAGAATCTGTATTATGTAAAGTTTGGAATAGTGGCTTACCCATTAGCGAATAAATATCGATTTCCGTGAATAATATGTATTTAAGAACTTAGGATTCTTCACTGCAAATTGTTGACTATGAAACTCATGTTGTTTGCCATTATTTCTGTTGTGAGTTCAAAACCTAACACTCGAAGCCATGTCTAGTGCCGGACATGATTTACCTTGTCAAAGCTTTTATGGCCACCTGCTGTTAAGCAGTAATTAGAAAATTCACTTTTATGACTGACCCTCAAACTGACAACCATGCAACGAGCGTGTGAGAGATACATGCTCAAAATCACACGGAGAGATCACAAGACAGCGCTGTATGTTTACGAAAAAACAAAGAATCAAGAGTCAGGGACATCTAAAACTCAAATGGCAATGTGTTGGTCCTGTTGCATGATTGTCAGACGACTGATTGACATCATGACTCACAATGTGGATCCCAACAGATTATATGCAAAACTGTGGCTAGCAAAATATAAGATGGTGTGACAAAATAGACAAGTTGAGAAAGTATTCGCCTCACCTTTGATAGAGAGGTCTGGAGAACCCTGAGGAAGGTCTATGTTCTACAAATGACGTTGAAAGACTAAAAGGATTACCCGTACATGCGTCTTGGTTCCAAACTAAATATGTATCAAGAGCACAAGAAAAAAAAAAAACAAAATAAAAAACAAAACAATACAATTACCTCAATTTTTTCTCTAACAGATGAAGCAGTTAAAATTAGGTCTACAATAAGGCACACGCATACCTTGGTGGATATATTAGTGACACACCGCAAGCTCGACGCTTCATGTTCCATACAGCAAGGTCCACACAAATGGTTTCATTTCAAAAACATCTTCTGTGTTGAAGGGACCCTGCAGAATTTTTTCCCCGACGAGAACAACCTCCAAATTTTTAAATCCCGAGTGAACAAGTGCCTTACTCAATGCTTATGTCTATTTGATTTTCATTTTTAATGCGTCGAACTCTTATAAGTGATTTCAACTCTCTTATGACCATTCTGACGTTTTGATGGTAGTAATTCAATGGCTTGAAGAACTCATTAATGTAAAAAATGGATGGATGCCTTGATTCAGGTGGTTAAAAGTGAACGAAAAACGCTAAACCATTATTGATATTTGAGCAATATTTCTTTCATGCAAAATTCATTTGCTTTCCATTACAGCTACTTGAAGCGTCGGTCAACGATCGTTGGTAAAGCAAATATAAAAGTTCTTGTGAGATTCCAACTGTAATCATTGAGAAACCAGTAATCTTTGTTCAAATATTTACTTTTTTCCGTTGAAATATATTTCATTTTTGGATGCAGCCATTCTTCTTGGCTTTACTATATCACTTAACCCTTGTTTTGATGTGGCAAACGAAATAATCTATGTCCCTGACGGGATGAATTGCAGGTACATCTGAAAAAAACAACGAATAGAAATTTCAGTGATAAAAATGGTTCATCAATTATCTAATGCTAACTTACAAATCTAATCAGTAAAGCATAAAGTACATATATTTTCCGAAGAAAGTATAACACATATGTAGAGAGATGTAAAGCTGCGAACAGCTGTTTAATAGACTATCATCATTACCACTGTACCCGTAGCTTAAAAAAAGATGGCATACATGAAATATACGTATACAAATTCCATTTTACGTACGTAGATAATACGGATTTGCATTGAAGCAAGTTGGAGTAGAGCGTTCTATTGACAACAAACGAATGTTTTTATATTTTGCTTATGGTTTTTTTAAATTCCGAATTTCTTTCACTTCATCAGAAAATAAAAATCTTGTTCCATGTCTTTTTGTCTTCTTCTTCTTCTTCTTCTTCTTCTTCTTTTTCTTCTTCTTCTTATTATTATTACTATTATTATCGTTATTGTTATTATTCATACATTCACACAAGATATCTGGTGGTCATTGTTGGAGAGTGTGTGACATCGTCTCATCAACGCCAGCCCTACAACAATCCAGCAATCTACTGTAGTGTTCAGGTTTGCAGCTCTCTATTCCAGTGTCCCCACATATTGCAGCAGTGGTGTGGTTTGTACTGACGCCGCTTTTTTTTTAAAACACTTACACCATATTCATTCCGGCTGTTAGTCAATCGTTGATAAATGGAGATCGTTGGTCCCTGATTTTCGTTACCGTACACAATAATTCTTGCAGACCTAAGCAGTGTTGTGATCTGCATAGTACCAATCCTTCCCCTTACCTTTGATGCCTCCAATTTCGATTCGAGGGTTTTTTGCACGGTTCTATGCACACCTACATTTTGTCAATACCTTGGCCTTCATGAGCAACACTTTTCCCAGCTCCTGGTACTTTTTTCGGTTTCTCACTATTTTCAAATTCAATTTGTGGTCCGCTGGTACAGCCACATCTATGATTTGCAGTTTTCTTTTTACTGTGTACGGCTACCAGATCTGATCATCCTGCTTCGATGCAGTTGCCATTTTATATGTTGAAGTCTCCTGTAATTATTGGCCTCTACTTTCCAGGAGACTTTCTGATTTGCGATGGTGCCATTCATTTGGGTCAAGTTCTGGCCGTTTGCATAGTTCCCAGTGCCTAAATGTTGCTACCTAGTCAGACCTATTTTTGCTTATTTTCTGACCAGTTTGCTACGGTTCCAAGTCATGTGGTTAATTGTCTCATCCCTCTATCCACAGAGGCGGCAATTGCTGTTTTCTGGGTTCTCTCGATCTTTGCATTGATATGATTCGTCCTGAGGCATTGGCTGACATAATGAGGGATTCTATTTCTCTCATCAAGTGTCCTTTGCGTTTCTATGTCCATGATCTTTCGCCTCCAATATTTTTTATCTGTCTTCTGAATTCCCCCATTTAGTAGTTATAGAAGTTTCTTCTTTTGGTTCGAGTAGCAGTAGTAGTAATTTTTATTTTCTGTAATTTTGTGATGATTGAAAAATTTAAAAAAATCTCAATAATCAATATTCCATTATCATTGGCATCACTTGAACTTATCTCAGAACTCATAATAATCGCGCGAACATTCCATGACTGAGAAGAAGTAGCTCTTAATGGACCAACTTTGGTGCTGAGAATTTCGCGTCACGAACCTGGGTGGTACATTACGAATTGCATTAGAACTAGAAAGGAATAACCTAAACCACGTAGCGTTTGCACAGACAGAAATATTCCTTGATTAGTCTTTGTTGTATTTCATTCAATTTCTTGCAAGGAAAACTAGTGAAAGTATTCTGAATTCCTTAATTACCTTGGTTCAAATACAGTTTGACTTCAGACAACTACGTCATTATTTTCCAATTATCCGTGGCTTTACAGGATAATTTTTATTACACAATAATAATCGTTTGATGAAGTACAAATGATATATATATATACACTGCCAAAGAGATCAACGTCATTCTATATTCATTTTTTCAAACGCATACATCACATATGCATTTATGTATGTATGTATGTATGTATGTATGTATGTATGTATGTATGTATTATTTGTGCATGAGTATCCACGCACGCGTGTGTATGTGTAAAGGCAATTGACGGGGAAGTTTAGAAATAAAAAAAGATTCATTTCATCTTTCTGATCAGCGTACAGACGGAGAACTAACAGAAAACCTTGGTTCGACTATGTCTGCAAAGAGAATTACAAATAAAGGGAAAACAGGTGATCAGTGAATAAGTTACCTCAGTTGCATTTTGTTAGACAGCAAACAATAAAAAGTCAGATTTTTAAAAAAAGTAAAAAACAAGAACAAAAAAAAAACAAGCGTCAATTCTAATCGACATGAAATAAATATTTAAAAAAAAAAACAACAACTAAAAAACCCAACTTATCCATGGGGTATTTTTCAACAACAATACAAAATCCATTTTCAACATATCAAGGTGTAAATATTCAAATTCCAAGTCCCCAAGCTAAATTTATGCGACACGTACATGAAATTCGTACATGGCTAGCTATCCAGTCAGCTAGAGCATCTTGAAATTCGAAGAAACCTATGCTGACAGTGTTGGTGACGGTTTTGGGTGAAAGGTTTTTAATGCAATGTTTGAAGTTTCTACTAATCATCCCAGCTGAGCGACTTCACCCGATCTTATGTTCCTAACCATAATAAAAGAGAACAGTTATATCGTAGATATGAGTACGCCAGTGCACAAGAGGGAGAAGGTTTGAGGAAATAAATATTGAAAATATAATAAAACCTCACTGGGGTTTAAGAGAAAAATCGAACACAAAAGTTAGTGGAACTGTGCCAAAAACACATTTTTCCCCAGTTTTAGTAAGTCTAGCACAGGGACACAATTGCACGACCTGAATGACTTCAGAATTCCCTGCATAGCCAATGGCTCGTGAGATTAGCTTGTGAACTATAACCCTACGGAAGAATGAATAATTGAAATAATCTAACGTATTTGAGAGGATTAAAAAATAACTCTGAAGAACTTGTGGGTAGACTTGTAGACTAGAAAGCATGAAGTAAGTAAAATATCAGATGAATTTGTTGTAGTAGTTAACAAAGTGAAAGGGTATATATAGTAGTGAGAGCTTGTAATTCAAGTCAATAATTCATCAACCGTCATGATTAGAAAATTCCATCTATGAATCAATATGATTAGGATGAATTCTACTTATGACATCACCAGCAATATTCTGGAGAATCAAGATGTTATTGATAAACCTGTCAAATTGAGGCCCTTCAAATTAGGTGGGGTCAATTTGCATTGTAAGATTAATCAAAATTGATCCTTTATTGAACGTTATGAAGATTGAAACTCCTTTAATCATCATAGTCAAATAAAAGGCGAGGAAAATTACTCATACATTGTTCTCCCATTTCCTAAAATTTACATTGATCACCCTCAACATGATATGCAGACATTGATCACGTGAGGGTTTCTTTAGAGTGACTAATTAGACCTGTACAGAAAACGAAACTTTCGAGGGAAACAGAAAATACAATCAGATTACGAGGAAATATATCGATGTCGTAAATGGTTATTCTTCTCATTCCAAATATGAAGGGGAATCTGTTTAGCCGAGATGATAATTGTGGCTGTTCTAGAAAAATGAGGAAAATAGAATAAAATACTCTGACAAATTTGGATCCAGACAGACAAACCAATTCCTGTGAGAGAATTGGTAGTAAACCACTGGTTGAAGTCCAATTGAAGCGAAAAAAGGAAGAAGCAAGAAATATACGGATAATGATGGAAGAACTGCAGATAATTGCAGATGGAATTAAACGATTGCTTGGAGGAAACTTGAAGAGAAAAACAGGATCTGTATTAATGGCAATGCAGAATGATTATATTAGAACAAACAATATGTGACTACCATAGATAAGACACAGCAGAGGAATAAATGACACCTGTTTTGGAACGGAACCGTCAATCAATTAATAATGGAATACAAAAGACTGCTTTGGAATGAGAAATATACGAGGATAGTTAGGAAGGTTGATGCGATGGAAATGGTGGAAACGACGGGGATTTTATTCTGCAAGTCGATGATATATGCATAGACTGGATCTCAGAGAATAGAATGAATAAACATATTCTGAGCTTTGAAATTCAAATTGATTAACCAATTCTGTACAGCAGACAAGATCATAAAAAGAGATTGAAGATCTGTCAGCAAGCAGATATCTCCGTTCAACTAGACTGAAGAATTATCATGAAGGTTGACAAGAAATTGAAAAAAAATATTTTGTCAAAATATCTTTCAAAAATTGTTTGACCTCGAGGTGACGACTGTAGTTATCTTCATGAGAGCTCTTGGGATTGTCTCAGAAAGTCTTGCAAAAAGATTAAAAGATTCTCGAATCGGAGGAAGTGTTGAAACTATCAAGACACAAAAATACCAGAATCAGCCTGAACATTTGGAATAGTACTTCAAAGTTAAAGTGTGAGGAGACACAGTGAATTTACCTGCAGTGGATGCCACGATTACGGGATAATAATTATGTACACCCAGTGAACGGAACCTTGTCGACTAGTGGATATATGAGCGTTATGATAGCAACTGATTACCAATGGACGTTGGAGCGATGAATCTTCCACCAACGGACACTTGACCAAAAAGAGATTTGATTGATATACACTCAATTGAATGGACATTCTCTCAACGGGTATAGAACAATGTGAATAGTTATACGTGTTTTTATTTCTTTGTCATTCTTTTTGCATCCTTGCAATATGACTATTTCATAAAACAAATGACAAGGACTTTAAGAAAATTGACTGCTATATGATATATTTACATATAATTGTAATCCTCAAGTATAAATATCAATTTTTACGAATAAAGAAACAAGGGAATCAGATGGTTTATTGCATAACTGAATTTCATAGGAACTAAATTGTTTTAGCAAATGACAAAGGTGAGATATGTCATTAGATACAATGGGAACCATTCGGGAGTAATTTTTTTTCTTGATGGGTGATATCACACAAAATATTTTTTGGATAATCGAATCACAGTAATGTGTCTTATGCGAATGTGTGTGCGTGCATGTGTGTGAAACACGTGTTTACGGATGTATGAAATTATTACGTGCGTAAATACACAAATTCAAAAGCTATATCTACACATGTTTATACTGTATGAGAGTGCTGTGAAAATGGATATTGTCCAAAAGTAAGATCCTAGCTGATAGAGGTCAAGAGGTTATTGACCTCTATTTGCTGTCAACACGCCTTGGCAAACGTTGGGTCTGCGAAAACACCGATTTATCTGTCCGGATGCTTCAAACGATTACATTATCAAAGTAGGTTAACGTGGGAGATACATATGTGTTGACCATGAGACGTTGCTTGCCCATCAGAGCGTAGCAATGTTGGGTAATGAGTTCGTAAAATTCTATCTTTTGAATCGTCTAAAGATCAGATTAAAGGAAGCAGCTGTTCTGCTTTTGCAGGTCTACCTACACAAACTACCATCGCAGTCACAACACTTAAAGAAAGAGTAAGGCTGATTAAGATTTCAATGCATCATGGTCAAATAACTCCAGGTCAAGACGTACGCAACGAGAAAAAGTAGAAAAGGAGAAAAAAAGCCGGTAGATTTCTGCCATTATCAACGCATGAACACTACGTGTCACAAAATCTGACACCCATTGAGTCGGTCGCAACAGAAGTGTGGTAGGTGATCCAACATGTCTTGTATGTCACAATGAAAAGAAATTTCGCTAAGGACGACTGTCGCTGTTGCTCCCTCTTTCTCTCTCTTTCTCTCTTTCTCTCTCTCTCTATTATATTCACACACATATATATAGTAATGGATATATATGATCCAACATAATGATCATGAATTGTCTTAGTTTATATAGAAACTTATCTTAAAAGACTTCCATCATCACACATCATTATATATCATATAACCTAGCCGACGTGAATAGAATAATGACGGGAGAATATTCCAAATGAGTATGTAAACAATGTAACGCAATTTATGATCACACACACACAAATACGCGCACGCACTCACACACACACACACACACACACACACACACTTACAGAATTTTGTGCTTTTTATGCCCTAGCCCTGTTTTTTTCTATATTACCTCCTACTCACTTTCTTCACTTCACCCTTTTCTTGAGTTCATCTTAATATTTTTCTCTTCTCCTCCCACTCGTCTCTTCCCCTCGTCCTCTTTTTAAATCGTCTACTTTTCTGTGCGTCTTCCTGTTACTCCCCTCTCTTGCTTGATCCTCTATACTCCGCCCTGTGTTTTTCCTCTACCCTCCTACTCTTTTGCGTTTCTTGACCCACCACTTATTTTTCGCACTCTTCTCCCCTCCTCCTCTCTTTGTTTAATTTATTTTCTTTCTTACTTCACCTCTACCCACTTCCTCTCTCTCATTACTTATTTTCAACCGTTTCTTTTTCTTTTCCTTCAATATTCTCCCCCAAACTTCCATTCTCAGTCATTTCTCTCTATTAGAATCTGGCAACCAAAGCTGTTACCAAAACTATCCCCATTGGTTTATCTTCCAGTTCTCAAGTTGGCTTGGCTGGCTATATATATATATATATATATATATATATATATATATATATATATATATATATATATATATATATCACGTACATACTGACACATGGAGCAAAAAGGTTTAAAAATTAAACGATAAATCCTTAAAAGAATAAATCCCCTCAAAGAATCTTTTCCCAATGTAATTCTACTCATGGTTTTTGTCTAGCAGCTTTTATGCTTCTTTTCCGAAATATCAGACTTCTTCAATGATCACCATCCAACAGAAAATCATTGATCCCCCATTTTCCCAATCTTTTTAATTGATCACCCTTAAATATGGTACACTGCCAGAAGACACTGGTCACGTGATAGTTTCTACTGGGAGACTATCCAGACTTTTTTTTTCATTACTTTTTGTTGAATCTATTTTTGCCGTTAATCCTTGCTTTCTTTCCGTTTCGTAGAATATCAACTTCGTTTCTATGTCTTCCTTTCCAACCCCGCTTTTGTGCATTCATTTCCAATGGAATTTACTTCTTTAATGGGACTCACATATTTTTGAAAAGGTCATTTTTCCTCCATTTTCCTTTTAAAACTCTTCTCCTTTCCAACGTCTTCACAACTACCACAAGCGTCGTCTCCGATACCTTTCTTTTCACCGATCTGCAAAACTAAAAAGACAAGTTCAATTCACCTATTCATTTGCTTTTAAAATTTTTTTTCACCCATTTCTACCAAAAAGCTGAACATATTTCAGTGTTTGATTTTTGCATGTTTCTGTGCACGGATACATAGTCTCGTCAGTAGACTCTAACCAAAATTAGAGACTTGATTCAAGAGAAAAAAACTGAGAAAGGAAAAATGAGTGAATACAATCAGGAACAAAAGTTTTTCCGTAAAGATAGTTTTAAAAAAATGGGAAAAAAATTTCAATTGTAAAACAAGCAAAAGAAAATAATGGGGATATATATCCTGAAGCAATTCTGCACTTTAGTCTTCCTTGTCTATTTTTCTTTAGTCAAGGCATTTATTGTGTGAATATATTGACTTAGTTGGGCGAGGAAGCTTTTAGCGAAGTAAGTATCTGATAATTCTATCTTTTCCACTCTCACTTCATCCGTCCAGCTCTCTCTGACTCAACGTGCTTATGCTATGATTTTTTTTAAAACTGCCATGAATTCTTGTCAGATGTGATGCTGATACATCTGTTTATTTTGATTTTATCAAACCAAAGTCTTTAGATTAAAAATCAACACGGTATCATTTTTACTTTTAGTTCTTTTCCTAGGATTCTTTTTTCTGATTCAATTCTTTTCATGTTTCGCATTGTCTTTTGTTTTTGGCGACCAGAATCTTTTGGCATTCTGTAATATTGAAGCTCAGAAGCAGTAATAAAATCAAATTTATCCAATCGGGTTTCTTCCTTCCTTTCCCCTTTTCGCATGATTCTTTTCTTCTTTTCTTTTGTTCCTTTCTTTCTCCCTTTTCTTTCTTTCCTCTATTTTTTCTTTCTTTTTTTCTATTTGCCTTTTCTGTTCATCTGTTCATTTTTTGTTTCTTTGTCCCTTCTATCCTTCCTCTATTTCATACTTTTTTTCAATCCATCATTCTTATTTGTATTTAGCTTCGTTCTTTTTGATTATTTTTTTCGTTTTAATTGACTCTCCATCCTTTTATCATTATCCCTCACTTTCCTTCTTTGCCTTGACATTCCTTCCATCCTTTCCTCCCTATTTCTAGGTTCCTTTTTTTTCTCTTTTTGCCTCATTTTTCTTTCCAACCATCCTTCGTTATTTTTTTTCTATTCTTCTTTTCTTTGACCTATTAATTTGTTTATTTGAATCTTCCTGATTTGATATTATTTTGTCTTTTTTCTTTCAATCTTCTACTTTTTCGCTCATGAAAAAAAAAAAGATTTATCCGAGCAGATTTCTTTCTTTCAAAGCCATAATCTTCCTTCCTCCCTTCCTTACTTTTTCTTTTTTTTTTGTCTTTTCCTTTATTTTTTGTCAAAGTTCTTTCTTTACTGTTCTTGTTACTTTTTTCTTCATGAGTGAACTTCTCAACTTGTTCATTCTGAGTCCTGTCTATTTTTTAGTATCCAAAATTATTGTTAATCTTCAGCTTTCTATTTTGAATTTTCATCACTTCTTTTCCTGCTTTTCTTACTTTTTAAAACATCCTTCCTTATTACTCGCTTCTTTCGTTCTGATGTTATTCGTTTGCTAATTCATAGATTATTTATTTTATTAGCCTTTTTTTAATTTCTTCCTTGAGATTTGTGTTGCTTTACATCTCGAATTCCAGACTTATCTTGCCTTCCCTTTCCACGCCTTTATTTTTCCTTTCTCTTATTATTGCCCCAAGTTCTCTTCTTTCTTCGCTATAATGATCCTTCCTTATTTATCTTTTCCTTTTTTTGCAAAAATTTTTATTTCTTTTTCAAGATTATTTCTTTACATCGTTTTTACTGATATATTTCCTTTCCTTCCTTCGCCTCTGCTCTCTTTTAATGCTTAATTTCCCTTTCCTTTTACCTGAAATACCTTTTTTTCTTGCCTAAAATTCTCCCTTTCCTTCTCGCTCTGATTTCAACCCTTTTCGCCCAAATATCTTTTACTTACTTTCTTTTCTTTTTTCTTTCTTTCTAATATTTTTTCCTTCATAGCCTTATCTCGTATCCCATTGCTCTCCATCGTATAATATTCCCCCCTTCCTTCTTTCTGCCCTTCCTTCCACTTCTTTCCCTCGTTCATTTCTCATTCTTGTATCCTTTATATCTTCATACTTTCATTGATTCTTTCATTCATGAATTTATCCCACTCTGAACCGATCTCATCGGATCGATTTTTGTTGTCTACGCGGGTTTGAAGTAATAAATTGGATAAATAAAACAAATATATAACCACGTAGAGAATGGAAGAACCGTATGAAATAACCGCTAGAGGCACCAACAAAAAAAAACAAAAACAAAAACATCAAACAAAAGCCACTAGCGAAAATCATAACCACCACAGGATGTCTAGGCACATATCGATGACAATAAAACTCTCACAGACACACACACACACAAACGCACACGTGCGCACACACACATGCACACACATATATTTATACATACACATTTATAAACATACACATGTGTATGTAGAAATATACCTATCTATTAAATTCCTAAAACTGTTTCTGATAAAACAATATGTGTATCACTTAATTCATATACATACAAAATTTCTATATCTATCTATCTGTATGTATATGCATCACTTCAAGTACACATACACACACACACATGCATATATATATAGAGAGAGAGAAAGGAAGAAAGAGAGAGGGAAAAAGAAAGAGTGGGGAGGAGAGTTGGAGACCGGGAGTGAGAGAGAATGAACAAAGGGTGTCTCTATGTCTATATGTATATTTTTAGATATATACGTATCTTTGTCTACGTATATAATTATGAATTTGCCAGGGCGTCTCCCCCAGTTAGTCAAACTCTTCATTCTAGCTGGACACGCGTATGCAGACTCATATCTGTACCATAATGTATACATGTATATTGAAAGAAGTGATAGTTGGAAAGTAAAGAAGAAAACGTGAAAAATTGAAGGTGATACATCTCGGAAAAATCATTATTACGTGAACACATTTTGATGCACTTCGACGGATGCCAGCCATTTTTTTCAGAGAAAAATTTGCAGAAGTGTATAGAGAGTTTTGCTCTTTTTGTATTTGGTGTTTCCCTTTAATCTAACTTTAATCAACCATCCATCAGATCACTTTACATCCACAGTACAAACACACACACACACACACACACACACACACACATATATATATATATATATATATATATATATATATATATATATATAGAGGGAGAGAGAGAGAGAGGCTGTGGAAAAAATCGAACGTGCAACCGATAAGGTAGCAGCTTTAACGTAACATTGAGTTAAACTGTTACCAATAATGCACAGATACTAATAACTTCCAATCCCTGTTTTGCTTATTCACAGTCTATACCAGCGCTATTTGTTTCTCTCAGTGCAACAATTACGTTATTAGGTAATTGATAAATGATTTGACAGAAAGATTACAAATTGTATTATAGTTTATAGGAAGTCTTATTTGAAATGATCACCTGTTATCACACAGTGAATTTACATTTTGACCAAGATGATGTGAAGAGAATATATTCATATGTGTGTGTGTGTGTGTGTGTGTGTGTGTGTGTGTGTGTATTACAAGGAAATGGTAATATTGAGCGTAGGAAACACCCTGAGAATGTACGGTAATTGTTTCAACGTTCTTTGCTTTTACCATTGAGCTAAACCTTTTTCTCCAATTGTTTATTTTCTTTTACGTTGTCCAGGCCAAATAGTACATTCACTGTGTGATAACGGGTGATCATTTTGAATGATGTTTTTTCTTATGATAAAATGCAATATATATATATATATATATATATATATATATATATATATATAAATATGCGTGTGTATAGATATGTATGTGTGTATGTATGTGTGTGTGTCTACGTGCATGTTTGTATATATATTGAATTTTATTTGAATCAATCGGTATTTTTATGCATTATATATATATATATATATATATATATATATATATATATATATGCATACATACATATATATATATATATATATATATATATATACATAGACGTGGGGTGAAGGAATTGAAGCGAAGGTAGGGAAAATAAAAATAGTGCAATAAATTGGGGCAGAAAGCAACTTTTAATCGGGCCCCTTTATCTCCTGTGTTCCCGCAATTTATTGATCTCTCCTTATATTTCCATACAACATTTGGAACAATATTCCGCTATTTTACTACCATGTGAAAAACGGACACTAATTCTTTTGTCTCGTTCTGCCATTATTATCAGTGGGGACCACAGACATGAGATTGGCTAAAGACATGACTGCTCGGTCGAGAAGAATGCTTCATTTGCTTTTTTTTAATATTCTGCTTTGAGAAATAGAAGGAAATCAGAGTAAACTACATGAATATATACCTAGATTGATAATCAAATCCTTTCATACCTACCATCTTTGTCTTTTCCCAAGTATATATATATATATATATATATATTATATATATATATATATATATAATGGAGCAACAATAATGGTGATTAACTAGACGATTATCAAGAATCAACAGATGGAGCAAGAGGCTGACCAATCGGTACCCACTGAACAGTAAACACAATAGGAAAACACTAAACGCCAGATGGAGGAACGATATTGAAAAATGCGCTGGTTAGACATGGTAGACGGTAGGGCAATTGCAGTCATCATGGTAGGAGATGGGAAAGGCCTTTTATCCAGCAGTTGACATAAACCGGTTGATGGTGATACAAGTATGTTTACATATAAACATAAAACTTAATCTCAGTATCGACCAATACAATATAATTTATTTCTAATTTGGTAGATGATTAAGTTCACAACCTGCCATAGTTGAAATATTCACTGTGCAATTATTTGACAAGCGTTAGGTCAAATGAATTGAGAAGGAAGGGAGTTATATTGAGAATACTTCAGTCACCATGCAACAACCCATGACTTTTGCAACGTGTAATCGCCTTAAGTTTTTCATTTAGATCCAATCTTTGGAAGATTTGAGAGGATGAATTTTGCATCTAAATTGAACCGCTGTCTGCAACAGGTATAAAGAAAGGATCCTTAGAAACATAAGTAGAAAATCGCAGATATTCTTCTTATTTCATTTGATGATGTATTATAAATCATTGATTTTAAAATTTTGAAAAGTTTTTACGTGGCAGCGTTTTCTCAGATCGATTGCTCAACAATTAGCAAACAATGTCGACCAGAAAAAAAAATAAGCCTTCGGTTGGTTTGAACCCACGTACCTTGTAGAGAACGGTTTATATCTAACTGGTGAATGAAAAAGCGGTATTGAGACTCAACTAGCTGACGGAAGCCACAATAACATAATCAAACCAGTATTTGCATGTTTGTTTATAATCAGGTGGTTGTATTTTTTAGATACATTATATCTGATGTATTATAGATTACTATTTTTATTTTTGACTACTTTTCAATTTTATCCTAATTTTTATTAATTGATTTGTTTTTATTGCAAATATTTCTAGGACCGATGACCCTCCAGCAGGATTCACGGTGAAAACTAATCATAAAATTAAAAATAATGATTGTACATATTTGTTGGACCAAGACGTATAGACGGACACACCGGCAACAAACTTATCAACCAGATACTTGAATATCATATAGTTGCAAGATAAGGTGTCTGAAAAGTCTTTTGATTTTGTGTGGGTGTTTGGAAATTTCTGCAGATAAAAATTGAGACTGTCTCCTGGTTGCCATCACTTGATTAGTATGAGTTTGATTAACACTGACAGGAATGAGATAAGGGAACCTTATTTATTTGTGCAGACAATTTTTTAAAAGCTTGTCTACGTAACATCCTTTCAGTGCAGATCGGCTTCTCAGATGCAATACTAGTCACTAGACAGAATCTAAAATCTATATGAAATATCCCCCCAATAGCATTCGACAAATGTATCTATCATTCTTTAACGCAAGTAAGTGAAAGTTGAGGGGAAGATATCAAAATCAAACTAATTCAAAAAGTAAGTGGTACTTATTCACACCGGTTTGCCATTTGGGACAAGAAATTGGTTATCTCGAAAAAACTATCCTAAATGACCATTATTTTACTAAAGAGGATATTTGACTCTTAGAGGATATAATATTCCGATGAGACAGCATTGAAAACTTAATATTTGAAAATTTATCTTGAACAATTGCATCTATACGCCCGGAAGTCAATGAGTCTTTAAACCTAATGAAAAAAGGCATTCATTTTATGCAATGTACTGCTTTTTATCAGCATAATCTCCTTCCTTGCTAAATCACTTACCTGAACACCACCTCGCAATTAATCACAACAATCGAACATTTTACGGAAAAAATTTCAAATACACACGCACACACACACATACACACACACACACACACACACATATATATATATAGCCACGCTGAAGTGATATAATACATCAAAACAGCTGTCTGTGAATGACACAACAATATGTATATATATATATATATATATGTTCTACATAAATGAATACCTAAAATTATCTGAAAAGAAAAGAAGCAGCAAAGAATTGCTGGTCCGAAAATCACCATAAACGATGCCAAAAACACTTTTTTGAAGGAACAAAAATACGTTTTTATATGGGGTTTAGTAGTTCACTCATGCAAATATCCAAAGTCATAACCCCAAAATGGGACCAGGAGCGCCAGAACACTCTTACACACATAAACAAAGAGAGGAGGATTCGTTGGGCTTCAATGATTCAATATATATATATATATATGAGTGTGTGTGTATTTGTGTGTGAATGTGTATGTGTATGTGTGTGTGTATTTGTGTTAGTGTGTGTGTATTTGTGTGTGTGTGTGTCTTTGTGTGTGTGTGTTTGTGTTTGTGTATGTGTGTGTTTGTGTTTGTGTATGTGTGCGTGTGTTTTCGTGTGTGTGTGTGTGTGTGCTAAGAGACAGCAGGATCGACCAAAAGTTGGCAATAAAAAAAATCGAGTGAAGAAATAAGAGGAAATAAGCAAGTATCAATGGGTAGAGAGAGGGAGAGAGAAAGAGAGAGAGAGAGAGAGGGAGAGACAGAGAGAGAGAGAGAGAGAGAGAGAGAGAGAGAGAGAGAGAGAGAGAGAGGGAAGGAGGATCATAACAGAGAAATCGTCGAAGATACATAACAAAAATAATGTAGAACACATTTATGTGGAAATAAGCGAAGCTGATTGGAGGAAATTGATTTCAGTGAACAATAACAATGATGTGTCTGTCCAATGGAGGGTGGTCAGACAAGCAAGAGACCGACCAACAGGAAACAGATGGCAATGGCGGATGCAAAGACAATGAAAGAAAACAACTGAGGCGGTTACTGATAGCGGCAATGAGATGACTTGATGTATCATTTACCGAATTCACGCGTGACTGAACACATTTAGTTCAATTATCTTCAGATTCTGCGATGTAATTCTTGCTTCTCATACGGTATATATTTTCTCAGACACTTTTTTTCTCACTTTCTTTCTTGTTTCTTTTTTTTTCAGGAGTGTTCAACCTGCTTTTTGTCTCCTCTTATCACTGTTGCTCTCTATACCAATGCACCATCTCAATAGACACCCTATGGAACCGAACATGGAACCAAAGCAATAGATTGATTCAACAAAATAAGAACCATGCAACGTGCACGGGAAAGAATCATGCTAAACGTAATATCTTATTTCGTACCTTAAAATACCCCTCTAGTTTTGAAAAGTGAGGTTTACAACTGATGCATCCTCCCGATAGTCAGCTACAAGCAGAAACAAGGAATCTAACTGAAAAATGGCTCGCAATTTTAGAATGATCCAATGTGTGAAAGCATCAATCATGCTCAACATCACATGGAAAAACTCCAAGAGAGCACAGCATGTTAGAGAATAGATAAGAAAAAATCTGAAAAGGCATCAGATTCCCACATATCATTCGCGACAACTGTGGCTGACAGAAAATAATACAGTGCAACAAACTAGATAAGATTAGATTTACTGGCTTCTCAAACCCCAGGATGGAGCAATCTGGTGAATTTTTGGGCTGATCTACTATTTACGGATGCTAACAGACTGCTGCTGATTACAATGATATTGATAAATTGAATAGTCGATTTAAAAAAAGTAAGATAGAAACACCTGATGTTTGTCTCGTTACAGACTGAGTTCATAAGTGGCTTTAAAATGATGTAACAGTGCACTGCTTGGAATTACGTAAGAATAAATTGTTGGTCTGTGTTCCAGCATGTTTTTGCAGAAGAAACGTCTCATGAAAGCAGTGTTTTCTGATCGATCGCCGTGAGGCAGTTACAAAGTTTAAACATTTCCATTGCTTAACAATGTTCTTCTGACCATCATGTTGACTGAACTCCTTGCACTCACCTGTGAACACGACTGAAACCACATTTTAAAAGAAATCAAATGTCTTTGATCAACATTTTTGGAGTAAACACTGAAAATCAAAACACATCCTTTTACTACAAAAGGCACAATCGCACCTATGCACACTTTCATGCATGTTTACACACACAGCTTACATAAATACATGAATACACCTATATGGATACATATCGAGTATGTACGTACGTATGCGAGGCGCCTATGTTTACTTTTTCCTAAGCAAATTAAGATGTTATTCGTAATGTTTTACTACTTTTTACTTTATCATAATTGCTGTTACTTTTTATTGCAAATACTCTCAGGTTGGGTATCCTTCGGCAATGAGTGACATAATTAACAGCACTGGTGTGAATGAAAAATGAGTTCAAGGTGCGAATCGAACTCACAACCGGATGGACCTGCTACTTGTTATTGATCCACGCTGTAAATTTATTCAGTCACTACCGGATGATATCCAGCCGGGATTTAATTGCTTTAAGGAGCAGCTAGATCTATCACCGAAACGCAACCTCTGGAACATCACCAAGAAAACAACACTTGATAGGAACCTACAACGTCAGGGCATTCACTATGCATTTAACCACTCAGGAAAATAAAACATCCAGACCATCAAATGGCACATTATTGGTATTAGCAAAATTAGAAGACTAATTAAGCTAAACGTCAAACATCTTTCATAAAACTATAGAAAGGCAAAAGGAAAACAGAGAGTAGTTGGCTTTTTAAATCTTGGAAAAGTCAAGGACAATGGTTTTTGTTTCAAAGCTATCTCAGACTGTGTATCTAGTGTCACTATACAGCTATCAAGGAGGTACAAACTGAACATTCAATCATTCCACTTCACAATCAACCAACAAGGAGATAAATAACTTTTATGATGACTTGAATTCCATACTCCAAGACATAAAACAATATTTTAACATCATTTTGGGAGACTTTAACGCTCAAATAGGACAAGGTTCGGAAAAATGTATCGGCAAGTACAGATATAGAATCCAGAAAGAGAAGGTGAATATTTTGAAAATTTTGCAACAGCGATTGGATTCATAATTATAAACACCGTCTTTGAGAGAATGTCAATAAAAAGTGGACTTGGAATAGCTCCAATCATGAAACTAGAGAACAAAATACACAGCGTCCTATTTGAAAAGAGCAACACCGTTAAAGATAAGCAAGTCCTAGATTAGATTAAAGTAAAAAGTGACCACAGAATTAGAGGATGCATAGTTAAATTTAATACCAAACTGCAACCACCTACTGTTGAATAGAGGAAAAAAAAACTCATTCGATCATTGTTAAATGAATAGAAACAAAACAAAGATGATAATTATCATTTACAATACGACATCTGATGAAATAGATGAAAAATGAATTTATACATTGAAAAGTTTTTGACATTTATGTGTTAATATATAGTACAAAATACTACTGAATACTATTCATGTTCCTTCCTGAATAACCATTGCCTCAACGAAACATAAATATAAATGATATGTAAAATCTTCATAAGATAATTGGCACCAGGAAAATTTAAGAATCTGACTGAAATCAGCATATTATTCGATTTTAGTAGAAGATTTTTATAGTTATTTATTAATGGACGGATTCAAAGAACATATTTTCATCCCCAAAATCAGAGAAAATTTATATTTGAATGGTTCTCATCATTTTGATGTTATACCCCCTCTATACAATACTGTTTTTATTGACTTTTACACATTTAACCGATTAGGAAAGAGCCCCAGAACTGCTCCAACAAGCCCTTCATTTTGAATAAAAATCAGGGAGATTGAGTATTATATTCCTGCTCAATGACTTTTAAAAAATTCTATTCGATTATCTATCATTTAGGCATTTGCTCTTGGGAATAAAATACCCAATATTCAAGTTCTGGAACCTCAGCATTCTGTGCTTCTAGAATAAATGAATTTGGCAATCGTGCTGTTTCAGAAAGTTGTAATTTCGATTGATAACTTCAAATCTGAGCGCTTCAAAGATGATGGTAAGAAGCCGCCATTATTTCTGCACCAACCTTATATATGGAAAAAAAGTTGTAGGATAATCAATATTTGATTGAAAAGCAAGAAGTTACGTTGATTTGGTAAATATTTCTAAGTTTAATAAATTATTGAACAGCGGAATATGAACAAAATCAATCAAATTGGCAACATTTTAATCAAATATCTACAACTACAAAAATTTTTTTTTTACTTATTGAAATATTTCATTTTGTCTGATAGACAACGTTTTACATTTGTGTATACAGACGAACCCACACATATAGATGCTAACAATTTGAGTATCTTATTCTGTAGCAATGTTTCGTTGGAGAATAAAGGTCGTGATTTGTGTTTGGGTTAAGAGTTGTGACCAGCATGAGGGTTCTTAAATCGCTAATACTCCAATGAAAAAGAGTAGTGTTGGCTGAAAATAAGGATGAAGACTTGGCAAAATGAATTATAATTGAGAACGAATTAATGTGCATTTCTTTCTATTCGGGTATTTCCGTGATAACGACTTGAAAGAATAAGGGTGGGAACATTATTCAATATATATATATATATATATATATATATATATACATATATATATATATATATATATATATATATATATATATTACAATATTATTATATTATTACAACTGTTCAGTGGCCATAGACAATCCATTATCCCATCCTGTACCACGAAGATTGAAAACTTTGCTTCTGACCCGGAAACCAGTATCCTACCGCTGGGCCACTGAACTGGACAGTCAGTGAGGCTAAATTTAGGCAAATTATTTATCTTCTTGAATTCCTCGTCCACCAGAGTGCTCTATTCCTATGGAAGAGCATTGCATTAGCTTACAGTGAACGAGTTACCTCACTTAAAGAGTGCTCAACACTGAATAGAGGAAGGTTTTATATATATATATATATATATATATATATATATATATATATATATATATATATATATGTGTATATATATACATATGTGTGTGTGTGTGTGTGTGTGTGTATTCAGGTTTAATAGCATTAAACACTCAACACATTAAAAAACTTTTTCCAACATTTTTGTGTCACTTCAGTCACTCATGTCTCAAGGTCCGTTTATGTAAATTATGTGATTTTCTTCCGAAATATATATCTTGCCATTTCGGTATTACATGTAGATTCTCTATTTACCTTCTAACTCTTTCAGAGATTTTGACAACAAAACTGTTATATTAATTTGGCACCCAAGCAGTGCTGATCAAAGACCATCTCCCTTTCATGTTTATGTCATACATCTAGTTTTTTTTTATCTCACTTTGTCTCTCCAATAATCTCTCTTCCCCTTCTCTCTGTATATATATATATATATATATATATATATATATATATATATATATATATATTAATTATAAATTGTGTTACATTATATAAAAACTTATTGAAATGATCCCCGTTGGCACACGGTTATCATATAACTCATTTGGAAACCGTAGATAGATCAAACAATTCGAGAAGATGGCTTTGCTGTCGAAATCGAACCTACCACCTATAGAATAGCCACTTCAAAGTAGCATTGCACTTAACACACACCACACGCACGCACACATACACCTATATTTATTTTTTTCTCCAAACGTGTACCCATGTCATTCAAGTCAATTATTTTTCAATGTCTTTAAATGCAAGCTTTTTTTCACTGGATACATATATATATATATATATATATATATATATATATATATATATATATATATATATATGTATATATATATATATATATATATATATATATATATATATATGTGTGTATTTATATATATATATATATATATATATATATGTATATATATATATACATGTATGTATTATCATATATATATATATATATGATAATACGTACATTTATATATATATATATACATATATATATATATATATATGTATATATATACATATATATATATACATATATATATATATATGTATATATATACATATATATATGTATATATACATATATGTATATATGTATGTATATGTATATATATATATACATATACATATATATATGTATATATATATACATGCATGTATCATCATATATATATATATATATGTATATATATATATATATATATGTATATATATGTATATATGTATATATGTATATGTATATATATTGTAAAAAATTACCGCGTGCGTGTGTGTATCCTAAGATATCCACTCTGCTACTGTGGGCTAGTGAACTGAATTGATGACGATGGCTGTCTTGAGATTTAGTTAATGGCTTGAGTAGGGGTCACGTAGAGGTCAGGTCACCAAGAGACTGGTTGCCATGGGGACATTTTGGGTGGGAAGAGAAAATTTGAAATAGCTTGAGGGGATTGAAGCTGGGAATGAAGTGATGATTTGGACTCCTGGTTCCGAAAAAAAAAAGAAAATAAAAACATTTGGGATGATATAGTGAAAAGTGTATCTATTAGAAAGCAGACCAATGATTGAAGTGCTTTACATTATTTTAGGTGCAGTCAGTTTAATCTTTCATTTTTTTTAAATTTGAAAACATTTGTTAAAAATTTGTTTTTATGCTCATTGGTTAATGTATCTCATTATTATGGGGTGAATTTTATTTTCCTTTCTTTGGCGTCCTTTGGTCGTTATGAAAATCTTATTTCGTCGTCGTGTGTATTGTAATCTTCTGGTTTGTAGGTGTTTGTTGGTCAGTGCTTGCCAGCAGTTTGAGTATTCTGTTGTGATGACAATAACTTTATTGGTTGTAGACCTACACAAGATAATGATTTAAATATTTTGAAAAATCTTGTTTTAAAAATTTCTAAGGAATAAAAAATTGAAAAGAATGGCGCACGTAAATATTCAACCCTTTTTTATGAAGTCGATACTATAATTGGTACTCCCTGATTTTCATGTTACATATTATTTTCCATCCCTCTAGCTCCAGTGGTGCGGTCTGTACGCATGATACATACATTTATATATACACCTCATAAAACAATACATTTGCTCCTGCTATTGATCGGGGATATTTTTTAACAAACGTATGTGTATTTGAAAATGGTTGATGTACTATTTCAGAATTAAAGTACTATGATATTTCTTGGAAATTTATTCCACATTTTTCACCTATCCAGATCCATGAAAAATAATGTTGAAAAGGGGAAAGTTGTGAAAAATGGTGTCAAAACAAATTTTCCTGAGAATAAAACTTTACAATTGTTTGATTCTATATCCAAATTATACAAATACTATTCATATGTATGAAATGAGGATTTTTCTGTTACGATTGAAGACATGAATTAATGGCCACTTCTAAATTGCAAAAGTGTCCTAAGTCTTTCATACTGGAAAAAAAGTAGAAAAAATTTCTGATTGTTCATGTTTTTTTTCCAGATTGGTCCAGGTGCATGTATGTGTCACACTTACAGGCTGCACCAGTGGAGCTATAGGGCTGACAGTTTCAACAATTACTCCTTATTATGTCGTCAAGATAACCACCTTTTTTTAAAAAATTAGCTCACCAATTACTTGGGGGGGGGGGTCGATTGCAATCTAAGTTTCTACCAAATTGATTCCTTATTTTGTGACTGAGCATATTTTTGAAAATTCTGACTTTTTTCTGCAACGATGGCCGAACAAAAGGTGAGAGAAATATGTTATACATTGATCACCCCAAATTTCATTTTCTAATTACTTTGTTCCATCCCTCCGAATATGACTTGCTGTAAGATGTCGTTAGTAACGAGCTGGTCTCTATTTAGTGACCTGTCTGTTTATGAAAAATCTACCATCGAAGCTGTTGAAGATATCGTAACATACATTTACTATTTTTCTTTTTGCCGATAACTTTAATAGAATTCGCTACAATCCCTGTGCGAAAGTCCCTCTCTGTTCAATGTAAGTAGAACAGCACGTTTGTTTTTACGTTACCATACGGGGCCCTCATACATCTCTATTCGAATACGTCTTTATGTCCCCCGCTATCGATAAACAACAACGACATAGAGACTAATCCATTGACATTGGTCTCGTTTTCACACGTATTCATTAGATATGTGGTCTCAACGGACACTATCCCATGCCATTGGCACAACGCTCATGTCACGATGTTGTCAACGCTAACCATGACGATGGTTATCTATTGCTAAAATGATAACTGTGTCAGTTACGATGACGATTGTGCTAAGATATTGTATATTGCATAAAAGCAAGTTTGCTCTGCCAGCCGTTTTGTTGGAACCAGATTTGGATACAAGAAGCAGTGAAAGCATTGAAGCTGAACGACTACAGCTGTATAATGGAGGACACTTTTTTACGTTGCACCGAACTATGCAAACGGTATTATTATGATGATAAAGTCGCGTTCGCCCAATCTTGACTCAGTGCTACGTGCTGATCACCATTTCCCGACCGGTCCTGTGTCGATGAAATCGGTTGTGTGTATCACGTATATATAATGTATCGCCTATGAAAGGTCATGTTAGTTTTCGATCTTAGTCAGTGGCTTCCAAAGTTATTTTGTCTCGGAACCCTAATATAATTTTCGAAAAATTACAGGACTCATGCATATATTTTATGGATGAATGCTGTCACTTCAATTTTAATAAGACATTAAATGGAATAGGGTAGTTTTAGAGAGGGTTTATTGATAACAAGAAATGTATAATGAATGAAACTTAAGCACAAAAAATAATCATATTATTTAGAAAAAGGTGAATAACCTTTTTTTTCTTACAATAGAACTTTTGTTAATTTTGTTAAAAAAACACGAACACTTTTTTCACAAGAGCTATCGGGGAACACTGATCCAACTTATGAGGAATATCAAGCACCAGCTTTTTTTCTTTTCTCATATTTCTGTTCCATTTTGGCCAGGATCAGTTGAATACCATTACGTACCATGCGCTGATCATATTGAAATTATATGAGATTTCAACAAAGTTTACTTTTAAACAAAAGTAAACAAATATTATTCTATGGAAATCCATATCAAAACTCAAATATGCTATGAAAAATCATTATTTCTTGGAATCCCCCCCCCAAAAAAAAGCGACTCAACTGATATCTATACACAAGACTGGACTTTTCTAGAACGTAACGATTTTATGTCCAAAGAAATTAACCGTGGAGTCAATGGCAACACCGTAAATACTGGTAACTAACCGTCAAGGGATGTAAAACGACGAGAGCATTGTGAGAAAAAAGCGCCCCAGAAGATAAAAAGGAAACGATTAAAAAAATCATAGTACAAACTTTTTGCTTGAGGAATTCAGTTGATTTAAGAATACTATTGTCATTCAATATCAGGCTTGGATACTAATTTGAAAGCAATCATTTTTGTCTCATTTACTTTGATATCGAATGAAGAGCTTAAAAAAGGCTGGACCACGAAAGAGAGATAGTGACCAAGTATTAAACTTTTGAAGATGTTCACTTACTGTAGAACATTTCAAAATCATGAAAATATTGGGTAGGATTCGTGCTAAGGTATCTTATCAGCAAGACAATTGTCACTCAACTAATTCAGAAAAGTTTTTTATAATGATTCTCAAACATTTGTGCAGTTGTGGGAAAATATTATCGAATGGGTTTTTATAGATAGTTATTCCATTCAGTATTTTTCACAATTTACTTCTTTCATAAAAAGCTCAGAGGTGCAAGCCACAAAAATGCAGAGGGCAGCTTCCCCCGCTGCCTCAATGATTCAGGTGCCCCTGTATGTATAAATGTATTATTTATTTCAAATACTGTATTTGTTTCAAATCTTAAGAATTGAATGTTTACTTAGTCACTACTTACCTGTCTTATACACAGGCTGAAAAAGATTTCTACCGCCAATATTTTTTGCGCTGGACATCGTCCCTGTCCACTAACAACTATCAAATCGATTTCGCAAAACCTGCAAAATCTATCTTGTATAATTATTGTTGCTCGAGCGTTTATGTTCCCCAAAGATATTGTCGGTTAAATGTTTGTTTTTTGCTGTATTTCTGCACGTCAAGACATCAGATTTAAATTCCAAATCTTGAAAAATTTTAAGAAGCCTAGTGTTTCAGTGGCGTTGTTTATAGTCTTTCACCAGCCATAATTAAAAAAGTTACTCACAGCATGGTATTTGCAACAGTGTAAAGAAAAAAAAAAAAGGAAAGACTAAACGGAAATAAAAATCTCATTCGGATCACGCACGTGTCATCTCGCGAGAATTTAACGAGAGGTAAACAAGGTCCGTTGCCAAAATTTCGAGGAAGTTGTGTGTGGAGAAAAAAAAAAAGCCCTGTTTCAACCGAAATTGTTTAAAAAGCGGAGACTACATGAATGAAGGCGTTGGTAATGGCGGTGGTGTTCAGAATTTGGGAAGGAGAGAATGTTGATAACAGTAGGCACTAAATAATGTATTTACTGCACAAAACACACACACATAAATCATACGCTTCCATTTCGATAGTAGCTTAGAGAACAAGTACGGACACTCACTATTTTTACGCCAACTTTGTTTCGGACGATTCGACCAGTTATTTTCATCTTCGATGTAGTCGGGGCGTTTCGGCCATTTCATCTCTACCATCCTCTTCAGGCTTAAATTGTAATATCTGTGAAGATTATTGTCACTTCCACCAAAAGAGGGAGTCAAGGCTTATTCAAAGGCAAACCAGAAGGTTGAACCCTCTTCCCATGCTTTCCCAGAGTCCCAGTCTCTACAAATCATACAATACGAAACAGCCAGGGCTTCTACATGCTCAAAATCATTCGCCCCATCTTATAATATAAAATTCAAATATTTAAATTAGTATGTTTTATTGTGTGCTACCTTGTCCGTCTGGTCAGCGTCTCGTTATAATCTGTCAGTCATAATGCATTATTCTATGTGAAATACATCAATAGTACTAATTTCATCATTAACTATTGATGTAATCATGTCATTAGTTATAGTTCTATCGATTGGTAGATAAGTGTAACTGAAATAGTTGCACATTTATGCCATTGACTTCCGAAAACAAAAGAAATCAAAATGCAAAACCAACTGGAAGGTTTAAAATGGTAAGACAGGCAGATAGAATATTTTAACTTGAAGAAAGAGTTCAACAGAATCTTATTGCCTTCTATGGAAAAAAAAGTCTGCGCGTGAAATCAGCTACATCAATGTATGGACAGAAATAGGTCTATTGCGAAAAAAATTATAGATATTTTCATTTTTGCACGAATATTATATTCACAGACTCAGAAGTGAAATAAATCTGCGTTGACCAGCTCCACATCCGCTAGACTTTAGAAAATATCATCAGCAGCAGCAACAGTTTCTTAGTGTCTGTCATTGGACTTGAACTTCCCCCCCAAATTCACTGAAACTCTCTATCGTGTGTGACGAAGCCAAAACCTTCTGAACTTATCCAGTTCGTCATGCCATCTTATATTTTGTTATTCACAGTTTCGCATATGATCTCTGTGGACCCATGTGATTTGTGATGTCCAGTGGTTTTCTGCCATTCTTGCAACAAGACCAGAAAATTGCAATATTAGTTCTTAATGGTTTGTCTGATATCTTTGCGTCCTGATTTTTTGTCTTGTATACTTTGCTGTATTGTGATCTCTTTATGTAATGTTGAGCATGATTCTGTTTCCTGTACATTATCCGGTTCTCAGTCAATCATTTGGTAATGTATTATATTTCAGTGCCGTAGGTGACTATTTGGATTACGCAGTGGTTGCCTCTACTTATTTCTACTGGGATTTTATTTTCTTTAAGCTAGTTCCACTGAAAGTTTACTCTCATAAAAGTATCATCCGATTGATCTCACTTGGTGAACTAAGAGAAATGCATTTTCTTTCACAGATGCATTCACACATCTCGATAAAACCCTTTTGGGTCAGTCGGTCTATCAGTCAGTTCAGTTTATGTTAAACAGTAGGAGAGAAAAGGAGGGATTTTCGTTTCTATTTACAGTCTGCTATCATTTTATAAGAGGTATGATGTTATTGATCGATGACAAATCAATTGTTTCCAAGTTTCGTTTGTTAAAAAGTAACAGAAACTGTCTTGAAAATAGCTAAAATGGGTTAAATCTTTCAATTTTCTGTTAGTTTTACATCTTAAAAATCATAAACAATCATTTAATGCCCATTTATCAAATAAGAGGATGATACAAAAATTCAAGGACAAATTATTGATAAAAGCTGTACATTTACAATTTTGAAACATGGAACCTAACCAATAGACATATCGGCAAATTGAGAACCATGCAAAATGCACATGAAAGAATTATCTTGGGGCTCATATGGAGAGACCACAAAACAGCACGGTACATCCAGGAAAAGACATGAGTCAGACACATCATGGAATCCATTAAAAATCTCAAATGGTGGTGGGCTGACCATGTTGCAAGAATGGCTGACAACCGATTGACATCGTAACTCACAACATGGGTCCCTCGAGATTACATGCACAGCGGAGGCTGGCAATATATTAGATGGAGGGACGAGCTAAACAAATTCAGAAAGTACTGGCTCAACGACACCCACGATAGAGAAGTGTGGCACATCCTTGGGAAGTTTTATGTCAAACGACAAACGTTGAAGGACTGATGATGATGATGATGATGATGATGATGATGATGATGATGATGATGATGATTTTTTTCCTTGATAGCAAGATTTTCAAGGGAATTATTCTCAGCTTTGTATTCCTTCTACCCCTGCTCTTACCGTCCAACTGGTAATGCTACAACTTATGCAATGAGAATGCCTTTGAATTAAGGAAATTAGAAATATGGACATATGGATGGTGGATGCATTGTTGAACATTTTTTCTTAGTTTCAATATTCTTTGCTTAATAAAATGAATCATATATGACACCAAATTATCCTTGCTACCTGGGTAGTTATTTTAATATCTCGAACAGTTTGAGATGGACATGATTTGACTGAGATTGATTGCATTATAATTTTAAAGCCAACTTGTTGGTAAAACTGTAACAAATTTGCTTTTGGAAAAGGTCATCGTTGTACGTGTCCAAAAAAAAAAAAATCACAGACTACAATATCCAAGCGTCATCTTGCTCTCCTACTTGAAAATTGGCATCTTACAATTTTTCTTTATCGGTGTATAAGTGTACTTATAAAACCTGCGATGTGCATGTAACATTCATCATAATTTCAGCAATCCACATAAATACCTTTTCCACCACTTCACATTGCAAAGAAACACGACTCAAAAACATATAAATATCTTGCCAATTGCATATCGGTGCATAGGCACGGATAATAACAATTTCTAATCACACAGCCAGGGCAAATGGATGACACTCGCGAAACCTGAAACTACTTAAAGGATTTGGGAAGAGCAGGAAATTGAGCGTATTCCACGATTGCCAACAGTTTCACGCAATCCAAATATTGACCGTTTTATTCATTCATTTTTGGTTTACATCAAATGCAATTCTCTATCATTAAGGCGAATGTATCTCTATTTTCAGCCCTGACTTCTGGCTGATTTATCTGGGTCACTTTGGGTAAGATACTATATCTTAAGAGCACTTAACTCGGATCAAACCCACTCTCAGTGAATCGAAAGATCAGAAACTGTTCAACGACAATGAGTATATATTCAAAGGCGTGCGAGCTAATAAAATTTCGGTCAAATCAAATCTTTTGCCACCTTAAACAGGAATTCCCATATACCTATGAATATATATGGACGAGATCAGTGTTGGCATAAAGCAGAGCATTCAACGAATATTGAACTAACTTCCAACATCTTTTGCAAGAAAAGCGTTATAAGCATTGCGCTACCTCCAATTTCCCTATCTACAATGATGAATATTCTTGAGTTGACAATCTTTTAAAGGGAGCCTACATAAACTCAGCAAATGTCAAACTTACATTTAATTGCTTGTGAAACTTATAGCGATACTTCTGTTTGGGAAAAAAAGCGATTTACTCGCCCATAACTTCATATGTGAAACGCTTAGTAACATTTAAATTTTTTTTCATACTCAGTGAGTGTAAGATACATCCAATAGATTAGAAAAAAAATTTCGTCATACCTATACACCTTGAAAATTGACAGAATTTAGACCCAAATTTTTGAATTCCAGTGCAGAACTTCACCACTCAATTGTATAATAAGACATTAACCAAAGCAGTTACCAAGACTGTCAACATAAGTTCCTTCATTTGGTTTGTCTGGCTGACTGGCTGGTTGGCTATGGGTGTAACATGCATGAGGGGCCGCTTTGTTTTTTTTTATTATCCTCCCTAAATAGGTTTTTAGAGGGGATCAAAGTTCAATTTAAGTGTAAGCTAGATATTGATAAGTGTGTTACCACCAGGGCTTCCCATCTGGCACTGACTGAAAAATGATCCTCTTTTTTGAAATAGCATGTACAAACAAGACTAAAGGATGAGTATACATATAAGAAAAGAGAATATTGATCATCTCTTGTAAAGATGAGTCTGTGACAATCTATCAACTGGTTTTACCAGTGCATCAGCCTTATGCATTCACGATACGATAATATTGAGATTCTCTGTAACTTAAGGTTTTAATGTTGTAATAACTTCTGTTAAGCTCAACCAATTTAAAAAAGATCTAAGTCTCCTTGTGAAGAATTATATTCTAAGTACTTTTTCTATTACAGAAAATCACGAACACTGCACCGTGAAACTCTACATATAAAGTACCAACAAATTTCCCGATTTTCCTTATTGTTTCCGCTAAGAATAATTGTTAGAAGAGGATATAATGTACGCATAAACCACAGAAACAAATCAGACATAACTTTACAGGCATATGTAAGATACTGTTCAAAATGTTTAAGGCTACAATGACAGGGATATTTCCCCTTCTGTTGACGTTTCAGTTCATAACTGTGGAGAAAATTTCCGTCCGTCGGTATATATGTGAGGCTTGTAATTTTGGCTAGGTCGGTGAGAGAATCTCCTACTGATCACATGGTCATGATTTCAAATCATGGATGAGGATGATACTTCCATAACTTATATACATATAATATTGATAAGCCCTTGTGTATTAGTAAGGTAAATTCACCTTTATATGTTTAATTGCGTTAGTTTATCATAGTTGGTAAGAAAGCCGGCTATCAATCACCTGATTGCAGTTTTAAATCACAGAAAAGAAATGTTAATTCTATTTATATGGGACTGGTTTAACGTGACAGGACAGACACACAGTGGAGAGTTCACCCCTCTAAATCAGGTGAAGATTGTTCTTCCGGTTGTTATGATAGAAAGACACTGTCAACTCCAGCCTCGGATTCAGACTAGAGCTCCACAAAAAAATCATTTAGATTATATGAGAATAACAGCGTAAGTCTCCAATCTGTTCAAGCCTCCCCCTGTTTTCAGTTTGATTCACAGTAAGCATAGTTGGATGTAACAAAATGAAAAGATTAAAAAAATGGAAATAATAACGTAGAAATGAATTATCATTATAGATGGACAGTGGTTCATGCTGGCATTTTGTAAGATCAGTCTAATTGGGCATAGCAGCGCTAGATGGGCGGGTCTAAAAAGGATGTCTCCCCAAGTGTGCGTTGTATAAACATAAAAGTCAGTCAACATTGAAAAAATCTTAATCCAATAACGTTTGTTGCTCACATTATTTTTTCGAGACAAAAGGACCGAATCGAAAATAGGTTTTTCTCAATACAGTGTTCGATCTTGAGATGCAGGAAATCCTTTCTACACGCATCAATTTAGATCTGTCTGAATACAATAGCAAAGTTACTTGCAGAATGACGTTACAGGTGCTTATGGGGCAAGAAATGATGGTTGGCTACTATGTAGGGGTCACCAATTTCTCTGGCAAATGTTACCCGAAAGGAAAGAGCCGCAAGTCTAGATCGATATGCAATAGGGAATGGGTGGAGGATGGGGCAGATTATCGGTGGTAGCCAGGCTGAACCTCGTGGCTCCGTCCGGCACACACCAATCTCCGGGTGTCATTTGTAATTTACGAATCAGCTCGGAGCTTTCAGCGGTACTTAAGGAAATAATAAGTAAAACAAGAGAAACTTGGTCGATACTGATTCCAGCATTTCCAAACTTCCCTGACCGTGGGGAATTGGGCGGGGAAACAAAGAAATCGATAATCGATTTCTCTTATGTCCACCCCAACCCGTGACTTTCCTTACATCTTTCGTCGAATCAATGTCGGATTTTATATTCATCTGCATTTATATCATTATTTCTCCCGCCATTTTCGTAGTTATATATATATATATATATATATATATATATATATATATATATATATATATATATATATATATATGTGTGTGTGTGTGTGTGTGTGTGCACGTGCACGCGCACGCACACGCGTATATATCTATTTATTCAATAATTCACGGATATATATACATACATAATATACGTACATTTATTCATTTATGTACATATGTGAACACACACACACACACACACACATATATACATATATAATAAAATGGAACAAGTTCGTCAAAGTGAGATTACTGTTACAACTTTGATATAGCTCTTGCTTTTAGTTATTCTGTATTCAAATTCAAACTTTTCTGTCATATGCCATGATGAAGCTGATGATGATTATGTTACCTTTTGAGCGTCCTTTGGTGAACATACACTTCCCCCTCGTATTTGCAACATCTCTTGATTGATTGCGTTTTAGGCCAATAACCTTCGACCTGTCTTTAATTGTCACGCCACCATACTTTTTGACTGCAACGATTTCACATCAAATCTCTTGGGATCCATGTTGTGAATCGTGAGAGCAAGCAATCGTCTGATATTCTTGCAACATGACCAGCCTTTGGACAAGACATTCGAGGTTCTAAATATTTGTTATGATATTTCTGACCACTGTTTGTTTACTGATATATCTTGCGATATTTCCGTGTGATATTTAGCATGGTCATCTGCGTACGCTGCACGATCACTTGCTGAAAGCCAATCTTACGTTCATAAGTAACTGTCTCAAAGACAAGTTGGTTATGAACATTTCTTATTAAAACTAAAGGGATTTTCTCATTTAGAGTTGAACTTTGCTCTATCTAAAGAGGGCCAACTTAGAATGACTGTTAGGTTGATTTCCTATTCTTTTTAGAATTTCATTGAGATTGTTGCCTCGGGTAAATGTTGATCGCTGGGACAATGTCCCAATCGTATTTGTTGCACACAACATTGCTTTTGTTTATGTGGAAATCAACTATTTTTGCTTTCTTCATCCCACCCATCTAACATTATCTGGAGATCGTGAATATTTTCAGCAAGTACGATGATCTGTGGTAACTCAAGTATTCACTATCAATTCTGATTGTTCAATTTATCCAGTCGTTTTCTTCGATGCAAGCCAGGTAGAATTTCAATGAATTGGTGCCGCCGATTTCAAGCATGAAAGCAGCTTATTTTGAATGTAGTCTGGTGAAGAACAGTTATGATATGTTGCAAGACTCTGACAAATACGTAGTGTTACCTTTTTGTATTATTGCATCAATGAATTTGTTGGTTTCAACCTAATTGAAAGTCTTCTCAAATACTTAAGCTGATGATATTTCAACTCTATTGCTTCCAGTTGATTCATTGAATAGAGAAGGTCATTGGTCGACCAGCTCCATCGGAAGCAAGCATTTTCCACCTCTTATGGAATTTCTGCAAAGCCTCCAACAGTACATGATATTGTTCCTGGTGACCTCTCCTTGGAAAATTAGAAGTTCTTGTTGAATTATTGGATATGTTCGACACATTGGTCCCGTTGTAATCTTTCAATTTCTTTAAAGCATAGTCACTGAATTCTTCCTAACTGGGAGTTTTGTTGATGGTTGTTGTGCACTTCAATTGAGCAATCCTTGCTACATTCACTGACCCAAACGACCAGTCGAGTTGTTAGCTGTTTTTTTCATTTTTAGTCTCTTGTTTTTGTCGTGCAAGCACTACTATACGTTTAGCCTACATTTTTGCAAACTCCCAATGATACTCCACAAAATGCTTTCTAGAAAAGGGATTCGGAATTTTTAATGGAATTCTTTTACTCTTTAAATCATGTGACAGTGCTATCAGATACACAATTTTTCTAAGAATCTTAAACATTAAACCATACATGTTTCAGTTTCTTGACTTCCATTTGTATTTTGGAAAAAAATCTTTAAATCATATACCATCACTACCGGCCCCACCATGCCGCCAATGTGTATGGATATACAATGCGTAGACTCTGTAAAATAGCTGAATTTCTTTAAACATACTTTGTTTCCAGCAACAAAGCATTGGGCGGGGGTGTTACGATTATCCCTCGCTCAGATTAAATCGTAGCAGTAGTAGCAGAGGCATGTACACACACAGAAGCACAAATACAAGCATTGTCATATCCAAAGCAATAGACTTTCAACTATTTCACATCTTCCACCTGAAAAAAATGTCAAAAGTTGACAATAATTTTCTAATAATCTTTTTTTTTTATTAGATGAAGTATTGTGAACAAGGGCCTCTTCAATTTGGGGTCTGGAAAACTACAGGAGTCTCTTGAAGATCATTGGGCTTGACGAGATATCTTAAAACTCTTTTTTAAAAAAATAATGCTGCATGTTGATATTTGAAACTAAATGCTTTAAAAAAATGGGTGATGGAATATTTTTGAAATTTTGTATACTCGTGTCAGCACTATCGACCGTGATTCACTTGGCTGTTATGACGTTTCTGTTCCCATTGTTGTCAGTAGATTGAAATTTCTACCTTTTTCATGAGATCCCATGAGGTTACTGAGGGTTTGATTGTTATTTGGCTGAAATTTAGGGGCGACTCCAATCAAAGAATTTGTTTTTTGTTGTTGTGTTTGTTGGTGTTGGTGTCAGTGTCGCTGTTGTTCATTTCTGGTACTGAAGGAAAATCATAGCTGCTTTTCAGTTTGAGAATGGAGGATCAGGTTAGTTCTTTTGATCGCTGAGTGGATGCAATTACGGTGCAAAACACTCCTTCCACTCTTTCTGAGTGTCAATTTGCGTTGCAAATCTAACCCGTACGTATTTGGTTTCTACATTGACTTGTTTTAGAACCTGGATAACAGTGTTGCTTTTGTCTGTTAAGATGTTGTAGATTCAGTTTGTAGTTTTGCAATTGAGGCTTAGCCACGTCCATCTTGTATTGGATTCTTTAAAGTAGGCGTTCATAATTCATAATACGTTTCCTCTTGCAAAGTTGATAAATCATACAACTCCTTGTTTTTTTGTATTTCGTTCCCATATTACCTGACGTAATCCCCATTACTGACCATTGAAATCTCTCCAAAAGATGTTGAAGTATATTTGGTATCTTAGAGTTGGGAGTTGAAGTTGTCATGTTGCTTTTTTCAGGCTTGATTGACCGTAGAGTGGCAGCGTGAACTCAAACAATGTTCAGTTTGCATCTTTAAAAAAAAATAATAACACCGAGGTATAATTGAATGTGGCATCGTCTTTGAATAAAAATGCCGAATAAATTATGTTTGTTTTTTCATTTCCTAAGCTCTAAATTGTATAATGATTTCATATCCTTTTAAAAAGCATACCCCCAAAATCACGTGCATATATATATTTTCAATTATATTTTCGTCTCCAATCGAGTTAAAAAACATATCTAACACCTTTGGAAACAAATTGGATGACAAAAAAAAAACAAGAACAAAAACGAACAGAAAAAAAAAAACAACTAAAGAGTACATCTACACTAACGCCGTTGTCAATGAAAAAAACAGAAAAGGTTGCAGACAGCAAGACTATAAACAATTAAAATTCCTGATCAAAATCCACTGTGTTGGAGTTGTATAGGTTACATAATTCAATATATATATATATATATATATATATATATATATATATATATATATATATATATATATATATATATATATATATGTATATATATATATTGGATAAATACGCCTGTTTGAATACTACTTTCTTTAAAAACAATTTTCATAGGTGGAAAAGAACAAATGAATTTTAGGATTGAATTATTTCCATCAAATCAAATAAAAAGTACCCCATATATCAATTGTGACTTGGATCCCCAGAGATCACATGCGCAACCGAGGCCAGCAGAGTATTCGTGGAGAGACGATCTAGACAAATTCAGAAGGAACTGGTTCTGCAACGCTCATGATAGAGAAGTGTTGCGAGTCCTGGTCTATGTCCAATGATGGACGTTGAGAGACTGATGATGATGATGATGGTGATTTCAATCATACAATATACGGCAATATACTTAAAAAATAAAGATTCACCAGGAGACAGGAAGTCCTGTTGAACCTACAACTAAGAGACATCACCCCTAACTCTGCCAGCTTGGTTGTTCATAGGATGTCAAACATTGGTTTAAAGGATTGAGTTTGTCTTACGCACGTACCTCTTCACTGTAAACTTTGTGCTATTGCCTTGCTCTCCTGAAAAAAAGATTTCTGCAAATCTAAGCAATATATCTATCTATCTATCTATCTATATATATATATATATATATATATATACAGAGAGAGAGAGAGAGAGAGAGAGAGAGAGAGAGAGAGAGAGAGAAGGGGATAGGAGGGATTTATGGATATACACATGTATATATTTATATGTATTAACATATATATATCTCACTGTAATCAGCGATCATATATGCTCATGCATTTTCGCAGGGATATATTCGTTCATGCTTTCAGTGTGTTCCTACCAAGGAGTTGCCCTTCATTTAGCGGAATCCTGGGTCAGTAATCGAAACTAGTTGAATGCAAATTTCAGAATGCTGACACTCAAAACAAAGTGCTTTCTACCCCACATAGAAGACCAGTACAATACAATGTCCTTTCCGCGGCCTCTCCAAATTCACCTTGTAATACTCAAATTTAGCAAACATCTGTATCAATGATATAGCATTAAATAATCACAACCGAGCGTTCTTATCAGAAGCGTGAGTGACCACATCTCAGTCCGTTCAAACATTTAAAACTATATTTGTATTCCCAACCTGATGAATGCACCGTACTCAATATTTTAAATATCATTTCGCTCCCAACCTGGAAGACGGTTATATTATCTAACCAGACCCGATATAGAAGCCCCTCCTACTAATATTACTTTATGCTCGACCGAGGCCGTGATTGATAAGCTCGCATCTTCTTGCCTTAATAAAAACATTGCTTGTTGGAGGATGGGGAGAGTTGTATAGCTTCAAACTACGCAATATGCCTTTCACGATTTCGTGGTGGGCTGGCTAATATTAAGACTTCTTATAATGACAATAACTGTCCCTGTTTTACGGCTAAATAGTCATCAGATTCCATTATTAACTCCTGTTCTCCAACTCCCCTCATCCTCCTCTTCTTCTTTCTCCCGATTGGCCTTCTCACGTTATGATCCAGCCATAGGGATCTATTTCCGGTAATAACTTCCGCTCGGTATTCTGCGCATGCGGAGAGACGTCGATTTGATTGTTTTCGTGGACGTATGGCTGCGTGTATCAGTGTGTGTCTGAAATGCTTGTCAAATCTATGCGTTGGTTTGTTTTCAATACGTACAGTGTTCAAAATGAGGGGTATAGATAGATAAATAGAGACAGAGACAGCGAGGCAGAGAGAGAGAGAGAGAGAGAGAGAGAGAGAGAGAGAGAGAGAGAGAGAGACAGAGACAGAGACGGAGACTGAGACAGAGAGAGTGTGTGCATGTGTTAACACTTACGTTTGTGATAGACTGTGAACGTGTATAAAGATAACACTATATCGGGAAAATCTTAGATATTGATTTGTTTCATTTTCTAGTTTTATTCTTGTATTTTTGTGGATTGACGAGAATACTTTTTAGTTGCCAGCGTTTGGTCATCTGTATTGATATGAGTATAAAAAGGAAGATTCCTTATTTTTTTTCTATTCATTTCTGCAATGTTGCAGACAATATATCAGTTTTTGTCTATTTGACGAGTGGTTAGAATTTTATTGCTTTTTCATGATATTTAATAATAAAAGGAGGCCTTAGAAAAATCTTAAATAGTATTTTCCCCGTTTTAGAAAAATGTATGTACACGACCATATTTATGGAACTAATAAGATATTACTAACTCTCTGCTAACTGATCACCATCATGGTTGATTTGGGGGTTTCTGTGTCCGATTTTCATTCGGGGGCTGGGTGTTGTTATAAGGGAGTGGTACAAGTTAACTTATTGTAGCCTAATCTGCTTTTCTTTGGATATTTTCTTAACATTAGAAACTATCGACCAAAACTGTTACCAAAGCTGTCAATATAGGTTTTTTTCAGTTTTCAAGTTGGTCTGGCTAGCTGGTTGACTGACCAGCCATTTATGTATCATGAGTACAGGCTTAACTGCTCTTATCATATGAAGAAAAAAGTTTCTCTTCATCATTCAAAAATCCACCCTAAAATAGTTTTTCTGTGATGGATTTAATTTGCAATGTAAATTTATGCTAGATCCATCCCTTAGTTTATAACTGACAGCTTCCACGCTGTTTTTTGAGAATTTTTAGTGATCACAGTCTAACAATATGCGATAAAACTAATTAATTTCTTTATCATCCCTTTTTTTTAATTTTGTTGGTCACGTGATATTTTCAAATGTTTTTTTTTTTTACTGAGATTTCCTGCATTACCTAATCACACCTCGGTGTACAAAATTGGTTAGTTCGTCACTTGTTTTTGATATTGACATCATCTCGAATGTCTTGGTTGCGGATGGCTGATTCGCAAATTTATCACCTTTGGAACTCATTATTCAAAGGAAAACTTGCTGGATGTTATCGTTACCCATTTTTACGCATAGCCAAACTTGTGATTGAAAAAGAGATTGGCAGTGATAGTGTTAGTCCATATTTTTCAACAATACTTTTGAATACAAGTAAATAGAATTATATGCGCCTGATCGTAGCCATAACCGAACTATTAGCCAAAAAACCTCGTTCTGGTACTGGAAGTTGCTCACCAAGGTCATGTTCTCAGTAGCTGTGAATAGCAATCTATCAGCGGTCAGCCATCATGACACACGTTTCACTTCTTCATCCCTTTTCTCTTCCGCTACAAACACGATTGAAATAGCATTCCTACCTGTAAATAATTAACCAGTCAACAAGTAAAGACCCTGCATTTGGCCAGTAGCTACAGAGTAGTAAGAATTAAGTAGATATTCATGACTCTGTTAGCTTCAAACTTATTTCAGTTGATATTCACTTATGGTGGCCCACAAAACAACCACCTGCGAAAAACCTTTTAAACAAGTTGGAGGATTTTGAAAGTACATAAATTTGACGTATGTTTAACCATCTAGCTCTATTGGTACAGCCTGTGTGCGCGATATATGCATAGCCAGCCAACCTGCCTGACCACTTTAAAAAACCTATCTTTATTGACGGTTCCTAAAGAAAAAACCGACTGAAAATTGATGATCCCCGTTCCAACCCCCCAAAATAATATGTGCCGAAAATTTACAACGTAGTCACATTCGTATAAACAGAAGATTTCATAGTGTTAATCGTTTTTCTTTAAAATTTAGATTGTTTTCCTTACGACTTTTTTCTTACAGTTTCTGATTGAAGTAACCACTTTTCTCCTCCTTACTCTACAATCCTGTATAAGAATTATGGAAATTGCTCTTTTTTAGCAACTTTCGAGTGGCATCTGATAGAAGAGGGGCACTTAGTTTGGGTAAGATTCTCAAAATTGCTAAAATCCTGAACCAGGGCTCCAGTAATACATTCAGAATCTTCCATATATTTTTTTCCGAGTGCAAGCAGATAAATGGACAGACAATTGAATTATTAGATAACAGATTCTTGCTTCAAATGTTTGATCAGTCGCAATCAACGTTGCTCTCTCTTGTACATCAATTATCAATTTTGAAAGTAACAACTATCAAATTTTTTACTGAATGATATTTATCGCTACTGAAGTTACATAACTATAACTTAGATGAGTGTTTTGTGTCAGTTTTTTGAGGGTTGAGGATAAAATTTGTTTATGCAGAGAAAGTCGAAAATGACATTGAAAATAATTGTGATACCCTCATCCGAATTATTACCATTTCTTCTTGTTTTGTTTTCCATGCTCAGCTGATGATGGCTCAACTGAATATTAGTCTCTGAGTATTTTGTAATTTGGAAATCTTTTCTTATCCTGTGAAGATTTAAACAAACCGTTGGAGTTTTTGTTTCAAACTGATATGATCGATACTTACTTTTGTTCATACAATATAAACTGTTCTCATCTTTGATGTATTCACGATGTTTTTGTCGATTCATTCTACCTCCTAGTCATGAAGTTATAGACAAATTATGATTAAGTTTTGGTACGAGCAGGTCATTTTCTACCTCATAAGAAAGACGTTCAAGGACAACCCTAATATTCCTGCCTTCAATACACTAAGGAACACAGTTGTATCAAATGTTCCAGACGAGGAATTAGTCGGGAAATACTCAGTAAACTAAGTGAACGACGTTTTGAGTTTGAAATTAATTGTGTTTATCGTATAACATTACCTGCCTTGCCAGAAGAATTTCCTTGACTCCTCACCAACACCAGTTCAACTACACGTGTACTTAATTTCTGTGAATGTAATACATCTATAATGTCTGTAAGATGAATGTGGTAGATATGTAAGATTTGTCAGGTTAGTTTGGTTGTTAAGATACCAGCCTCTCAATCAGTTGGCCGTGATTTTAGATCAAGGTAGATATATGTTGATTTTTATAGATGTACTTATTTATCAGAGTGAAAAAGAGCCCTGCATATCCATATAATATTTAAGATGCGTGAGATTTGTTAATATAGCTCAATGGGTAGGAGTTTGCCGTGAATTTTACAATCATGAATTAGGAGAAGTAATATAATTAGATTTGGCTAAAATTGTTCCCTAACAAAGTCATATTTGACTAAAATATAGACCAGTCTTTCAGATAACCAATAGATATAAACAATATCATATTGATATTCGGTTCAATTGATATACACTGATTTAAAAAAAAAGTATTCTAAAGGGATATATGTCTGATTGGGTACTGTTGTACCCATGTGTACTCATTGATAAGGTTCAAACATTTCGAAACGGAGATGAAAAACTTGAAAATAAGGAGGGAAAGGGAGGTCTTTCAGTGATCGACAGCATCAAATTGAGTGCCAATACTGAGGCAGGCCAATGCAAAAAAAATGTTGTAGAGGAACTTACCATTAACCATACAACAGCTCTTCAATATATATATCAAACTGAAGAAGCAAAAAAAATATCTTCTGTGTCTGTTTTGCGCATAAAAAACAATTCCTTTCCTTATTGTATTGCGGCAAATGACAAAACAGATCCTACACAACGATCGATGTAGTTCATATTAATGATTAGACAGAGAAGAAATCCAGCGAAACCCGTTTTGGAAGAAGATAATGGTCACTGTTTTGTTGTTGCCTTGTGGAATCTTGAATACTGACAAACCATCACAGCAAATAGCTATCAGCATAAAATCGACAAATTCACCAAGAATTGCAACGTAACGTCCAATATTGGTCAATCAAAAAGGACCAATATTTTCAATGACAACATCCGACTGCATACTGCACGAATGACCCATCCAAATATGAACAGATTTGATTTTAAAATTCTATTTCACCAAGTTTAATCACTAGACTTCTCTCCCACAAACCTCTTTTGTTCCAGGCGTTTTGACCACTTCATTCAAGGAAAGGTGTTCAATAACCAAACAGCTACTCAGAATACTCCAAAAGAATTCATTGGTCCCAGGACGTTAGGATTCTATACTTACAGAGCAAATTGACTTTATTCTAATTGGAATAAAAGAACTGCTAAGATTCTGTGATTTTTTAAATTTCAATTCATAACTTTTTTCTGGGCTGAGATATACTGCTTCAAAGTTATTCCCAGAAAACTTCTTTTTTTCATAAATGCAATATATAGAAAGTTAGTAAGCCAGCAAGCTAGCCAAACCAACTTGAAAACAGAAGAGACCTATGTTGATAGTTTTGGTTGATAGGTTGTATTAAAACAAATATATCTCTAAAGTGCAACACTCTTTCAATAATCAGTACAAGTAGCACTAATATTTTTTGACTTTTATGTCTCTCATTATATTTCTTCAGCCTTTTTTACAACTCTCAGACGGTTAATCTACGACTGTTTGCTAGCAGTGTTGATCAGGAATTGAGAATGAGCTTCGGGCAAAATTCAAACCGGCATATCCCTCCCTAGGGTAAGCAAGTCTGTTACAGAATTTCAAACCGAATCATGCAGGGATGCAAATTCGAACCTTGTCCGATGCTTATGTTCTTTTGAAACATAAGTCCGCATTGAATGACGGTCTTGGTGTTGCAATGCAAAGTAACGAACGCAACATGGATTAAATACTAGTGATTAGTTGCTTCCCTTATGGAAATTAAAATAACCTTATTCATTGTTTGACATTGATTAGATATGGTTGTAGTCGGTAGAGGCTTGGACAATGGACTCGGTGACTCAAGATCAAACTCCAGTCAGGGCAGTTTGTTTCCTTTGCTCTAATGTTCTCAGGAAATGCATGAATCTATATCTCCCTTCAGCTATGGGGAAAATAGTTTGGCATATTGGACTCTCTAGGCTACTAGTCTAGGAAAAAAGCAGTTACACTTTGCCCAGGCATACGGCCTGGGGTAGTTGTTCCATTGTCTGTAGAGAGAGAAGAGAGACAAAAGGTGGGATATTTGATTTATTCACCATGCAGATGTAAATAAAATCGGAAATAATAAAGGATTTCATGTTTTTGATATTTCAATGTTATCATAATATGCTACAACATTCTGGAGATACAATGTATTTAAATGAAGAAATAAAATGATGATTATAAAAACGCATTGAAAATTGTCATTAATACTCAACTAGAACTTATTCAATCTTTTATTTTTCTATTTTTTGAAACGTACCTTTTAAAAATCTTTTTGTGGCCTTATTTTGATTGATTTATCAATAGCATGAAGATTATTGAGAATCTAGTTTTTGCTAGATTTTCTTTTACTCTATTTCAGATGTTTCCCCAGCAGAAAATACCAGTGATGTCATAAATAGAAGTTACCTGGACCATATTTATCATTGGATAGTATCTTTTTTTCACACGACTTCAAATTATGCCTAAATAGTAGTTTAATTCTTAATTGACCTAGATAAGTCTTTCCTTTATCCAAGTACAAAAAAACGGTATCGCTTGTATCTCTTTTTCCGAACCTCAACTCACTCAATCTCTTTTATCGAACACGCATGTAGCCATCAGGACGAACGAGCAATAACAATGGTTTAATCTTATCTTCTGAAATCCACCCATATAGAATAAAAATGAAACAATAATATGTAAATATATAACAGTATATAATGCAGAATGAAAGCATCAGGCAAATGCATAGATACATTTTATTTCTCTTGATATTTATTACAATTAGCTTTATATATGTTCTTCTTAAAGACCAGAGGAAATCCAATGATTTATGTTTCAATAATTATATGGACAGCATTGAATTCAAATAATCTTTTCTTTACTTGTATATATATTTTTTCTAAAGTAACAGGAAAGTAAAAAGGAAAAAAAAACGGTTTGGTTGATCACTCAATAGAAACTATCACGTGGTGATCGTATTTTGGCAGCATTTTAGGGATCGATCGAAAAGTTGGAACACAACAAGCATTGATGCTGTTGGACATAAAGTAAGTGATTAATTTAGCATAAATGTTCATTGAAAAATGAACCCCCTTTTCTAAAAAAACGTTTTAGGGAAAGAATATCCAGAGAACAAAAGAACTTTCATTTAGGAGTAATGAGTAAACACTTTCCTTCTTTTACCTCTGTTGGTATGGTCTGTACGCATGATACAAATATAGCCAGTTAGTCAGCAGACCAGCCAGACCATTCAGAAAAATGATAAAAACCCCAAAACAATGCAACAGTTCTCGTTGATGGTTTCCAATAAATCACTTCATACATGTCATACAACCCTGAATCTAGTTAAGAATATCCAAATTGTCTTATTAATTTTCTACTGGATTTTATGATCGATACAAGATATATGTTTTACACACGTGTAGAGCCGTGTGGAAGAGTGCTCTGTTTTACAGTACGTAGCCCATTTCCATGCTATCAGCATCTCTTCTATCAATAGATTTAAATAGTTATTTAAATCCATATTTCTGTATATGGTTCCCGACACTGACAGCTGAGGAAGCAACAGTAGCGTTGCCAACTTAGCTCCTATCAGATCGAAACTTTACTGTGTAGCATGGTTATCTTTAACCCATAGTTCATCTACGATTCTTTAAAATATCATCCGACTTTCGTTTTTTCGCAACCACGTGACCACCTTTAATACATGCACATTTCCTAGTTGGTTTAATGCTTCTTAATGCATTTTATGCTCTAAAGTAAACATAGTTTAGTCAATCAAAAGTAGGTAAGTTGGCCATTAAATCTAAAGATCTTCAATTTTTTCAGAAAAATGTATCGATTCTTCAGCATGTTTTCTCTGTTTTGCTTGGCTATCATCACATTTTTCAGCTTAAAATGACTGGTACACATTTTCTTCGACTTGGACCATTTTTGTAGGCGCGAACGTTTTATTTAACAAGCCAAATGACACTCTTGGGTTGCTTATCTGATTCATTCGATTCAGTTTGAAACGCAAGATGATATTGAAAATTTCTGGTTCTGATGAATATGTAACATTGATTTTCTGAATGCAATAGTATTCAAAGTAATGTCTGCATCCTTTACGAAATCTCTTTATAAAAAAATGGAATTGGAATTTGATTCGTGATTTTGCGGCATTTTACTTTGCATCGATGGTTTTTAGGCCAAGAATAACAACAAGCAACGATGATATAATTTGATAGTTTGGAACGATAATAATATAAATCGACTTTATTTGGAGTAGATTGAAATCTTACACTCCAGACAAGGGAACAATAGGCAAGGCTAATTTGTGAAATTATTGACACTGCTGTAATGAAATAGACATCAATACTTTCTGTCTAGCTTAGTCTTATCCAGAGTCATAAGGATGGAAGATTGTGTTGCACCATCTTAGCGGTAATTACCTACTTGACTACTGGCATCAATCGGTCAGACACAAGAGATCCTGCTTTTCCCGAGGACAAAACATCGACATGTGGCGATGGTGGGTAATATGAAACTACTTCAGTCACCATGCTGACTATATATATATATATATATATATATATATATATATATATATATATATATATATACACACGCACACACACACACACGTATATATATATATATATATATATATATATATATAGACTGATACATATATATACACATCATTGTATCATTTACACAAATCACGTACAAAATTTATTTCACAATATATTCTCTATTTTTACAATTTCATAATAATAAGGCCGCATAGTTTGGTGAAAACATTAGAAGTTGCCATAGTAGTCGTATAAGTGATATCATCAGCATCAATTGCCTTTAAGAATAAGCACAGGTACAGAAGAGCCCTATTTCATTTGCAACAGCCAATGTTGTTTATGCAGGGTCCCTGCTCCAAATCCCTCTTTCCTTGTTTGTTCTAGCGTGACCAAAAGCCAACCAACAGACGAGAGAAATAACTTAGCACAATGAATCCAAACAGTATTATTTCCATTATCGTCACAGAGGAAGTACATGATTACGAATAAATAATCACACACTTATACACATATATACAGGAAAAAATTATATACACGCAGATATGTAACTATGTGTGTATGTGCTTGTGTACGTGCATGCATACACTTACCAAGTCATACAATGTCAATGACGTATCTCTGAAACTTATCCCTCTTCATTCGTGTTTTTGCATTGAAAGCATGGCACTTGCAGAAAGTTTCTGCCAGCATATTCCTTTCATTGCCCGTGTTCCCCTTGGATAACTGTAGCTGAGGACGTAAACCATTCCCCACAATTCAACATTCCACAGAACAAATTACTTCTCATCCCCTAAGAGAGAACACTGCAACTTCAATTGCTGTTGTTGGCTACTTGTCTCTCTTGGACAGATCGCATATTAATTGGGTGACGGTGGGCCAGTAATATACCGTATGAAAAGTGAAATATGTGATTCCTTTATTTGATAACTAGTTTTATTCTGCCTCAAATGAATGAATAACGCATGTTATAACAAACCATTTGTGTGCTGAATTAAGTATACTGATTCATAACCAATGAAGTCAATTGCAAAGTATTCCAATATAAGCTTTGTTTCGGTCTAATAAATGGAAAGAAGTAAGCACATTATTCCGATATTTGCTCGAGGGTGGATCAAAATCTCTTTGCTGACCAGATCTGGTCCACAGGCTGCAGGTTGCCAATATCAGTTCCATAGTGTTTTCGAAATCTCATTCTGTTATAACCGGTGGTCGGAATCATTTCATAAAAATCGTCTAGGCGGGTTAGGGGTGACGTGTGTGCTGTTACGAATTTATATCACATTGTTGGAACCTTCGAGTTTTTGAGTTATCTCCCTAAGCACCGAATAGCGAGCTTCTGACATTTAGAGCTGGAGCTATAGGAAGGAAGAAACTACACGCCATTTTGAATCTAAAGTGACGGAGATTAAACATGACACACGTGTTTGAATTGAGTTACCAATATGGGAAATGGTAGTTTCTCTAGCGTAGCTTCGGTGTACGGAAAATGGGGAAACAAAGCATTAGCTGGAATCCTACTTTTTTTTACCTTATTCTCCTGAACAAATGACGTCATTGATAGTTTAAGTTTCAATATTAAACTCTATGGAGATATATTTCTAGGTAGTATCAGGCTTATTTTTTAAACATATATTTATATGACACGAGTAATTGTCTCGAATTTCGGAAGTGGTAACTCATATACCCTCTGAAGTCATATTAACCTTGGGATTGATCCAAACGTATGCGCCAGAGTTTATCTTCAACAATGAGATTTAAATTGAAGCAAAATATAAATACACACATTGAACCATTAGTTTTAGCGGGAATCAGTTCGGAGAAACAGCCAGCGTTCACTTATCCCTTCCGACAGCGGTTGGCTGGTGAGGGTAGAGGAAAAAGATGAAGTAACTAGCAGGTTAGTGTCCATATGGGATGGGAGACTAAACAACAAACCATATACGATAGTACAGGTATAGATACCCGATAAAAATCCCTGTAATTTGTTCTGGAAGTTCTTTCACCATTTCCTACTTCCGTTGATATGAATTCTTTTTTTTTTTTTTTTTAAATCTTCGATCATTTTTTTCCCGCACGTCGTTTCCATCTTAATATTCTGGACACTGTTCTCGTAATTTTTTTCGTATCACTTGCGAATGTTATTCCTACGTGGTTACACCACACACATATTGATGAAACCCACATCATCATTTAAGGATTGCTTTAACCCTTTGCAATACAGAAGATTCGTAATAACAACTAGATCAACTCTTAACATATATAAGCATATCAATATTTCCATCTCTATACAAATCTCATGAGAGCTCAGTCTAAGCATAATTAATATCCTTGTTTGTCTTTCCATACCAATCTATCAGACTGATACTAATATCAATTCAAGTTTACCAATGGCCATATATTTCAATATATCCATAACTATCCGAGTGTCTTTCTATCTACTTATCTAATTTGATCTATGTTTTCCCGTCATCGTCCCAAAGTGCACTACCCTGACTCCGTCATTGTACTTCTATAAAAAACCAACGCGATAAGATTTGAAGTCATCGGTAAGAAGCTTATCTGTGTTGGACAGGCCATGTTGCGAGGAGGAAACACAGCCTTCTCTCTGAGACCCCATGTTTGGTCAACAGGTAGTGAAGCAGATCGGCTTCACAGACGAGATACTAGGACTTGTTAAAAAAAACAACCTCGTGTTATTTGGAATCGATTTCTGCGACTGGGCAACAGAGTCTGCTGGACAAATGGAGACATGGAGATAAAATATAGTCTAGATCAGGTTTTTGTCAAAAGGGGTTCTGGATCATATTTTTTTTGTTCAATGCAAGATTTCATGAAATTAACTGTTCACTCTCCTTGGCTAAATATCCTATGGATGCCTGTGTTGTACCAGACTTCAGTTATTGGTGTTCATCAGGTAAGCCATCCTCAATGTACAATCAGATCAGGTTTTACGGATATAACTAACCATACTCATGTATTTTTACTAAATTTCGTATTTAGGAATTTTACTATATCATGTTTAGTAAAAACGTTTTGAGTCGGTAAGCAAAACGCGCCTGGTCGTTGCAACATTTTCAACTTGCAACGAAGAGGTTTCCGGTTATGAAAACAAATTCTGTTTGTAACGTATAAAATTATATATTTCAAAGTCTATTAAAAAAAAAGAAAAAAAAAGAATGTAACGTTTGTAGGTCTGCAATCTTTTTATGTATTTCTATGATATACACAACTTTTAGATTCTAAAATTTGTTCGATCAATCTCAGACATTCTGTGAGTACGTGAATTTTGAAAAATCCTGGTCTAGGCAACCTTTCCTTCCTTATCCGACGCAAACCGCAGTTCTAGAATAAAAGAAACGACGCAATGCTGTAAAGATGGAGCTCCACCCAGTCGCCATGCATTCTGGGCAATTGCTACTGAAAAGTCTGTCTGTCCAGTGTGGGTTTCACCAGCAATCAGGAGTCCTATAATAGACGAGTAATCCCTTTGAGAATCATCGTTGAGGAATCTGAGACATGGTGATATTACTACATTATCGGCCATAATTGAGTACCCCCTACGTATAAATATTAAGGTAATTGTCGTAAAAAAAACAAGCACAGTTTCTATTATTTCTAATGGAACATTATGTAATAAAAACGTATATTATCATATCATCATTTATGACCAAAGTATTGATTCATATTAAACTTCCTTCCTATTGGTGTACTCGACTTTAGAGGGTAACATATTCCTATTTTGGCAATTGATGGCCAATGCCGTCGGTATTAGTCATAAATAAAACCTGATGATATCCATTTTGGTTGTGTAATGTTACAGAAAGAGCATTAGAATCCAGCTATGTTTTGTTTTAGAAGAAAATCAACTTCCTTCGAAAAGGTGAGGGGGTGTACTCATTTGGAAAGATGATATAGAGTGTACTCATTTATATACGACTTTTAATCTAAGCACATATGTTGTAATTTCTATTAATAGGAACAACTTCAAATCATTTGGATATTTTTTATCTGTAGTCTCTATTCTTCCATGAATATCTATACTTCGTCCTTTTTTCTTTTTTCATATCAGAGCTAAGTTCAGACGTACACACAAAACCCGTTTGGCAGTGGGGTTTGCACAATTTGCAGTTTCTTTCAACGACGTTGCCTCAGAGCATTCATTTGCAACCTTTCCTATTAAGCTGATATTTTCCAGCCTCACATTCACTTGAAAAAATAGATCATATTACAGAAAGTGTATTTGATTTCTATTTTAGAAATAAGAAAAATAGCATTTGAATTACAATCACTACCATACTGATTTGTGAAGCCCAAAACGATTATAATTTCACAATAAAAACCATAAAATTCTCAAAATGATTAAGAATTACTGCGGATCACAAAACTGTTGCTGTGCGCCAAATTTAGGCCATTGGTCTATGGTTGCCTATATGAACCTTATAGATTGTCAGATTGAGGTAACACTTGATAGTTGGGACTTTTAAACTATGAAAATTCAATTTATACAAAACTTCTCTGTATTTGCTATAGCTTTAGCTGTTCTTGCTTAGAAAAGTACGCCAAATGTTTCAATATATAGGGATATTCAAAATATTCCCTTCAAAATCATTATAAGTACAAAAAATTCAATTTATGAAAACCAGTTGACCCTGCCCCTTTGATATAAAAGGAGCTATTACTTCATAATGGAGTGTTTGGTTAATTTTCATTTCATTGGAGGTTATGGCTTGCTCTCTGATTATGCGAGCAGCACTGCTACGACGGGTGGAGTCAATGTTATGGGAGCCTAGTTTGTCTCCCTTCTCCATCTTTTTCACTATATTTGTATATTTGAATTGTTTGCCCAATTGGCATTGCATCATAGAGGACGAGTTGGTTGTTTGTGTTCCGAATCCTATGCCCCACACTATCGCTAACTACGTCTCTCACTTACCTTCTTTTGCCTAGAGTGACCAGAGCAAGGCCTTTCGACCCCTTCTCGTATCAAAGAGTTCGTAAGAATGGAATACTGCCATAGAATCAAGAACAGCAGACGTAAATGTTATGGTTACTTATTGATGTCAAGAGTGTAAAGATGAAAGGACTAAAACATGACATTTTAATAACGAACTGAAAAGACTTTTAATGAGTCAGGCGCTTATTCTTCTATTTGCCAGTACATGGGTGTTTTGGGAATATTCCATATTATGCAACAATGAAAGACATTAAAAGAATGTAACATTACCATGTGTAAATTATAGGCCTCTGTGAAAAAAAAGGCGATGTAATTAATTATAAGTACAAGACAGCAAAATGGGTCTCACAGTCTCCTGGGATTGATAACAACGAACAGGCAGTAATTAAAACTATGTGTTTTGCATACAATCTATGCTAAAGTGAAGCCTTTAAATGTCCCTATCATTTTTTTGTGTTGGAGCTAAAACTTAATTGATTTTCTCTATATATTGGATGGAGCAAGTGGTTTGAAAAAGTTCCTCTTGATGCTTGAGTTGCAAATGATTATTTGTTTATTTCGATAAAATAGCAATAAATAAGCGGAAAATTTATGCAAGGGGAAGGAAAAAGACCGAGAAAATGAGTAAGAGAGAATAAAGAGAAAAAGAGAGGACGTAAGAGGAAGATATATAGAGAGAAACAGGAGTACAAACGAGAGCCAGGAAAAGAGAGATAAAGACAAATGAAGAGATAATAGGAGAAAGAGAGACGGATGGGAACAAGAATAGGCATAAAGGTAGATATATAAATATATGCATAGAGAGAAAGTAAGAGAAAATCAAAGATTGAGAAAAGGAAAGAGAACGTAAGAGGAATACTGAGAGTGAGAAATAGAAATGAAAAAGAGACAAGAAGAGAGAGAAAAGTCAAATGAGGGGATAAAAAGGGGGAAGAAGGAAAGATGGTACAAAACGAGATATGTAAAGAGAAGGAAAGAGAGCGAGAGAGATAGTGACAGAGAATGGAAGAGTGAGAGAAAGAGAGGGAAATGAGAGAGAAAAAAAGCGGGAGTGACTTTTGGAGAAAATTCTCCTCTTGAAGTAGTCAAATGAAGTACAAGAGGATGAATAGAGATTCCTCAGAAAATATTCCACGACAATTTAATTGCTACAAGCCCATTTTATAATAACTGAATTCATTGATTGCTACCTTCAATAGCGTATGATTTTAATACATATAAATACACACAAGATATATATCATTGTTAGTTATCCCTGGGTAGTTGAAATCATATCAGGAGTATTTGTTAATGTTTTCTTACACTGCTTTTTTTTCCTGCTGAGCCAGATAATTTTGGAGTGAAGAGACAAATAGTTCCTGTGGGAAAAGACAAGTTTCAACAAGAACTGGCAATGGGAAAGATTGAATCAGTAATGGGATCCAATCATTTTCCAGTGCTGTAATAACATGATATATGCCCTTCAGTTCTTTCATTCGCCAGCTGTTATATATATATATATATATATATATATATATACATATATATATATATACGGACCCTATCATATTTAGCTGATCTGGACTTGGACTGGACACGGCTTATTTCGTGTCAACCTATTTGTATCCGATTGCTATAATAACAAACGACTTCAGGCTGTTTGAATCGTAATAACTGCTCCCTTCTATTTATCGCTCCCAACAACTTCGACTAAACTTATCAAATAAAATCCTGCTGACGTAACGTTACTGCTGACTATGTATACACCAGGTTCCTTGGCTGAACAGGAATCACATTAACAATAAAGGGAAGTAGTCTACATTCAAGTATCCAACATAAAGTTTTACGAACGATCAAAAATTTGACCACAAATCACTCAATTTGTTTTTTTTTAATTACACCACATCACATATGTCGATAATAATAATAATGACTGATATATTTCAAACATTTTTTACTATTATGGCTTGAAAATCTTTCGTTGTGCCCCTCTAACTTGATCAGAAATTGTATTTCAATTACAGTAGTCATTGATTCTAGTTATGTACGATACATAGATAAAATGGGTGCGTGATGATCGTGTCTTATTCATTCCTTCATATGTATACACTCAAACATCTATCGAGATTTGTATTTTAATGTAAATAAGGCAATAATTTTATCGTACTTATCTTTGAAAGTTCAAACGATTTACACGTACTTTCTTGTCTCCAAAAGTTCGACTCGTGCCTATTTTCGCTTTTGTATAAAAAAGCAAAAGGTGAGAATCCCTTTCTGCGTTTGTTTTGCAGCTGATCATAGTTCTCTCTCTCTCTCTCTCTCTCTCTCTCTCTCTCTCTCTCTCTCTCTCTCTCTCTCTCTCTCTCTCATCCCAGTCTCTAGTAGCTCTCATCATATCCACTTCCAACGATCCAGCATATCATCCTTAGGGGAACCTGATACACTCGAAGTTGAAACGATAGAAATAGCCTTTTCGGTATACACCATTACAGCTTACGAGAGGTTTTTGTTGGAAATATCGACTTTTAGACTCTGGAAGAAGAAACCTGTATTTCTTTAAATGACAAAATATAATCTTGATATTACTATCGATTATTCATTTGATATGAATAGTGAACTGAGCAGTTGACCTTAGAGAATATAATAGAGAAAATATTAACTTATAATGACGGCGCTAGGGAATGAAAGCTAGAAAGTAGACGATTTGCAGTAACGAACATGTTGAGGACCAGAACACAATGATCAACATTGCAGAGTTGGAGAAAGTAGATCACTACGTCTATTTACTTTTTTCCCCGAAAATGCATCCTTCCTCGGTCGTCTCCTTTGGAGCAGAAACATGGTGACAATCCAAAACATAGAATCTTGAGACGAGCACGAGAGACAATCATTTTCAACATCACGTGGCGAGATCACAAGAAAACGCACTGTATCAGACAAAAAAAAATGGGAACCATTACAAAACTCAAATGGTAATGGACTGGTCATGTTGCAAGCAGACAATCACTTGACATCACAGCTCACAAAGTGGATCCCCAGATATCATGGCTGACATAACATGAGAAGACGTGAAAAACTACGGTAGTTATTCTAGCGAATCTTGGCGGAAAGTCTATGCTCAACAACGGAAGCTAGATGGCCAATAATGATATACAACGAGGACTTCTGCTGCTGTATGACGTCTGACGCTTATATATGATGGCAACTGCTGATATGTTATGGCTGCTGCAGATATTTGATGAAACTGTGTCCGGAAGCCGACGGAAACTTCTTGTATGCAAATTGACGTTCCGTCGAATTTAAGGGAAAAAATTGAAATATTCAATTTGCTGACTGACATTAAACCGATCTGAATTGTGGCTTTCGCTTATGAATATGTATCTTTATTTTCTTAAAATATTTATATTTGATATTGAAAAAAATGAATAAATAACCCTGATTATATGCTGATATAGAGTGAATTTTAAATCATTTTAAAAAAAATTTCAAAATATCAGTCTTACTTTTGATTGTGTATATATTGTGATTTCAAAATATTAGAAACCTTGAACCAAAACGGCCAGAATAACCGTCAAAAATATCCAGTCTCAAATTTGGTGCAGTTCATTGTCTGGCCGGTTCCCAATGTATATATGCATGTATCTATCTATCTATCATGCGTACAGGTGGCATCATTGGAGCAAGAAGGCTGATATTTTCCACATTTACTTTACGTCTAGGAAAACCTTTTTCTTTTACTCAAATGCCCCTGGCGGGGTGTTTGTTGGGCGTTGAATTTGCAGTGTAAGTTTATCTATATATTTTGAACCGTTACTTCGTGACTTACAACACTTGCATTTGTTTTGTTTGTTTTTTTTTTCACAATTAAGGCCCTTCTATTGGTCACTATTCAACAAAAGACAATACAGGTAATGGACCCATCGTTCCCTCTTTTTTCCATTCTTTTGATTGATCAGCCCTGACATAGTATGTTGCAAAGACAATGGTCAGGTGACAGTTTTTATTAAGTGACTTAACAGATGAATTTCTACTTCATATTCAAAAGAGAATCGAACATGAGCATACATTGCTTTATTCTATTGAAAAAAAAAATGAAAATTTAGATTTATTTAATGCTAGACAAACAACCCGTCTCTCAAAATCCATAACTAAATTATGGACATCAAATTCTTTGTTCCTGAAAAAATGGGGCGTGCGTGTAGTCAGCCAATATTTGCATGTGGTTATTCAATACTAAGTCATGTGACTCGATGCTTGAAGATCAGTTCAGAGTAAGTCGAACGCACAGGATGCGTTCGGTTAACGCATGCGAATCCACATGCGAATGGCAGGTTGAAACAACTTTCCTTTCACAATGAAGAAAGCATAATTTATTCATAACTCTAGTATATGCAGTTTACAGGTTGCCTGAAAAAGACGTTCTCAAAGGCACCAAGATACACTGACCTTTGACTGAGAGCATCCTAGTTTTGTGAATAACAGCGAATGGGAAACTAAGATTTTGCCATATAGGTTCATGCATATATAATGACAAGCAAATATGTATATAATCACAGACAGAAATATATATATATATATATATATATATATATATATATATATATATATATATATATATATATGGAATGAGAGACAGAAACTAAGACATTGCAATACAGGTTCATGCATATATAATGTTGCACAAAATATGGATATAACCACACGCACACCAATAGAAATATATATGGGACATATATATATATATATATATATATATATATATATATATATATATAAGATCGAACGAAGCTAAGGCATATATAAGGCGCATACAACATGGATGTAACTACAATATATATATATATATATATATATATATATTTATATATATACATATATATATATATATATATACATATATATATATATATATATATATATATATATATATATATATATATATATATATATATATATGTATATAAAAGTCAGAGTTCGCCGAACAAGTGAAAGGTTATATATTAGAATCATATTGCAATTTGCAAACAATGCCTTCTTTCACAAGCGAGACCGCTCTCGCAGGATTGTGCACGGTATGTGTCCAGGATTTCTATTTTCTTGGATTACTAAAATGTTAAAACATACGAAACCCTCAAAAAGTAAGGAATGAATAGATAAATGAAAGGAGAGGAAAACCTGCAGGAAAATTATATTGTAAAAGAAACCCAAGCATCCTGAGGGATGCTATGAATTATTGCCTTCCATATATGCTGCAAAGCAATGGTGGTATCAAACATCACCTTTATGAAAATTTACCACAAGTTTGATTATGATTAAAACAAAAATACCAACACAATATAAGGGATCAATTGGGCATAAAATTTCATGGTAATCCCATCCCCCAAAGATACCCCCCCTAAAAAAAACAACAACAAAAAACAACGGAAAAAGCGAAAAACATTTTTGGGGCAGTCCAAGTAGACGAAAACAAAACGTTCTCTCTACTCATCCAAGGCAGTGTTTGTGAAATTCCAAACTTTGATTATGAATTGTTAAGGCTTGTTTCCGAGTACACACACAGATATATATATATTAATTTATGAACACAGAAGCCTAAACCAAGTATCAGTGAGTAAAATGATCCATCGTTGGCAGCGGTAATTAAAAACTCAATTCAACAGATGCCCCCCCCCAAATAAAAACGAAAGAAAAAGAAAGATCAACGAAGAGAGACTGATGATTACTATAAACAACTATGGGTAGTCCCTCAATAGGAACCGTGTAGGGGCAATCAATTAAAACATCGGGAAAAAGATAATCAATGAATATTTTTCTTCTCTTGCATTCAGTTGGACTGTGATCACGGGAGAAATTCTTCATTTTCCAAAGACAAAAGTGAATGCTGATGAACTAAGATGTACAGAATTGATTTAACACAAACTCTTTCGCAAATTGGATCCCTACAACTGAAAAACTATTGTGGGTAAAATATATAAATAAATATTTTTTTCTGCATTTAATTAGGAATAAATGATTATATCTTCAGGTCTCTAATTCAATTGTTGCAATTTGTACGCGTAATACTTATATACATTGTCAGTGAACAGCCAGCTAGCCAGGTGTACCAACTTGAAGACTGAAGAAATATATTTTGACTATTTTTTTGACGGAACAATAATAATGATAGTTGTCAACTAACCAAGATAAGGCATAAAAACAGATGTTAAGGTAGCAACGGTGATACACATGAATGAAATTCAACCATGCTGAAAAAAGTGTTACCAGTACAAGCTGGTGACGGGTTTTGAGAATGGAAGCAATAAATTATCCTGTGACTTTGACGTCCGAACTGATCACCATGACCTAGCAAGAAGTCTGGACCTTGCAATCATGGACAGAAAAAGGGTACCTACAGATCACAGAGTAAATAGGAAAGGGTGGAAAACTATGAAAGTAAGAGTGTGGAACATGGATGTCAAGGTAGTAGCAGTAAAACTAAGTGCCTTCAGAAACGTCTCGAAGGTGCTGAAAACGAAATATGTGGGGCTGGAGTTAAGGGGAAGGTTTGAGACCATACAGACTGCTGCAGTACTGGGGACTGCATGAATACTAAGCAGAGTACTAGAAATATGGGATCTACAACACTTGGCTGTTATCAACGGTTTAACAGCCAGAACAAAGTCTCGATGGAGAAGTTACAAAGCACAACAGTACAGTGATAGGGGACAACCATTTGAGAGAAAGGCTGGAAACCCGAGGACACTTACTATCACTGCTTTCAATGGAAACCACCAGGCAACTTGTATGAAACTGTAATCCACAACACTGCAGAAGACTGGGATTGTGAAAAATAGGGCCCTAGACTAGGAGAGACTTACTGTCACTGAACAAAGTAATGTAAGCACTTATTTTTTTTGCAGACAACTGTATTCCTTCATCTCAAATTTGTATTATTCTTATCATAACTCATCCAAGGGTGCCAATTTACGTCAGTGATCGAACAAATCGGATCAGATACATGGATTGAGCTCCTGGTGAATCTCAAACTAATGTTCCTGCTGCCAGAGGGAAGTATTTGTTGAATGCAGCTGCTGTTATATCAATTCAGCCTCAGAAGCTTTGTAGGATTACAAAAGTTCAAATTCACCTGTTGACACCACCGACCCCGAAATAACCCGTGTAATATCCGTCTTTGTTTATTCACTAGCGGTGTTATTAAAGCAATACCTTATCTTTCTTTTCTATCAAAAGAACTATTCTAAACAATTATCAATAATTTTGTTAAATTTTCTGCCTACATCATAATTTTTCCAGATTATTTTCATCACAAAGTGATTCAAGCCGTTAATTTCTGTAGGTGTGTAAACAGCATGGATCAAAAGTGCAGAACAAATTTTCTATTGGGCTTGAACCTGCGTTTCCTTTGCCAAAAGGAAGCCTGGTTGAACGCAGCAGCTGTTATGCAAACTTAGCTACATAATCTTCCATAGCTCGCAGGAATCAAAATAAATCCTTCGACCTTTAGATATAATATTGTCTACTTTCCATTTCTTCTTTTCCCCATTTTATACAGAGTAAATCAATAACTCTGCAGTCTGACTCATAGTTATATAAGTGCTCTGTCCATATTACAAGTGAATTACATAATTTTACACAAATTGATCTGTTATAATTTGTGTTGAACTCAACGAATTCTAATCAGGAAAATACATCATCTCGTAGGAACCTTTATTCAGGGAAGCTTTTTTTTAATTACACTGACTCACAAAAATTGATCTGATAATCACAAGATGAAAATCTTTAAGGAATTTCTAGTTCAAATTTAATATAAACCGACGCGCAGCTAAACTGTAGAAGTTAATTACACCAAACTTAATTTGACTCTACAAAAAACTTTTATTTCCAAAAAAACAAAAAACAAAAACAAAACAAGAATTCTCAAAATTGTAAACATATAACAAGAGTTTTAGTGTTTGAAAAGAGAATTAAGTATGAGAAAAATAGAACAAAATAGCCCCACAACACAGAAAAACACAAATAAATACTCATCCAAGTACATAGATATGAATGATATTGTTAGAGGATATAAAATGATTATAAAAGAGGAAATAAGACTAATTTTATTTACTGATAATATGATAAGCCAATCACAAGAACAGATTGGCTTCAGAAAAAATCTACTCAACCAGCGATCATCTCCATCCGGTAAACCAACTAAGAGAGAACCTACCAGAATATGGAATGGCATTTGATGTGGCATTAATTGACTCTAAAAAGCTTTGGATATCCCCAAAAATATCGATGCATTTCACAACAAGGTGTCCACTCAATATATGTCAGAGTACTTCAGAACGGCGGTCTCTCCATCAAGCCAAATAGAATTCTGAGCCTTGACAATTAGAAAAATGAGTGAGACATAGTGATAACAACTTACCAAAACTCATCACTGTCCACCCTGTGACGATCTTCCAAAACCTAAACTTTGAGCACAAGTGAATCAGAAAAGAAGCGAGTACTTAAGTAACCTCAAATTTGCTGACATCGTCCTCCTTGCTAAGAACCATCATTATCACAAAATAATATCAGATGAATTAAACGTAGAATGCAAGAAGGTTAGCCTCTGCATGAACTTGAGGAAAACAAATGTCATGTATATCAAACACGTCGAGGACAAAAAGATCGAATTATCTACATAGGACAACGAATGTACATGGAATACTCAAAATAAAAAATAAATCAAGCAAAGAATCACATTAGGTTGGAAAGCTTATGGAAAAGCAAGCCTAACTTTCAAGAACAAAAACATTCAACTCGTCTTAAAAAGAAGGCTACAGCCAATGCATTCTTCCAAGTGTCACCAATGGAGCAGGGATATGGAACCTAACCAAAAGTTTGAACCTGTAACAGGCAACCATGAAAGAAACATAGGGATAAATGATGCCCAACATTAGCGTAAGATTACGTTTGTATACGTAACAATAAACCAATAAATGCCAAGTTAAGGCCATGGGAGTTTAATTAAGTTTAACAAGGATGAACTCCTGTAGACGTATGATTATGTTTATGAACGTATCTGTACGCCTGCAACGTTAATATATATATATATATATATATATATATATATATATATATATATATATATATATTTATATATATAAATATATATATATATATATATATATATATATATATTTATATATATAAATATATATATATATATATATATATATATTTATATATATATATATAAATATATATATATATATATATATATATATATATATATATATATATATATGGTTCTATCGGCAATCTAATAGATAGGCCCTGCGTGAATGCTTACATAGGCATGGTGTCATATAGTTGCACTTATAAACTTATAGTCACGCATGTGCACGTATAGATACGCCTGTCAACGAACAGATCCACACATATATATCTATTGTTACGTCTGCAGAGGTACAGATTACCCTGTATACGTATGGTTACGCCTGCAACGTATTTATACCCCTGCCATTAAGCGAATAAAGACGTATGGATACATGTACATACATATATATATTTATATATATATATATGTTAACAGGAATATACAAAGATATATGTCCATATAGTGCATAAATATGTCCGTATATGTATACTTATATATATAGGTCTATTGTGACGAAAGTTGATTGCCACCAATTGTTATGCAGCAAATGTTCCAGGAAAAAATAGTTTTTGTTAATAGTGGTTAACCTGTTTCCATTTTCCTCGAGTATGCTAGTTATTTGCCTTCGTCCCGAGTTGAGGAGTTTGTAGAGACAGGATTGTCGAACGTGCCAAAGAATTCTACCAAAAACTTTATTCGTCCAAACAAGGACTGCAAAACAATGAGCAAGATACGCAAGACACGGGCAAACAACAGGAGGACTTCCCAAAAGTAACCCCGTGGGAGGTGAAGGAAGCCATTAAACAGACGAAGAAAGGAACTGCCCCTGGACCAGACAACATCACCATCGACCTACTCCAAAAAGCAGGTAAAATCATCAATAGGAAACTGGCCGTCCTCTTCAACCTGTGTCTAAAACACAGTAAAGTCCCAGACGAATGGAATACTGCTATCATAATGCTTTTATATAAAAAAGGAAACCCGAAAGACCTCAACAACTATAGGCCTATAAGCCTACTCAACTGTGTATATAAACTTTTCACAAAGATCATCACCAACCGAATCACAAAAACACTCGATGAAAACCAGCCACGTGAACAGGCTGGCTTTAGAAGAAGCTACTCGACCATGGACCACCTGCACTCGATAAATCAACTGAAAGAAAAAGCAGCAGAGTATAGACTACCACTTGCCGTAGCATTTATCGACTTCAAAAAGGCGTTCGACTCAGTAGAAATCCCTAAGGTCATGGAGGCCATCAGTCGGCAAGGTGTAGATCCAGTATATGTTGAAGTGTTGAAACATATATACAATCAGCTATCAATATATGATACCAGCTCACCTAAACTCTTCACAGCCTGCCTCGAGATGATCTTCAGAAGGCTAGACTGGGAGAGTAAAGGAATTAAGATAGACGGCGAGTATCTGAGCAACCTCAGATTCGCAGACGACATAGCCCTTTTCGCAGAGAACCTACACGACCTCCAACTAATGATAGATGAACTAAATGAGGAGAACAAGAAAGTCGGCCTACACATGAACTTCAGCAAGACGAAGATCATGTGAAACAACCACATTGGAGATAAAAACACTAAGATCGAAATCGAGGACACAGAACTCGAGAAAGTAGACCACTACATCTACCTAGGGCAACGAATCTCCATGAGACCCTCAAAAGAAGAAGAAATCAAGCGAAGAATCACACTAGGATGGCAAGCCTTTGGCAGAGCTAGCTCAACCTTCAAAAATAATAAGATCCCATTAATCCTAAAGAGAAGGGTGTATAACCAATGCATTCTCCCAATAGTCACTTATTGAGCTGAAACATGGAACTTAACCAAGAAACAGACCCGTAAGCTGAGAACCATGCAACGTGCACATGAAAGAATAATGCTGGGCCTCACATGGAGAGACCACAAAACAGCACAACACATCCGGGAAAAGACAAGAGTTAGAGACATCATAGAATCCATAAAAAATCTCAAATGGCGGTGGGCTGGCCATGTTGCAAGAATGGCTGACAATCGATGGTCATCACGACTTACAACATGGATTCCCCGAGACCATATGCGCAACCGAGGCCGGCAAAATATTAGATGGAGAGATGAACTAGACAAGTTCAGGAAGTACTGGCTCCGTGACGCCCATGATAGAGAAGTGTGGCAAATCCTGGGGAAGGTCTATGTCCAACGACGGACGCTAAAAGACTGATGATGATGATGATGATGGTTAACCTGGTAAAGGTAGATGTCTTCTTTTAGAGTACAACGGCTGAAACGTCGTATTACAAAATGAAGCAAGATGAAGACACAAGTCTGCAGAAAACTTCACGTAATGATATTATCTCATCTAAAAAAATTCAGATGTAAACTGGGATATGCTATACTGTGTGATGAAATAAGAATAGGCTCCGTCCTTTTCGATTCTTTCTTATCGGAATGATCGGAGAGCTTCCAAAGCGATTATAATGTCTAATTGTCGACTCCGAAGGGATTTACAGCTCTCTGTGTTGACTGCGCAAACGTGTTTGTTTACCCGTCGCTGTTGTTTGTGAAATGGAAACATGCCAGAGGCAGGCACGTTTTCTTTTAAGATGAACATTCCTTATAGATTTGCATAATTCGGATTGTGATTTTTTTCCCGACAAACGACGGCACAGGTGTTTGAATTGTGCCTCGCACTGAATAGTTTAGGGAGTGCAAAAGCCGGACAGGTTTTGGGGGACTAATCTATGCATTAATAAAGTACTATAAGGGTGGGAGAGAAAATTATACATATACTTTTCATTTGATTTATTCTAGTGCGACAAAAAGATGCAATTACATAGATAATTCAATTGTTACTTAAGATCTCTCTCTCTCTCTCTCTCTCTCTCTCTATATATATATATATATATATATACATACATATATATATATATATATATATATATATATATATATATATATATATAATTCTTTTTATGGGTCGCTGCACTTTGGCCTGACCATCAATAATGGCCCCAATCAAACATATTGGAGGGGACTTCATTGTGTAAACAAGGACAAAAAATTGTTGTGTGCTTACTCAGTCAGTATTGACACGTTAGTAGATGAGCTTGTGTACTGTGTGAAATTTGCATCAACAAGGATATGGCCTTTTTAGTAAATCATCGTGTCCAGAAGATTTGTCAGCTCCACGTAAGGCACATACTTTGGTCCCGTTGACTTATCAATAGTGAAATAGAGTGGTTTTAAACAGTAGACGCAGTAGTGGAGAACACAAAGGGGTAGCTGTTAGCAATCATGAATTAGAATTTGAAGACTGAAGGCAAAAGATACATTGGCATGATCCAATCATTCTTGACAGTGCCTAATCTACTGAAGCCTTATCTGTGCAACCATCAGAAACGAGTAAATTATCAATTTATTGACTGTCAATTTCAAAATGATTATCAGGTTTAGAATATTGAAATCCGAGGAACATCTTCCTCCATACATATAGAGACTGGCATTAAAGCCAATCCTTGAAATACCTGTTGTACGTTAACTGTGGCTCATTTTATTAGAAATCAGAAAATATCCATGTGAAACCTAATCAAAGGATCTCCATCATAGATGTGTTCACAGAGGCATTCTGCTGGGAAAAAAGAAAGGCAGCAGTGACTTGGGGGCAATCGATGGTGATGATGAAAAAAAAGTCTGGATCTTTTAAAAGAGACCATTTTGTTCAAGGAGGAACCCTGAAAAAATACATATCCTTGTGAAGCCAAACTAAAGAACTCTTTTATGCTTAGCAAATTCGTCGGAATATGCTGCTTTGAGAGAGAGAGAGAGAGAGAGAGAGAGAGAGAGAGAGAGAGAGAGATGTGGTTGGGGAAGGAAGGGGTGTCAGGGAAATCGATGACCATCTGAAAAGAAGAAAAGAAGCTTTGATGGCTCGTTTTGGGCAAATCATTTTATTCTGTTAGAAGTCAAGTGATATTCTTGTGTTGCCAAATAGAGAGATATGTTTGTGAAGAGCGACTTCGTCGTGAACGTGTCCACAAAAGTACATAAGCTGAATTGAGGGAGTGAAAAGGAAGACGAAACACTCCCAGAGAAATCAATAATGACGATTTGAAGTTCAGGGTCTTTACAGGAGATCAATATCAGTAATAACATGGGATCGATTATCCAGACTCTCATTTGATTGGATTGATCAAATCCTGATATCAACCCTGGATCTATTCTGTGAATGAAGGCAGATTAGCCAGGATCGGATCAGCGGACTAATTTTAAATCTCTCTGCTAATGAGCGATCACTCTGCTCCACTTTACGGGTAGGCTTTGGTTGAAGCAAATAACGACTAACATTGCAGCAATAATGAAAACGGCATAGATAATAAGTCATTGGGATTCTGAGATTCAAATGGATAACTCTATCAAGATGAAGAGTCTAGATGTCATTGGAAATACATGAAGCAAAATGATTCCAAGAGTAGATGTATCTGTTCTAGTCAACAGTAGAGTAAGACCGTATGTGAATGAAGGGGTAGATGAATATCAGGTCCTTGCCGAGAGCCACAGGAATTTACAGGCAGAGAAAAACCATGCTTTCATTCATAGGGGCTCTGGGAGTATCAACAGACCCTGTCAATGTTGTGAAGAAAACCAATGCCCGAATTGGAGATTTGAAAGGATTTGTGTTACTTGACCCACAGTGACGACCACGAAAAACTCTGGTATAAATATATTTGTTCAGGTTACTGAATAGTAAAACATGAAAGTGATAATCAATTTGGAGGGACATGCGACATAGTCTTTGAGAAGTCAAACAAAGAAAATGCATCCGATGAACTGTTCAATCCATGATTGTCCGTGAACCGATATTATCAAATTTGATATAGATTGCGTTACATATACATACATAATCATATAGTTATAATATAAGTATCCATATTTTAGCGTTGAAGCAATCTTTTCCGATAAAAAGTTCTCTATAAACTCTGTTTATTGTACTTGAGAATATGTCGTCCAGAGATCAAATATGATCATGTTTCTGCATAAGTTTAATTTGGAACCTAAAGCAGGCAGAAATATCGAGTTTACATTGACATAATTTATTATGCAAATCAGTTCTAAAAGATGGTATTAACGAACTAATATTTGTGAGGTTTTCAGAATACACACAAACACACACGCTTGCGCACACACACGCATGCTCACACACACACACACAAACATACACACACACGCATATATATATATATATATATATATATATATATATATATATATATATATATATATATATATATATAAGTATCTTGCAAATTTCAGCTGAAAGAATATATCTTTTTAAATGTTTACAATACATTTTTGGCGGTGTGAGATTTAATATGCAACTCGAGGGCTGTTAATCATATTGTGAATATCTATCTATCTATCTATATATACATATATATCTTTCTCTTTTTCCTTCTCTCTCTCACTCTCCCTCTCTGTCTGTCTCTCTCTCTCTACATATATATATATTATCTAAATATTCATGATAATCTTTCAACTTGAGATATTATTAGGATTGCCATGGGTTTGGAGGAAGATATCATCTGAAATGAGAAACAAGATATTGTAAATTTATTGAGTGATAGGAATAGAACGTTGGAAATTTCGAATAAAGATCACAGAACAATCAAAATAAGAATTGGCAAGATAAGAACGAGAGAAATCTTGAATAATGTAACAAAAAGAGATTAGAGAAAAACATAGCTAGAAATTGAAATGAATAGCAAGAAAAACTTGTGTTGCGAATGTAAACACAGAGCAAAGAACCAAATATTGGAGCAATGACTAAAGACATAAAAGCAACCAAAAAGGCACTTTTAAGTGATCAACGCATAGAGAAATGTGCATATTGTGCGGAAATGTACATGGAAACTAATTTCTCAGCAACAATATTAGTAATGAATGTTGAATTACAATCGACTGATCTGACAGGTTGCTTAAAGGCAGGGACCTTAATTTGATCAGTCAACCAGCATGTCAACAAGAGAAGTTGGAGAAATGTTTCGGGCTTGTATCGTAGGTAGTGGAATTATAAGTTTATTCTGATAATATGTGTCAACGTAAATACTGGGGAATACGGTAATTTCTTGGACAAGGCCTTTTTTGAGTGGCACAGATCACAGTCAAGAAGTTTTGAGATAAAGACAATTTTCATGTAAGACAATTCTTCTTCACATTGTTCAAAGCTTGCCAAAAAAGGTTCCAAAGGCACCAAATTAATAGGATGCCCCTCAGCCTCTCCAGATATTAATCCAATAGAGCGATCCATCATTGAAAGCGATGTATATGAGAGAGAGAAACAATATTCTGGCAAAATGGATCTCTGGGAAGCAAAAAACACTGATGCAAGTATCGTTAAAGCAGGATCAACAGATGAGAGAGTGATGAATGTTGGAGAATGTCGTGGAGCCGATATTACCACGTAAAATAATAGAAAAATAATTCGTGAAAGTATATGGGATATTGTGTTAATCAAATATGTTCATTTAGCCTACATCTTTTGAATTTACTTATAAATAATAATGTTTTTTTGCATAACAAACCTGGCAATCCCATATCAAGTCATAGTGAAGCTTTTTCTTAGAAAGAATGGCTATTGTAAGCTGAAACTCTCAGGATATATTGCAAATAAGAATATAAGTATATACTGAATACCTTACTGACGGATATTGGTTAATACCAATTTCAATGAGAAAACATTAATTCCATTGTAGAATCTCTATATTTGACAAAAGCGGCTGGTGAAAAATCTTTTGTGGTCGTTGTTGTGTTACATGTATATAGAGACTTTTACTAAATACAGCCCAGTCTGATGCAAATACACATTGTGGTGGAAAATGTGGCAAAGCTCATCATTTTTTGGCACATTTTTTGAGTTCTGGGGAGTAGAATGTTGACAACAAGTCAGTGTGCATGGATTTGTCCAAAGACTCAATCACTTTTCTTCCTTTGCCTATTGTCACCACCAAATACCATTGAATTTTAAAACTGGCAACATTTTTTTCTATTTCAAATTGGTTGTTCTTTTAGGTATGATTTAAACTTGTTGCCAAGATGTTATCCTCTGATCTTCAACGTTTTAATAGACTAGTGAAGGATAATCCCAATTCGAAATGTGGGCGTGCTTTGAAGATATGCCTTCGAATTTTCAGTTTTGACCTGGTATGACATACCAGTCGCTGGCGCTGATAAGAAACATACAGCTACATTAGCTACAAAGCAGGGATTGGCTTTTCTGAGTATGATATATAACTGCCAAAGTAGGAGGCTATGGTTTAAATATAAGTACGATTTTATTGCATCCGTGACTAATTCGAAGATTTTGAAAATGCAAATGCCATCGGTCTGTGGACATTATTCTCTGATGATGGCCATAAATGACTCAAAATAAACATGACACAGACATCGCCAGATAACATCTGATAATTCTCTCAACCTTACTGGAATTATTGAATCGAGTGAGGTCAGTATTAGCATTTAATGAGCAAGAAAGCTCGAATCCTCGACTGATCCAACCATTGGATCAATGTTGCGGGAAAAATGCATTGATGCATCTGATGACATGAAAAGAGCACTGATTAGATCATCATCAACATCAAAAGCAATGCAACAAAACAAACGAAACGGCATCGATCATCATCATCATCATCAGTAGTAACAACTTTAGCCAATATAAATCCACTGTTGGCCAACAATCAGCAAAATCATACTTAGATTTTCACTATTAACCTCACTGAACAACTTTAATTTAAAATTTTTATACTGCTATATATGTAAGAGTCAAAAACCTTTTTGGCTTTTCAGTGTATAAAACATTTTCAAATTTTTTTATACCTTTTTTTTTCATTGAATGAGATTTAAACTGCCTATTAAATGTCATCATCATTATAATTTCACAGCTGGACAAAGACATGTCTTATTCTTTCTATGACGACTGTGATGATGCTAACCCCCACCGTGTCTTTTTGGCAGATCCGTCCATCTCAACCTCCTAACTCTTGTCTGTTTCTTTCTCACTTCATGTAAAGAGAGTTTTCCCCTTACTGCATTGTGCTGTTGGAGCAGACACGAGAGAGGAAGAAATGCAAAACATACTGGATTTGCTTCAGAATAAAAACCTTATCGGACATATACTCAGCATTATTGGCACACTTGAGAAGGTCATGAAGAGCTTTGCAAAAGGGTAGATAAATTGGAAATCTTTGGAAGGATGGAGATCAGCGTTACCAAAATATCTTTCAATACTGGGGAAAGTGCTGGAATGCTGTCATCAGGGGCTACTGCTGGTGTGAGAACCGATTATGTACAAAAAGAAGAAGAAGAAGAAGAAGAAGGGGTAAAAATAAAGAAGAAAAGAGAAAGGAGGGGAATGAAAAAAATACGGAAAGAAAGAAAAAAGAAAAGGAAGTAAGAGAACGAAGTGAAATGAAAAAAAAACAAAAAACAAATGGAAGAAGGAGTTGAAGACAGAAAAGAGTTGGTAAAAGTAAGAAAAAAAAAGTAGTGAGGAAGATTTCTGTGTTTCTTTGAAATAAATGAATTTATGTTGCCGCTGCCGAAAGAGCTGTACCAGTAGGTATTATTATTCGCTCTCAATTTGGGAACGATTCTGGAAATTCATATTTGATAACTGAGGATTATTTCGGAGCATGAAGGTTTAACTGATGGCGCTTGGGTGGGTAAATGGTTAAGTACGGTTCTCTGGTGATGAGAAATCCTGAGGGTATAGCTTTGCATGTGCATGCCACAGTTTCAACGAAAGCAATCAGGGTTTGGGGCATCATTACGGTAAAATTATTCCGAGACAGATGTGCAATAACGTTCCCGATGGTAATCGTTGGGTTTGCATAATTATCAAATTTATTTGTATATACATGAAGCATATAGCCATTATTGTATAAGTTGGTGCACAGGTACTTGCTACCAAACCAATATATATATATATATATATATATATATATATATATATATATATATATATATATATATATATATATATATATACACATATTTGTATATGAATACATGATTCCTAAGAACATATTTTCAAACATATTTGTCTGTTGAATGCACACATATGAATATCCATGTTCATATATATATATATATATATATATATATATATATATATATATATATATATATATATATATATATATATATATATATATGAATTTGAGCAGCTGCACGCATTTAAGAATATCATCCTGACCACTGGAAAGGAAGATGATACAAAATTGATCATAATCTATCTATTCCTTAATAATACATCAATTTATCCTAACTGTAGTCCTCATCTTAGTTGTTATCGCCAAACAGTTTCGACCACTGTATCCTTTGCCCTTCTGCAGCTGCCTTTCCTATTCAGTTACGTTCTTTATAATATGCAGAAACGCTGAACTGTAAAAGAAAAGGCCCAAAGTGAACGATTGATGAGTGAGAAGAAGGAAAACACCGCCATCCATTAGATGAAAAGATTGAAGAAGAATAGAATATACAACGGAACACATCATTTGGCTTTTATAGCATATCAAAACCAACAATGAAATAAACCCCCAAAACCTCATTTACGCCAATGCACGAATAATACCTGGAGAGTTTCTTATGCAAGAAAAAAACCCACCACCAAGAGCAACAACAAACAAAGATAAAAAAGGCCTGAAAACTGCAAAACGGTGTTAACAAACGCAACAGGAACTGGAGCAAAAGCTATTGGACACCTATGGAATAAAGCAAAAAGAGATATCCGCTGCAATGGAGGAAATGCACCCCCAAAACTGGCTTTACAAGTAGGACTGGAGAAGTACAAACAAAACTTTCTTAATACACTCAAACCAACATTTTCAAAGCCAAGAAGAGGGAATCCGACTACATAGAATACATAGAATGGGAAAACAAAGAAAAAAATACAGAACATAACCGGGTGCAACAGGCTTTAATAACTTCTTGAATCAAATATTGGGATGCCAAAATTTACTCCTGGACATGAATACCACCCTGAAACAAGCATAAGAAAAACTAATTGGAAAGCTATAAAGTCTGATAAAAACTATGAATACTGGTTTAATGAGTTCATAATGCTAAACAATAGACTAAGCTAGCAGCCAGAGGCAGAACAACCCTCATAAAAAGCTACCAAAGGAGAACTAACTAACCAACTGCAACTACAGACTTTTTATGAACCAACAATTGATATGGTACTTACTTGACAAAAAGCAGAGGAAATATACGTCTTCGTATGATATAGACGACTCCTGCCAGAAGGATAGGAAAGCTGCCGGTCAAGAACTGATGGACATGCTCTGAATTGTCTAGATGATCCTGAAAAAATCAAGAAGAAAAACATTTTTTCAGTTTAAAATGGGTTGCTTACATTCCAAAGAAAACATTGGGTGATCAATTACAACTTGATACTTGAATGTTCCATGTTTGATATTAGCAAAATAGTATTGAGATTCGTAGCTACTCAAATGGGCAACTGTAAAGTAGATTTAACCAGCAAACGAAAATCTTCGGCAGAGGCAAGTATCAAAAGAGGGGATCTATCATTTGTCATATTCTGAGGATTTTTCAACAAAATGGCAACGAGACAGTCCCCTTATTACATGGAAGATATATAACCATTTTTGAAGAACAAAAAAGAATTAGGAAGGCTTGCCATTAGATTTAGAACCTATTCAACAGTTTCCGGAAGAAAATTGAAATATCAAGTGGTTCACTCTTACTAATGCTTAGAAGGATACATACTGAACCAACCTACCGGATAATGAGACGATCAGGGCATTGAGAGAAGGTGACTCTTATAAACTGCCAGAGGTATCCAAATATGACTCGATAACACAGTGAGAAATGAATGAAAAAAAGAAAGTAGAAATACCATATACTGATAGGATTACTATAACCTATTTAGAATAGCAGAAGCATGACGAAAGAGATGAACATCTTGGAAGCATCTATTGTGAACTACTCAGGGTTGTTCTTAGCTCAAAAAAGAGGAAACTGGAATCAATGAACCGATTGATTAGGAAGCTTATGATCAGGAAAAGGAGCTGTACATCCGGAAACAACACTGACCGATTATATGTGGAGAGCAAAGAAAGAGGGAATCAAAATTGAAGGTTGAGTTCAAACCACGAAAATAGGACTGGGGAGATGACTACATGTGGCGAACGCTTAAAACATTGTCTACAAAAGAACAGGGGAGTATGAAAGACTTGTTGCCATTTGACCTCCATCAGATTCAACTGAGTAAAAAATAAATCTTAAAAATAATGTAGGGATGAATTGATCAAGAATATTTCACTCAGAATTGTTTATGGACTGAAAGTAAGTATCGTCAATATAATCTTAAAACTGTGTCTTTCGGGTGTTGTCATAATTAGATATTCTATGACCCTTCTAATCAAAACTCAAGAGAGATACAATATTATAAATGTGGACTAATGAATTAATAACAGTAAATAAAGTTTAACACCCAAGAGATGCTGCTGCTATCCTTTAATTGAACAGGAGAGGACGTTGGGTGATTGGCAAAGAACATTTGAAAGTCTCGTAGTCTTCAAACTCTGTTTCCCGCCACTCCCTACTGATCTTCACGTTAGGCTCCAAAAATATTAGCAGAAAACGACCTCAACGTACTTTTTTGTGCTCCCAACCAAAAGGAAATCAAGTCTGGCGAGTAAAAAGACAAAGGAAATGGGGAAAAATGGGTAGAAGAAAGACTGGCAAAATGGATAAGAGACATAGGCATCCGCCCGGGGGGAATAGTATCAAATGCGAGTTGGTTCGAATGTTGGAGACTTATAGTCAATAAAGAATGATAGTGCTCTTCAATTCTTCTGTGTAACCAAACTTAATATACCTATATAAAACAATGGTATCACTTTTCGATGGTAGCTGAATTGCTGCCAAGGTATACTTGAAATATATCATCCTCACAAGGATATACATACTTTTGCACTCATTCCCAATCCTTGGTGAAGTGGCAATGGTTCTTTGGTGAGATTTGAGATGGTGGTGCCATAACAGATAATAAAAATTCGGCATCGCAGACAATAATCGAACAACCGCAGTATCAAAACGTTGAGTCATGTAAAGAAAAAAAAATCTTAGGATAGATATGAACAAATTAAATTTGATTTATCACTGGCCTCTCCCACTGGAAAACATCTAAAATAGAAAAAAAAATCTTGGAACATACAGGAGAATCTAATATTATTAATAAACAATACCTGTCAAAATATGACCCCCAAAGGTTGCAAAAGCTTTTCACCAAAAATTAAAAAAAATAATTTTGATGACAGTTTTCAAGTCTGTAGACGGTATGGCCAGGAGCGTTGAAACAAACAAACACAAGTGAAAAACCCTTCACCATCTTTGATGGCTACGTCTGTTCAATATTTTGAATAAGGAAGACGCAAGAGTATTCATAATTATTTATGAGCTGGAATCATCCGGAAGAAAATGACCAGATGAATTGGAGGCTGGAGAAAATATTGAAAAAAAAGTAAGTTAACATCGACATGGGTCATCAATGGATATTCGACTTCTCTTGCTTTTCGCTGGGCGATGATCACTGGAAAAGTTCGATTTTCGTGGAAAGAAGCTTGACTGCTACTGGGCACAAACTGAAGGATCAATCGAGCATAAACTTGCAAATTGAACTTATTCGGGGGCAGGGTGGGGTGGATTTTATTTTCACGAAATAAAAACGTTTTTCCTCGACATAAAGAGCAAATGTTTAAATTTCCAACTCTGCAGATACCTTGGTGTGGCTGGTGATACGTATATATCTAGTCAGTCAGCCAAACGGAGAGACAGATAGACGGACAAACCAGCTTCAAAACCGAAGAAACCTATGTTTACAGGTGTGGTGATAGTTTTGGTTGAAATTTTTTTCTTCTGATAATAATGGGTAGCCATCATACGCAGTAATCGCGCAACCGTTGCGTCAAAATTTGAAGTCATGCAGAAAAATTCCTTTGATATCGTCAAAGTAAACTCTACTTATGACATTTGCGTGTTCCACTCGGTGAGATCTATATCCTGGAGAATTTAAATGTGACTAATAAACTCATCAGAAAAAGGTACTCCTAAAATTAGATAATGATATGCAATAGTAAGAAATGCTTTCAGAAATGGTTTGGTTGAGTATTGATGCCAATTTTCAAGTCTGCGGACAAAACAATATGGCCAGGAGCTCTGGAACATACAATCACACAGACGCATAGATGTGTAAACTCACGAACACACGCACATAGACAAAAGGATAGAAGCTTCCGCTACTTTTGTGGCTATGGTTGTTTTATTATATTTGAAATGGAAAAAAAGAAATCAAATGAGAAAGTAGAAGGAATGCCAATGTGCTGAAAACGTTCTTACATTACATAGATTAAAGAAATGCTCACCATATTAGCATCTACTGTCACGCAGAATAGCTGACACTCGTACTTTTTCTTTTGTTACTTTACTTTCTTCTTCTCTCCACCTCCGTCTTCCACTCTTTTCTTCTCTCACACCTAAATACACATTTTCTTTCATTTGGGACGAGTGTTCCGTGAACGTTCTGTAGCCAGAAGCCGGATCCTGTACATTGAATCAGCCACCCTTCTTCTTTTACTTACCTCCGCACTTCTCTCTTTGCTCAGGAGTCACGTGCACCGGAGTTCATCCTGCTGACAGGCATACACATTGGTTCGATCGAAGAAATAGAAGAAAAAAACAAAACATGAGAGAGGAAGAAAAAACTTTCATCCTCGAATGAGCAAGTCAAAAGGAATAAAAATCGAGACGCATACGTAATTCCCTATTTAGAGAAAAGATCGATCTCGAGTACAGTGACACTTTCCCTGCCTGATGTCACAACGAGGCAAATTCGCTAATTTTCATATATATTTTCGTGCGTGCATGCGTATCCATACACCAGTGTGAACTTTTACAGGTTTTGTAGATGTATGAGTGTGTATGTAAAACCATTCATGAAAACAGGTCTGGTTTGTCACTCGATGTAAACCGTCGCATAACAAGCGTTTTTTGGCAGCATCCAATGTTAGGTGTGATAAATTAAAATATTTTAAAAAACGATGATCAATGAATAAGTTCTTTAGTTGGGTCACCGAAACGTAGCTAAGTGCAAACTAAGGTCTAATTTGGCATGAAAGTTCAATTCTTTCACACACACTGGAAATCTAATGTAGGCTTTAAAATGTACATAAGATGGAGAGTTAATGATCAAATTTTCTGCACCCAAGTTAGATTCGAGTGAGTTGTGTGGATACATGCATATCTAGCCAACTAGCAAGCATATCAACAGGAAAATTGAGGAAACCTATGTTTACTGTTTAAGTGGCAGTTTGAGTTGACGGTTTCAAGCAAACCTATTTGCAAGTCCAATATGGAGAGCATTTCAATTGAACACCATTTTGAATGTGTTAAAAAGAAAGGGAAAAGAAGTCGACTGTTGGTATTTTTCTATGGAATTTAGCTTGCATGGATAAAATCAAAAAACAAATTTGAATTATGTAAAAACGACGTATTTATTCATTTTAAATTCATAACGATTTTTTTATCAGTTTTAAATCATTGGACTAGAAATATAAAGTACAACATCGATGGTAGATATTCAAATCATTGTAGTAGTGGTTCTTAAGCTCTTTTCACACCAGGGGAATCACCAGACGAATACAAAATATAAAAGACAATTATTGAAAACTACGGTGACATAAAAACGTCAAAACAGAGTTTTGAAGATTATTGTATATTCCTTTTCAAATTTTCCCAATTCAATTTACAACCTTATTCAAACTACAAAGTGGTTAACATTAATACGAATATGGAACCGAAACAGAGAAGAGGGACCAAAAGACGGCACAATACACCCAGGAGAAGACAGGTGTCAGGGGAACCATAGAATCCGTTAAACAATTCAAATGGCAATGGTCTGGCCATGTCGCGATGATGGCAGACAACAAATGAACATCGCCATTCACTGCATGTTTCCAAGAGATCACTTGCTCAACCGAGGCTGGCAGAGGATTAGATGGAGTGATGAGCTAGATAAATTTAGAGAGCATTGGCTCCGTGACGCCCCCGATGCAGAAGTGTGGCGGGTTCCAGGGAAGGTCTATGTTCAACGAGTGACGTTAAAAGAATGATGATGATGGTGATGATGATGCATTTTCTTATCTTAGCATTACAAAAATTTAAACAATTGCTGACGTCAAGTGTCCTGGTAGAACTCTAACAAAATCGATCTCTCTCTATCCCATGATGGCAGCTGATATCAGGTGAACTAGCATTTCCGTTCTTTATTCCTATTGTACGTTTATTTAACCCAATTTATAGAAACAGGTTTCAGATCAAACGTGTTACTCTTGTGATTAATGTACGTTTTTGTCCAATATTTTTAGCATGAGATCTGGTAAAGATTTGAGCCGAAAGGAAAGTGCCCAAATGGAAGTTTATATCGAGAATTATTGCTTAAGTTGAGATGAAATTGCAAAAAAATTGACGTACCAAGGATAAGTGTATTCAACATCATAAAAAAACTGAGATGGGTGGCAAAAGTGCACAGTCATATTGAGGGTACTGTTTTTGAAAATCGGGTCTCACCCCACTATGCAATGATCTTGAAAAGGATTTCATCAAACGATAAAGACCATAGAATCAGGAGAAAAACATCATAATAAATTATAACTGAGATTTTAATAGTGTTGTATATTTTATCATATACTTGTGAATAAATATACCTACCAACTAACGAGGTAGATTGCACTTGGCCATATAACATTTAAACATTTTTCGCTTGAGAAGATCTCATAGTAAACTTTTATGAACATGCATCCTGCCTTTCAATGATCGATAGAATATAAAGAATAAACTGCCCATTGCTGAAGAGAACCTTATCAGTTACAGCTGATGCCCTGGACTTGGACGTGTCTAACACAATTCAAGGCAGCGGGGTATCCTTTGTCCATCAGAGAGAGAGAGAGAGAGAGAGAGAGAGAGAGAGAGAGAGAGAGAGAGAGAGAGAGAGAGAGAGAGAGAGAAGAGAGAAAGAGAGAGATAGGGAGAGATTAAACATTCTTTGACAAAGCATATCTAAATGGAAAATTTTCGAGAAATAGGAAGGAGTCGGCTGCGATCTACCTCCTATGCTGGGCTATTCACCATGTTGCTCATGTCAAAAGAGTTAATTTGTTCATTATATAACACGCATCTATGTTTCAAAAAAGTATTGGAGTCAACCAAACCGTCATTTCCATTCACTGTAATTACGTTTTGAAGAATAGTTGTTCAGATCAGTTGACCTAGAATTACAGTTCGAGAAAATTATTTCATGTGTTTCCGACAGCTGATATATTTCAATTTAGAGCAACTGCAACCATTACAATGTGTGATGTGATTTTAGCTATTTATCATAGGGTTTTTCACTTCCTAACGTTTATGAATATAAGTGGTCAGCTTAGTATGTTCGTAGCATAAATTCTTTTAAAGTAAGCAGTTGCAATAATATCAAAAACTGTCAAAAGTGTTAACAAATTTCTTTCGGTATCTGAGCTGGTTTGGCTGGCTGGTTGACTATGTATGTATCAGGTGTACAGGTTACATTTAAGGAGCTAAAGGGATGAGAATTTCAACATCCACTCTCCATCATGAAAACAAGTTAATTCTTTGTTGTTTTTTTTTTAAATTCCTAACATCCTCCAATAGACTTTTAGCAGGACTTCATGTGTATACTGAATTACTCCCATGTGTTAACCTGCTAATATTTTTTTCAAAAACAGAATTTTTAATGATTACTGCCGAACAAAAAGCGAGAGAAGTAACTTATTCATGGATCATCCTTAATTGATCATAACAAAACACTCCGCTGCCAAAAGACCTCGATCACGGGTCGTTCTCTTTTGAATGATGGAATACATCTATTTCTTCCCCCCCACTGCATCTATTCACACATACAAACACAGATCTGTTTTTTTTCTATACATCGATTTGTACTCGTATATATATATATATATATATATATATATATATATATATATATATATATATATATATATATATATATATATATATATATATACACTCATATGTATACGTATTTACGACCATACGCAACTAATTCTTTCATAGATACTTATATATCCCTATCAATGTAAATGTATGTTTGTATAACTTCCTCAGATTTTAATATTGAATCAGCTCTAATATCATTCTATCACTAACATGGAAACTGTTATCAATACAGAGATACAAAGGATATAATGTATACTCAATATTCAGCCGACTTGTTTACTTCACGTGACGTTGAGATACTTAGAAGTTGAGGTTTAAAACTAAATATTTCCCACTATCTCTCAAAACAAACGAATAGATCATTTGAGAGCAAAAGTTTTATTGCTCCTAGCTCAATCAGAAACGCACATATTTACAGACAAATCATATATGTGCATAGAAAGAAAAAATGTGGACTTGGAGAAATGGATTAAAACGTCCCTGCACTGAAAATTTGAGTCAATTCATCACATTATTGTGGAATCTCTCTCTCTCTCTCTCTCTCTCTCTGTTTCTATCTCTCCCTGTCTCTCCCACACTTATAGTTGAAGATCCATATGTACATCAAAGGTGTTTTCAAGCCTATTGGTAACATATGGTGCAGAATGGTTACCTAAAATAAAGAAAAATGATAGAGTATGAGATATGTTCTTTCTCGTAGAGTGTTTTCAATAAATGTGTGATATGGGGAACACTTTGTATGTAGATAAACAGAATTAGTTTTCAATTCAGGTTTCTTGATTACACACATACGCACGCACACACGCACACACGCACATATATATATGTATAATTTTTTCCGATATTCGACTGAAACAACCATTTGCGCGTGTGTCTTTCCAAAATTATTGCAAGACCCGATGTAAAAAAAAATATTCACAAAATTACTAAAAAACAATTCCCAAATACTTACCACCTACACAACCGAACCTCCAGCTCAGCGATTTGTGTTGTGCAAGACATGATATACATATGTATAAAAAATATCCTCTGTTATGCCTGATTTGATCATCATCCCCTTTGCACCACTCAGAATCCTTCAAAGTATTTTTAAAAAGTAAAATATCTTGAAATACCTAGAAGGATAAATGGGTACAATATAGAAAAATAACCTGAATATTCTAAAATGATACGAAAATGCAAATATTGAATTGGAAATTGAGTAAAAAAAAGTGTCGAAAAAATTAATCAAAATATTTTTGAACATTGCATGTTTTCATCTATAAGAAATTTTGGAACCTGAAAGGTCAGGAGTTGTCTGTCTTACATTTGTCTAGATAAAAATTAGAAACCGATTACAAATTACCTGCAAGGATACTGATGATCTTTATTTTTAAAGGATTACCAGGATGCCAAATCTTAGTTGCGAAATAGAAACATGCATCTGCTTCAATTTCCATAACTGACTTTTGCTGACCTCATATGACATTTAAGGTCAATTTCATAAAATGTATGTCCATCACTGTAGAAAGATGTATCTTTCGGCTTCCTAAGCGAAAATGCTACAATTAAGTAGAAATGGACATAATTAGCCTTTGGTGACACTGAATTATATCCTTGATCAATTATTAATAGTTTATTTCCTCATCCACCATAAGAATACGTAAGTATGTTGCTAAATTTTAGATTCGTAAATGCAAAATTGTGGCCTACAATTTTCTCAGCGAACAAAACCTAGATGTATACTTTAACATTGTTATATTGTTAATAGAACCCAAAGGCAAACGCTTTTAACATCTCATGTCCAACATCCTCCACCGTGAAAATAGTTCATATTATGCAAACTTTCTGCTTCGTGAATGCTCAATGTTGCTTATATAGTTAAACTGTTGTCGATTTGAAAAAAAAAATCAAAACGTATAAGCCACAGAAAAATATCTTTTATTAACAATATTCCATACATCTGAATGACTTATTTTATTATTATACATATTAATAACGGTGCATCAGCCTTTTATAACCTTTACCAGTCTTACTTCCATTGATTTTGTCAACTTTTCTATTGCTTCATCCTCAAAATTACTTACAGCAGTGGCGAGTTCTCCCGAGAGATCCCCTTTGCTTCAATATTGTTTCCAATTCTCATATGCATTTCCTCATTTTATTAGTTTAAAATCTGGAGAAAGTGGGGCCATTCCATTGATTCGGTCACTTTTCCCCCTTTTGGCAAGGTGAGCAATAGTCAGCTTTGCAGTATGTGAATCGTCATTATCCTCGGCTTAAGCTCCGTGGTCGTGATCTGTTGCACTCAAAGAATTTACAATAATTTTCACGATTAATCCTGACACTATCATCATATTCAAAGGGACCTATTATTTTACTGCCCACAATACAAGCCAATAACATGATCTCCCCCCCCCTGTTGACTTGTAAGTCATTAATGACCCAACCTCCATCAGGTTCATCCAATTTAGCTCAACATTCATCACGAGTATCACTTTGGAAAATCGGTTCTCATGTACTTCTCTGTCCAACTAACATTTCTATTTGTGATGTGTAATCAAAGGTGGTAGTTTGGTTATTTTCATATTTTCAGACGTTGTTCTTTTTTCTGCATATTTTTCTGTTTACATTCGTAAAACGAGTTTCAAATATTTTCTTCTCGTTCAATCCACTTCGTTGCTTATCATCCTTTTATTTTATTTTCGAATCCCCTCTAATGACATTTTTGAAGACTCTTCTTTTCCTTATCTTGACAATGTTTTCAATATTCTGTTTGATTGTTCTCTTCTGCTTTCTCACAATTTCTAATGTTGCATTCCACTCATTCAATGATTTTCTAATCTGTTTTTGTTTTTCAGGTTATATCTTCCATACAACCCTTTGCAATATATATATGTATGTGAATGACACTAATATATATATATATATATATATATATATATATATATATATATATATATTACTGTGTCATTCACACACACACACACATATATATTACTGTGTCATTCACACACACACACATACACACACACATACACACACACATACACACACACACATACCCACACACACACACATATATATATATATATATATATGAAATTAACAAATACGTATCGAGAACTGTATTATTATGTAGATATATTGAATATATAATGTACAAACCTGCAACTGCATGATAAAATATCAGACCACCAGATGAGTGTCTGAGAATATTTCCTATAAAAACTGATGTCATCAGCAGAAATTCAGATGGTATATTCATCATATTAATTGTAAATGTATCCTGAAAATATTCCGGATATCGGTTCGTTAATATCAATTTTATTGTAAAAAAATTGACTTGCTTGATATATTTCATACAGTGTATATATGAATAGATATTTCTATACTCACTCATACGGGTCAGACTAATGGAGCATCCAGTGAGAATTGATGTTGCCACAGTTGCAACAAATCTGCAAAAGTACGCTATTATTCCTTGCTAAACAGGAGACAAACTGGACGATCGTTTGCAATGTTCAGCTACATCTGGCGTAAGATCAAAGTAATACAGTATCCAAGGTGGATCAAGTTCACGACATTATCTATTGCACTTCTAAACCAAGTTTCCAACCATCGCTGTAGGGAAAGCGACCTGGGTATTCATTTACTGAACTTAGCTTTATATATCATAGCACCACGAAAGCAAAGCAGCCAGTGAGGATCGAACTCACAAAACTGATAAAATGATTTATTACTGATCGTTCATTTCAGAAAAATCATTTTTGATCAGACAAGTCAAGATGTCATAACCTTTGCATTACTGTTTGTAGTCTTTTTCATTGGGATCAGAAATCCCCCCCCCCGCAACCAAGTCGAATGAACTTGCAACTATTCTTGTAGGGATTAAAGAGGAGTTTTTCAGAAAGTTTTCACCACATTTGTTCGCGTGTGAGATGTCTAAAGCTGAACTGACCTTGCGTCACATCCTGTTCTCGTTGATGTCTGCGACAGTAAACGCCTTTCACTTTCCAGTTATGATTTGTTTGATGTAATGTTTGGTTGAGACTTTTCCTTTCTTTTTGACAAATCAAATGAATTTCCCTTTGAACTGAGCCTGTTTTAATATCTCTTTAAATCATTTCTTCTAACATCGCTTCTCCTCCATCGAACACCTTTTTTCTGTAGCTTATGTAATATCTAGTGAAATCTATCATCTTCTTTGAATTTATTCACTAAAGTCCTTGGGTAATTGTTTAAATTCAGTTCGCAAAAATGGATCGAGGTACTAGTATAGATGTTGTATCGAGTCGTGTGTTTGGAGGAGGTCGTTAACTCTTAATTTACATGAGTTCATGTGTTGAAGAACTCTTAGAAATCACAAAGAACAATTATCTAATCATTGTAAGTTATTGATATTAACTGTGTGTTCATTTTGCGTTACAAATATAGGGATTGTTAATTTTTTTCTTCGTTAATTGTACCCCCAACACTTACCCTAAGACTAAACCTGGACAATAATCCCAAAAGACTGATATTAACCCATACTTTCATAAAAAACACTAACCAAACATTATATCCTTTGTACTTGAGATTGATAAAATACAATTTTGAATGATCAATTTTTCAAGATTATTTGTCTTGGAATGAGTTAGCTGGCACTGCTTGAATAATTGCATCATACTGAAGTTAGTTTCCTTGTTTTGTTTTTTTTTGCAAACTTATTCCAAAAGATTTTTTACGGTTGTGTTCGTTATTTGAATATTGGAATCAAGACTCGTTTATAGCAATCATGGCTTCCATTAGAATAGAATAGTAGATGCAATTTTTTGTAGGATAATTTTTTGTTTCTATAAATATTAAACCCTTCATGAATAAAAATATATTTTGTGCTGTCTGAATCCCTCAATAGTGAAAAAAATTTTGTAAAAATGAAGATTTGCGCTATTTCCCAGTGTTACACGTTTGATATTAAAATGACACAACACAAAGTGTCAAATCATCGGAAATTTTATTTCCTTAAAGTCAACACTTATCCATATATTACACGTGATGCTGACATCCTTCGATGAAATATAATCTATAATTAAAAACAACAAAGAACAAAACGAAACGAAAAAAAAAAAAAACTCATATGGATTCACAGAAAATCATGATTTAGTTCCGGGTTTGCGTATAGGTTTGAAATTCAGAATACTTTTCATCGATATTTGGCTAATTTTAGGGTTACCCTCACTCAACCAGGAAGCACAGAACAGGATAAAAGCCCTCTTCCAAAGCCTTCCTCGTCTCATTAATTTAAATGGGACCACTGCTTCTATGCGTGTCTCCCTTTTACCAGAAATGAAGAAGCAGACATGTTGGATTCACCTTCACCTTTCTTTCTCTCAGGGCGTCGGCTTGGCTAGAACGGACTAATAAATTACACGTACAATTTTCTTAGGATACGTGGCTTAGAGAGAGGGAAAGAGTGTATGGGAGAGAGAGAGAGAGAGAGAGAGAGTATAAATGATAATGACAAGACAATAAGGGGCATAGTTCAAACCGAAGATTTTAAAGAGGCAACGAGAAACGTGTCGACACACCTACACATCAAGAGACGGGAGAGGGGCACCTCATAAAAAATACAATATGGGAGGGATAGTCCAATTTTTAATGGTGAATTTCCTTATTTTTGAGCTGTTAGAAAGAGCCCAACTAAGCAGTATCGTTCCTCGAATTCGGGGCTACATAATATACCTTGAACTACTCATTGAATTTCTGGAAGGGCGATAGGCTAGAAAAAGGGGAGTAGTGATTGGTTTTGGGGGTGCTCAATAAATTTCTCGTAATTGCCTCCCCTGCACCATACATATATGCATGCACGCACACATCCACCCACACACGCACACACTCACACACACACACACACACACACACACACATATATATATATATAAAATATATATGTATATATATATATATATATATATATATATATATATATATATATATGTATATATATATATATATATATATATATATATATATATATATATATATATATATATATATATGTATATTTCTCTGAATTTTTGAGATCAGGTATTATTATTATTTCTATTATTTCTTACCCCACACCTACCAGATAATACCTGATGAAGGCCGTAGAGTACAACAGCCAAAACATTATATGAAAAACAACCAGAATGAGGATAGTCTGAATAATAATAGAAATAATAACCAAAGTTTATCGATCAATTCTTAAAACTTTTTTGTGAGTAGAGGAGAAACGGGAGGCCGAACGAGTGATTACAGTTTGCAACGTATCCATGTATTTTCTTTTACAGTTGTCTCCCCCTCATTGTAGTCATGTGTACATAACAAAGCATCTCCAAGACTTATCAGTGACTTCCTTAAGAAATTTTGTCGGGGGCTGGGCAATGTACCTCGAAATTCCGGAGTAAATCTAGGTAAAATTACCTCCCTGCTTCGTAGTTATATGTACACAACCCAAAAAGGTGATTTCCAATACAGGAATTTTCATCGTTTCTAAGAATTTTGTTGCTTGAAAGATGAAAATATACAGCGTTAGAATAGAACCCGTCAAAAATGACGGTTAACATTTTTGCAGTATTATGGTAACGAACCAACAAATATACAGCATTTGGAACTTTTGGTAAATTCAGATCAAAAGTTTGTGAACAAAATCAGGAGCAATGCCAGGTTGAGTTTTTTTTTTATTTTAGGTTTTATGAGTTGTTCGTGTTTTATGTGGATTTACATTTGCTGCAAAAGAGGATAAATGAAAAAAATTTGACTTTAAAAATCGTTGCATTCTTCGAAGTCGCATTGTACTTGAGTTAGGATGGTTGGAAATAGTCGATATCAGATCAATGAAACTGATCAAACTGCTGTTGTGTTTGTCAATTTTGTAAGTAAGTTTGGGATAGTGTAACAGTGTGACAGACACCAGTATCAAAATAGTGACGAAGGTATTAATACATTGATATTACTTAAAAATGGGTCCAAACCTTAAGGAAAAGTTTTGCAGATTAGCTGAACAACGCTTGGGTATGCAGTTGATTGTTTGAGTTAAATTCATTTGCAATATGAAATATAAATATTTCGAGACGATGAATATACATTCAGTGTTTTGCTTTCATGTTTTTAAAATTATTTTTGCCCAGATTTTAAATTAAAATTTACTTGCATATGTTTAATGTTTTCATTTACACTTCAATTTTAGATTTCAATGCATCCTTGTTCTCTCTTGCAGACGTATAAAGTTCGTTGAGTTTCTCAAAAACATCTGACAAATAGTATATAAACTTCCAACAATCTCATAGTTTTCAAAATAAACGTGCGAAAACAACAGTAGCGAGTGAAATAAATTATTTTACCAAGTACTTGCCATTACATCAAATATCAAGAACGTCCTTAAAATTTCAACGGGTACTGTTCGTATATATGAATATCAATACATATTAGTATGTGTGTGTGTGCTTCTTTTATATGTGTGACTCTTGTGTTTTATTATACATGAATATTACACAAATTTATGCACGGACAATTATGTGGCAGTGTTCAGAATGATTGAATATCAACAAACAAAAAATTTAATTTCTCTCTAATTTTGATACGCACGATTCTTTGTTTTACACTATTTGCGAGTTGATTCGACAATCATGGAAAAATTGTTGTGACTAATCAAAATACTGGTGAAATCGAATGCAAATTTTCAATTCAATTTGCTCGATAGAAAAATATGAATTTTCAACAAGTTTGGCAACTATATGTTGCAAGAATTTACCTGTCAAAAAATGACTGGATTGTTCATATATGGATCGTCGCAAGCAAACCTAAAGTTGTTTTATTGGATAATCTATTTTCTAATAATCTAATTATTCTAATTTCAAGTTATTCGAAGTCTCAACTTAATTCAAACTGTTTCATGTGTTATGTATTAATATGGAAGTGAATTATCCGATGATATGCATCAGCAACAAACAAAACAAATTCGAAAATATGCTGTGTTTATGGAATGACAGTTCTATATAAACCATATAAAAAGTTCTTTATTAACCAGAAAAAAATAGTCCAGTAATATATATATAGAGAGAGTGGAAGAGATACTGCAATTGAAACGGTGTTTTGATATTTATTATTCTATCAGTCAATATATATATATATATATATATATATATATATATATATATATATATATATATATATATATATATATATATATATATATATATATATATATATATATATATATATATATATATATATATATATATATATATATATATATATATATATATATATATATATATATATATATGTATGTATATATATATATATATATATATATATGTATGTATATATATATATATATATATATATATATATATATGAGATAAATACTGGATATTTGTATCCGACTATGTGAGTGAGGAAGGACAGTTTTAGAGACTAAATTTTGTTCGAACTGAATTATTTACAGTAGTGAACTAAACAACGGCGATGGTGAGAAAGTAAAAGCAATGAGCCCTTGCTTGGATTTGAAACCATGGAAGTATCTACGTAGCCTAGGACTGCGTCAATCCATGGAGCCAACAGGACTCAGTTGGTCGGCTGAGGTCGAAATAACATGCTCAACTCATTCTTCCCTTCCTCTGATCGCTGGCCGGTTTTGCTTATGTTTCTCTCACTACTGTAAAAAAATCGGTCTGATAATTCAGTCTATTAGATTGAAAGGACATCAAGCTGGAAGAAAAAAGTCAAGATCCCTCCAACGGTTCAGGACCAGGTCAGCCGATTGTATTTGCCGTGTTCCTAACCAACAGTTTATCGTTGCTCAGACTGATCACTTTAGCTCTAAAATTGGTTACTATTTGTGAGCTCGAAAAAAATTTGACGGTATTTCTGACAAGATTCGACCTTTATATGTGCGTTGTAGGTAAATTATGATCTGCTGACCTGGGATACGCCTTTGTTTTCCTCTGTGCTAATGTACCAGTTGAGTCAGGACACATTCCAAGGCAGACCTGCTCAAGCCTGGGCACAACCTTGGGTAAACAAGTATAAGCATTGAGAAAAAAAATTCTCTGTTCAGTTATAACGAATTGGAATTGAGGTTTCAGATCAGCATCATAGTTACGGTGAAAATAGGATTCCTTTTTATGAAACTTAAGAAATATTCTTTCTAAAACTAGCTGAATTTCCAGAAGATTCGAAAATCTAATAAAATGATGCATATCAAAATTAGGATTTGATACATTATATAGTATTGACCCATCCAAGATTACATTAGCATTGAGAATAAAAAGAAACAGACGTCCTTTGACTGAGTTGGAATTCGGTCCAGGAATTTTATTTCTCGAAAAGTTATCGATTCAGATGCCGAACTGTCATTAATTTGAAATCGTAAATTTCCGAAAAAAATACCGAAAACAAATGTGAGTAGGTATTTGCTTTCTGATAGCAAAATGGAGACCCAGACTGTTTTTTCCTGAAATTCAACCTTTAAATGTATGCTGATCTGTTGATTTTCAATAATCATACTTCCAATGATTTAACCTCTCCGCTATTGCACCGCCATGATTTTCAAACGAAGGATTGCTACCCCTTACAATTTTATAGCATTGAGACCCTCGATTGGGAGTATATTTAAAGGATTAATGAGATAGGACATCCCTCAAATGACGCTGATTCAAAATATTCTTACATTCTAAATTCAGTAGTTTCGAATTAAACTTGAGGTGAAAAAAACAAAACAAAAAAACGTGAGAATGTGTATTTTCGTGAGATTTTTGTCTGAGAGCGTGAACAAGACTCAATAGGATGTGACAGAAATGTTTTCATGAAATTAAACTTTGAATAGTGTTCTATTGTTCTGGGATACGTGTAACGTTGGGGCCCAGTTTAGCATCACATCAGCATTTACTTACTTATAATCAACTATGTGATTGAGTGAATGTAGCTTAGTCATGTACACTCACTTCTAGTGAGGACATTTTCATATATACATATAGGTAGAAGATACAGGGAGAGAAAGAAAGAGAGAGAGAAAGAGAGAGAGAGTGTGTGCGTATGTGTGTTTATATGTGTGTGTGTGTGTGTGTGTGTGAGAGAGAGAGAGAGAGAGAGAGAGAGAGAGAGAGAGAGAGCAAGATCTTACTGTTCTCATGTTTTTTTATTCACATCATCATAACATTTCGGGTGACTACTCTTTCAGTTTCATCCCGAATAACTCTCCACGGGATCGTCCAACGTTTCAGGGCAATGATGGAATATAATATGTGTTTTGTGATCTTACCATGTGATTTTGAGCATGATTTTCCCATGTGCACGTTGCATGGTTCTCTGTTTTTGGCTAAGTTCCATTTTTCAGCTCAGGTGACTAACAGGCAGATGCATTGGTTGTAAACCTATTTGCATAGAAAAAATCCTATGGAATTCTTTTGCTCTTGGAGGTTGAGCTTGCTCTACTGACTTTTGCATTAAGCATATAAAAGTAGGTGAAACCCTAATGGAGCCATGGATATCGAGTTAATGAAGTGCACTAACATCAATATGTTCTGGATAAGAGATTGAAGTGTCGTATAAAATGAATATAGTCAGGTAGGAATAATGAGGCGGATACTGTGTTTTATTAGAATAACACCGAAGGACGACAAAAAGGTTAGGCTATCCCATATTCAATGACATTTTTCGGAAGTAGAATAGGTTTGGTGTGGCCCTAATGATATTTTGGAAATCAGTAGCTTTTAAGCAAGAGAAACAACTGTTGAAGGTATCTTCGGGATGAAATCAGTGGAATCAACGTCACACTCTTCTCCTTAAGCAAGTTCCCATTCAAAATGCAAAATTGATAATATTGAGAACTTGAACAGCATTTCACATGAGTTTGAACACATAAAAAGCAATAGTCAGATTTTCTTTTCAGGACAGCATATGCAAACACAAGGGATCATCCGATATGATGAATCATAAGTTGAACATTTAAAACTTGAGTTGTATAATCACTTACGCATATGTATAACTACATTTTCTGTTTCAGAATTTGTGTAAATCATAAAAACATAAAGCCAGAAGCCCAAAAACGACTATTCTCTCTTGGACAACCATATATCTTTTTAGATGCATTAGTTTTTAAAGTCTGATAAAATAGACACATAATGAACGAGCATAAAATATAACCTAATTGAAGGTACCCAAATGTTTAGTTTGTTGAAAATTAATATTATTTCCTACCTGGTAAAATTAATTTGAAGGGATCCACGTTTGTTCAGCAATGTTGTGACTGCCGTATACGTACTTATATGATTTTCAAACTTTACTTTTTTATTCTCAGGAGACATGAGTGTTGAAAATTTATCGGAAAGAATTAGAAAATATTCCATAAGATCTAATTTGTCCTCTGTGTTGATGCAAAGCTCATAGAAGAATTCAAAATAAAAGCAATTATTTACTTTCCTCTTTGAATTTAATGAATCTGTAAGATGTTTTCCCTCCTCCCTAGTATCAATACGTGATACGTTCGTTTGTGTATGTGTGCAAGCATTAAGTAGATGTGTATAGTACAGTTAGACTAAATTGTATGAAATACTAATACCAACAGACATACGTTCACCATACAACGGACGGATACATATGAACACCAACAGACAACACTCCCATACAACACACACTCACACACAGCTGCAAACACAGACATGGACACAGACACTCATGCACACACATGCACATACACACACGCACAGAGAGAGAGAGAGAGAGAGAGAGAGAGAGAGAGAGAGAGAGAGAGGCACAACACACACTCATACAACAGACACTCATATCTGAACATGATGACAAAATTACGTAATCTTAGTCCTTTTATCTATTAACCACATATCGTATACACACACACACCTACACACAAACACATATATATATATGTGTGTGTGTGTGTGTGTGTATAAGTGTATGCATACATGCATATATATATTCATACAGATGTGTATATCTATGTTAACGATATAGTGACAGACAGGGATATGTCTATGAATCTATACACGGGTGTATATACCTACATGATTTTATTCTTCTGTCTACAAATACAATAATAATACGTTGTATTCCTACATATATTTATATAAGTCCCCACCCAAACCTACCAGTAATGTGAAAAGAGCGATCTCATTGCTGATGCTCATCCGTCAAAACAAATGTCATTCCTCTCGCTCTGCTGGGAAAAAGAAACTCATTTCCTATCATTTATATTTGAACACTTCTGTCATATATATATATATATATATATATATATATATATATATATATATATATATATATATATATATATATATATATATACATTATTATTGGAGGGATAGGTTATATCTGACTTAATGGTGAATATGTCCATAGACAATGAAGGAAACATCATTATGCTCACATTATCTTGCGCACAAAAAGCTAACTTTAACGAAACCTTCGTACAATGGCTCCTTTCCATCCAACTTGAATAGCATGATAACAAATATATGATCCCTCCTTTACACAAGGTCTAGCTATCCATCTACACACAACCTCAAAGACTCATCCAATCCCTGCAAAGAAATCAACAGTTCTCCCCCATTTCTTCATCTTGCTACGAGACGTCCGTTCTGAGTTCTCCTCATGGTCTATAAAAATCTAGAAAATGCTTATGTTTTATTATATATATATATATATATATATATATATATATATATATATATGTATATATATATATATATATATATATATATATTTATATTTATATATATGTATCTGTGTCTATATGTGTTTAAAATCTTTTTAGAGCAAAATCGATATAATTAAAAATGATAACAATTTTCAGGCTTGCAACGCTGTCTACTGAAACACTTGCAATTTTACTTGATTGTCTGACAAGCTTTGATCGAAACCTCCACAGGGTCCTAAGCAGAATTTGGTGTCTATGTGTCTCAGCGGCATCCTGGTTGCTGTGAGTACCGAAGAAGCTGGTTAGTTTTTCATGTTCTTTAGTTCTGCGCTGAGACTGACAGTTATTCTTTTTTTTTTAACACTGTCCTTGAGTGAACTGATGAGCAATCACTGGCCTCTTTCTGCTGTATAACTTTATAAACGGAGAAAGAGGATAGAAATTCAGAAGAAGTTAGTGTGAATTCTAATCCAGAGAAAAAAGAATCCGTCGGTCATTTCCGAATAGTAAGGCAGAGTGAGACATTGAAACCTGAGCGATAGATGTAAAAGAATTAAACAAACGGCATTCATATATTTGAAAAAGCCCCAATATCAGTGAAACATGGAACCTAACTAAGAACCAAAAACCAAGTAACCTGCACCTGAGAAAATCACGCTCAATATCACATTGGGAGATCAAAAAATAGCACAATGTATTAAAGAAGAACAAGGATCAGGGATATCATTGCATTCATCGGGAAACTCATATAGCAATGGGCTGGTCATGTAACAAGAATGATAGACAAAGTATCATCATAAAAAATCATAGCATAGGTCCACAAAAATCATTTGCACAACTGTGACTGGCAAAATTTAAGATTGTGTGAAGGATTAGACAATTTTAGGAAGTATTTGCTCCGCGACGCCAATAAGAGAGAGGGGTCCGGCGAATCTTTGGAAGAGTCTACGTCCAACGACAGACACTAAAAAGCTCATAATGATGATGACACTGCTTAAGTTTCATTGACTCTCCATTGTACTTCTCTACCTGGCAAATACTTTAATTACTGATCAAGGAATTCTAGCCTATTAAATAATGGGATACATGTTGAACGCAACAAAAATTGCTCATGGATAATCATGAGCAAATTTTTATGGATGAATTTGCAGATTTTTCAATGCTTTTTATTCTGGAGACATTAGAGATGAAAGTGGTTATCTATATATCTATGTTATTAAAAAAGGGCATAAAGCAAATTGAATAAGTCTGGTTTTTCTCTCATAACAATCATTAAAATAGTTTGGCAGCATGTGGTTGATCAATAAAAAAAATGGAATAAAAGGTGAGCTTTCAGTAAGTTACCTCTCGCGCGTGTGTTGGTCAGTGATCACACTGAAAAATGCAGAATTGAAAAAACAAAAGAAAAACAAACAAGCGTGTACGCTGTTGAACACAAACTAAGGGATCACTTTACAATGTTTATATTGTAAATTAAACCTCCACACTGGACATCTGTTTTGGGAGGGATAAACAAAATATCAATTTTTTTGTAGACATAGAGTGAATGTTTAGTTTTTAGTCCTTTGTTACAACCTGACCTCGTGCTACATACGTACTTACCTTCATACATCCATGAATACCAACATAGCCAGCCTATTGGCCAGACCCACTTGAAAACTGAAGGAACGTACGATAACAGTTTTGGCGAGAGAGTTGGTTGTCAGTTTGTTATAGGTACATTTGATAAAACCTAAAAATTGAAAAGACCTTTTCACCGGAAATTCATTCGTAAAAAAATGAAAGAAATGATTTAATAACTAACAATATCACACAGCATTTTCCGATCCCGGAATGGTAAAGACCACCGAGAAGATGAAAAACAACGGAGTTGAATAGATTTCACAAGGAATAGAGAGAGGGAGAGAGAGGGTGGAAAAGAAAGAGTGATGTTATGGCGTCATGTCGCGTCAACATGCATTTGTGTATTTTTTTTTGTAAAAATTGATCTGTTATAGAATAGTTTTGATTTTTTTTCGTTCGACAGGGACATTGATGGCTCCAATGAAAGTACGTACGCAAAAACAAATAACGAATTCACCCTTTCAACTCCACTCAACATATTTTACAACAGGAAATAGTAATGAAAGAGTTGAAATGGGACACGTAGTTTTGGAATAATATCATATGAACAGATAAAGTACATATTATTTACTTTTTAGATTTCAATGAAGAAAAGGAATTTGACCAAAGAGCAGCCAAGCTCGTTGTTATGTGATTTGGTGAAAATTTGCAATAATGGTTTTCATTCAGGGAATTCCATTGGTTAATGAATAAGCCAATAAATAAAACTCAAATGTAATGATTGCATTTTTCCGTATAACTGGAAACAGATTATTTCTCATTCTACTTAAAAGATACACCATGAAATTTCCACAGTTGATGCGATTGACAATAAATCCATTAGCCAATCGTCGATGAAAGATAATGGAAATGAAGTGGTGCAATCGATTCAGGGGAAATGTTTTGGTGTGTTCACAAGATAACAGAGGTAAATAATCCTGATTTAAACCAGAATAGACAAACAGTTTCATAGGGTGGATGTCTACAATAGATTATTTCTTTAATGATCGATTTATTGTTTTGTTTGATTTTGCCTACAATTAAGCGTCTTCAATCTTGGGACACATCAGAATCGCATTTTGTTTGCTTTATGTGAATGGAGAAAAACAATATATCGAGACAATAAAAAGAAGTCATGTATAAGAAAATAAAATGCAGTAATTTACACAGATCGTTTTCCTTTATCGAAAACTTGGATGCTGGAGCAAAACTGTTACAATTACAAGTAACTCTCAATTAAGAAATCATGCAAAACTACATCAGTTGTTTTTTTCTATCATAGTTATACAGTCAAGTTTTATTTTTACTTGGCAGGTAATTTTTGCGACATGCATCTGTGAAACAACCATATTGTCGTACCAGTCGCAGTAATTAGGCACCATTGATTGAAATTGACCATTTATGCCTTTAGTGCTTGTCAACTAACTTCCTGGTTCAGAACAAGGATCTGGGTATGGGACAGAAAAAATGGGATGGAGAAAGGTTGGAGCCATTTGCCAAGAAACAGACGGTTCAGCCCTTTGGAAAGTTCAATTAGTTATAAATTTTATTGAAGATGTCGTTCTTCTAAACGATTAAATCATTCATTTGCCTTTTCTCTTCCCCTTCAGCGCATAAAGGTGCCTAATATACGCGCATCCGCTTGACTTCCCATTGGAGTGATATTGAGAAACAATTTTCTTCATACACTATCCTTTCGTACGAATTCCATTATTTTAAGAAAAAAGTCATGAAATCATCTTCAAAATATTTCAAGCAATCTATCTATCCAACAATCTATCTATTTATACATATATGATTATATATAACAACTATATATCTATATATAATCAAACTATATATATATATATATACATATATATATATATATATATATATATATATATATATATATGTATATATATATATATATATATATATATATATATATATATATATATATATATATATATATATTACTGTAAATCGTCCTCTATATTCTTAGGCATTGGGTAAATAATATTTCTCTAGAATTCACTCAAGTAATAATTGAATTAACTAAGTTTTGTCGAAATGGATTTCTATAACAGCTACGTTTTTTAACGATTTTTCAATAATTGAGTAAAACATTTTCTGTCAGAAGATATCAATCATGGCTTAAGTGAAGTTAAATAAAAATTAATGAAATTAATATTACAAAGTATTGAATCAAAATCAGTCCTAAGCCTGTCTTTTGTACGTTAATTTATTTTTCAACTATTAACTTTACACTATTTTCTTGCCATTTAAACTAAAAGTGATTTTTCTAAAAGTTATTTATGTCAGTGCAATACGTTTTTAATTATTATGAATTTGTTTGTGATTATTGCTACACTCCTTATATTTTTTTCAAGACGAAAAGATGAACATTTCATCGGTTATGCAAGCAATATATTGGAAGCAGTATTCAGTTAGCAGTCTCGAATCTGAGCAAAAATAGCCTGACGCACATGCGTACGTGTTCATGTGTGTGTGTTCATGTGTGTGTGTGTGCGCATACATTGCAATGAGTTGGTAATTAAGAAGATAAGCATCAAAGTAAATTCTTGAAATAAAATATATATAGAGAGAGGGGGGAGAGAGGGAGAGAGGTGAGGATAGAAAGTGCGTGTGCAAGAGAGAGAGATAAGGAAAAAGAGAGATAAAATTGAAGTCTAGAAAGAGGAAAAGTGTGAAGTGGACAATACAAAGCAAAATAGATCATCATATATACATATATATATATATATATATATATATATATATTAAATGTTTTCAAGGGGCCACTTTATAGACCTCATGTTACCCTCCGTTTGTCGAGATCCTCGGTTGTCTCCTGGTGCTAGTTAGCTCCATGGTAGGTCCGAATACTCAATTAGTCGTCTTTGTATAAAATTTTCTGTCTCTGATGGTGAGACCTTTCTTCCAAACAGGAAGGTTTGGTATGTATCATACATACTTCTCTACCGCATTTGAATTCAAGTTCAGGGCACTCAATGAAAGTCGAAATGATTTTGATTCCCTTCTACCATAATCACACGAAAAAGTTTTACTATCATCTCATACCAAGGTATTTTTTCCAACAGAGGTGCAAACAATACTATTACATTTAGGTAACACTCTAATAAGTTACTGAACCCAAAAATTGCCTGGTGTGCGAACACGCATGTGCATATGTGTGTATACATCACAGTGTGCAGATACTCAAGAAAAAAAAAAGCATCAAAATAAATTGTTGTTGAAAAAAAAATGATAAAGAAAGAACTTCAACGTTTATCACTGAACCGAATAATAAATAGACAAGATAAAAAGATTAGAGAATGTCACACATTGATGAAGAAATTTGATATATTAGGGAAAAGTATAGCACTTGACTAATTTCACAGGAGTTCAAACGCCAGTCATTAAGTTTTGTATTTTTGAAGCTTAAGAGATATCTGAATTCACACATCAAACATTTATTCACTTGACATCTGTTTGAACTTACTCACATAGATACAAGTGCACGGATAAAAAAAATAATGAAACAGAGTGAGAACCTTTGATGGAGAGCAGGATTCATAAATACTGCGGCATTTTAATGTGACTTAATCTTTTGCCGACTTCACTTTGACGAAGTTTGTGAGCTCGGATCAAAGTGTTTGGGGAGCTATTTTGGTTAGTATAACATGACACTTCCAATTGCTCTAATGCAAAGCGATGGAGCAGATTCTTCAGACGTGTTTATACATACACACACACACACACACACACAAAGACACACACACACACACACACAACGACACACACACACACACACACACACACTCACACACACACATATATATGTTGACTAATTTGCATAATTAGACTCACGTTGTTATTTGTTATAAGAACTGATTCTATCATTTTGGTCAGGTTAGTATATATATATATATATATATACATATATATATATATATATATATATATATATATATATATATATATATATATATATATATATATATATATATATATATATATATATATATATATATATATACAAGCAATGTGCCGGGTCATTTTGCCATGCCAGTGACTACAATGTTATATTGTAGTGACTGTGATCATTTGTACATTAAAAAAAAACTGCATCAGACTACATTGGTTAGTGTTTGAAACTACACATCCGATAGCCAAATGTGTAAGGTTCTTTGCATACGTTCACAGCGCTGAAAAAAAAAGGAGAGTAGCTTGATGCAATTTTTTTCTTCTTCAAAAGGACTAATCACTGCAGCACAAATTTCTAGTCAGTAATAAAAGTTCGATCCTGAACAGGTGAAGATATTGTTAGGATACCCTGCAACTATGCAAAATTGAAGGTCGTCACTTGTTCAAGTTATTCACGAACAGACCATCACAAGCCTTTGTAATTATATTACTTTCGTCCAGTGGAGAAAATTTTGGATTTTGATGAACAACTACACCATATATTGTCAAGTTGATCAATACGATCAACCAATTCATGCTAATTTTTTTTGTATTATATATATATATATATATATATATATATATATATATAGAGAGAGAGAGAGAGAGAGAGAGAGAGAGTGAGAGAGAGAGAGAAAGAAAGATTAAACCTCATTTCCCAACTTTTATTCTGAGATATTTTATAAAGAAATGTTATTGAAGAGTCCGTGTGTCCAAAAAAAAAAAAAAATATGTTGAGGTGACAAATTCATGATGAATTTCATGTCTGAATGTACTTTACGCTTTGTCGGTTGGCCTAAATGTTCTTTTCTCGACTCTCGGTTTTCTTTATTTATCTTTAGCGTGAATGGGGATATTAGAGAAAAAGAGTTGCCATTGGTTTTGGTTTTGCGGATACGTATATAAGAGAGAAAAGTGCATACACAAACACCACGTGTGAAGAGAGATTTCTGGGATAGAATGAGATATAACAAGAATAGATGCACTGTTTAAAAGAATATATAACAATGGGATATTTCAGAATCTGATCGAAAGAAATACTTGTTAACTTCTCTTGGTGAAACAAGATTTTTTTAGGTAAAATTTTTTTGCCGACTTTTGCCCTCATCTTGATTGAATAATTTCGGCCATTGTACACAATGTGATGAATTAATGTACTTTTTCATCGCCACGACGGTAAACGCCTGTCACCCTGGTAGCATAAAAACGTTTACATTCCATTGTCTGATATCAGGTGTGGTTTTTTTTTTTTTTTTCTGTTTCCACCGTTGTAATTGGTGTCAATGATTTGTGGTTGTCTGGAGTTGATGCCTTGAAGGGGTTTTGGATTACAACCACAGATATTTGACACCTATTACTACTAACAACCGTGGAAGCCAAAAAATCAACTACACCCAATATTAAACAATAGAATGCTTATGTCTCCTACCGACCAACGAGGCGGGCGTTTTCCATCCCAACGATAAGAATATGCACCTCAAGACGGTTGCTCGGTACAACGGCCGAAATATGTTAAAAAGTGAATCAGGATGAGGAAAAGTCTGCAAAGAACTCTATATGATGATATTCCCACATCTAAAAATTTCACACAAAAGAGATTCTACTTATTAAAGATCATCGACCGAAACTGTAAGTATAGATTCCTTCAGATGTTGTGTTTGAGGTCTGGCTGCTAATCTGGTTTGCTGGCTACGTATACATGTCATACAAGGGCTGAAAATGGAAACTTTCACTTCGTAATTCGTCTAGAAACCACCTTTCTTTAAAATGATCTTTTAGATAAGGGTTCAATTCACAATGCAATTTCATAGAAAATTGGCCCTCGGTTTGTACCTGGCTGCATTCACTCATGATTTTTCGAAAATTCTAACTCTCTAGCGATCCAGCAAATGGCGAAATAAGTAACTTATTCATTGATCATCCCTTTTCCCTATTATCCAACGAATAATTCAAAATGCAACATGCTGTCCAATGGCGTTTGCAATGTTACGGTCTTTATTGTGTGACTAACAAGACCGGTCCATTATTAACTGTTGGGGACCCTTGTAAATTGATGCTGGGATCGTTCTTATATCTTATGGTCATAAACACCTTCAGTGACGATTTCTCTCCTGCTGATGAGAGTATAATGAAGTAAAGCAACATCGCTCAGATGCAGATATTAATCATAGCAGCGTGCAGAGTACAAAATGATGACATAGTTTTTCAACAAGGAGGACATTACGTACGTCGAGCGCTTAACAGTTAAAATAGCGAAAAAGGTAATTAACGTCGTTTGGCACTGAATTTTGGGAGGAAGTAGCTATTGGCAAGACAAATTATCTCATCCCATTAGAAAACATGATTCAAATTTATTCATACATTCCCAAGGATACAGGATGCTAGTTTAAATCTTGTCTTGTTCTTTCCTTGTTCTAAGAATGTGAAATTCAGTCTTGTTATTGCAATGAAAAGCATCATGAATTCATTAAAAGAACGGTTGAACAACTGCTTACCCAAAGCGTTGTTCTGAAAGGCAGAAGTATCGTTCTGATAGATCGCTCTTATTTAGCATCTGATACTATCTCCTTGAGGATATCATTGGAGTTAGAATTGTTGGTTTCGCTATTTAACAAGTATTCGATAAGGTAGCAAATAGCTTGATCGTACAAAACCTAACTATATCCGTTTGAAGTTTGAACTCAGATAGTAATTTTCTTCCCATCTCGATAGGAGACCGTCATCCAAAACAGTCAAAATTATTCCAGCAGTTTCAGGACCGGTCTTGCAATCTATGTATCTATGTCTCTCTCTCTCTCTCTCTCTCTCTCTCTCTATATATATATATATATATATATATATATATATATATATATAAATATAATTATACATACATATACATACATATATATATATATATATATATATATATATATATATATATATATATATATATATAAGCGACGTCATAGGGGGTAGAAGGCCCAAAATATTGACTTTTGCTACTGACGAAGAACAAGTTTGTTTTTATCTAAATCGTTCTCCACTTAGTAAGTTTTTAAGTGATGGGTAAATTTTCAATGTAAGTTTATGTTAAATTGATCCGTTGATTTGTCTCTGGTAGCTTTCCCCATTTGTTTTTTTGAAATTTGGATTGTTTTATTAATCACTGCCCAACAAATTAATTGCCTTTTTTTGCCATTTCTTTATATTGATCACACCCGACACAGCATGCTTGACAAAATACATTGGTGTAGCAATGTTTTCTTTCGAGTGACTAACCAGACCTGCTTGTTTATTTTCGGAAGTGATATTTCCCTGAGATCTCAAGAAATGGTAAAGTTCAATGTAAGTATATTCATACAAACTTACCGAAAGCAAATCAAATTTTTGAAAATCATCCCCAAAATGTATTTCCTTTGAGTGAAGTTGATACATTTGTCCACTGTTTTTTACGCTAAGCAAACTAAAGTGTGAAAGTTTACAATCGAGATAATTACAATTATTATTGTGGAGGTTACGGCAAATGATCGTTATTTTGAAAGCCCCCTTTTTTAAAATTTGTTTGCCATTTTGAAAATCGTGTGAAGGAAGGTGTAAAACTTCACCTTTCACAATTGTGACTTCCTTCCATCATGCCAAAAGTTGGGAATGCTAAAGTAATTTTTGTCCTTTTGTTGAATTTGTAGACAATGTTGACAATGGCCAAATGTTACAAGGAAACAAAACAAAATAAATTGGATTTTCAATTTTTTCCTCCAAATAATTCAAGAATGTAGTTAAAGTGTCTACTGATCAATAGAGAGTAGGAAAATAACTTTAGTTTTTATATGGGCAGAGCCTCCCTAGGGCAAAATTCACTGCTTTGCGATTGTAAACAAGGTCAATATTTCAAGATTTCCCTTCTCATTTAAGACAAATGTTATTGGGATAAAATTCATCGATTTCAGATTTCTTCTGACGTGTTGAAAATTTAAAAGAACTATCAACAAAATGAATAATCCTTATTCACAAAGGTCACTCGGCAGATGATCGTAATGCTAATTGAAAAAAAATACAGTATATTGAAAAATAGTTTGGTACCGTAATTGCTTCTAGTGCATAAGTCTTAATTTCCATCATCTGCGCCGATTGTTGAATTGAAAAAAAATCATTTGCAATTTTTTGTTTTGTGAAAAATGATATATTCTATTCTCTTCTTTTCAAATTTCAGAGGTGTTTATTTGAACGAAAAAAGCCCGTTCGCTGTTATTCTTAAAAAATTTAACCACGTTTTACATTAATATTCTTGCTACCCCAGTCATTAGGATCATGGAATGAATTCATTTTTTATGATTTTAACTTATTTTGTAAACCATTTTCAGTCCAACATGCCGGTTGACTTGCAATGGACATCATTATTTATATAAATGAAAAACCCTACATCAATACCCACTCATTCGCTTGGATAATATGGAAGAAAAAATAGTCAACATTCAATAAGAATATTGAAACAACTTCGACGAGAGTTTGGTTGTAAATCGAAAAGGTAGAAATCAAACTCAGAAGATAGAGGGTCAGTTTTTTGTTGCTGTCCATCAATAAAAGTGAATATTCAATTCCAGCAGTGGGGTATCGAATTGGGGACAGCTTAGCTTTAATAAAAGTAAATTATTGCATTCACAATTTTACAATTAGCGGCAGTTGTCCAAACTTGGCTCACATAGGTAAAAATCCAATTATTATAAACATTAAAACGCCTTTCTTTGTAGAATAGAGATGTGTGGTTAATCTCCTAGAGACAGCACCCAATTCAATGCAAAAGCCGAGCTGGAGCATTTCTGTGAATTTCAGGATAAAGTAAATGAATGAAGTTTACAGTTTGAAAAAGTGTGTTTTGCTCATATTTGTTTTTGCCAGGAAATATGGGATATTTTTGTTTTTAGTTGAGATTGTGAAAAATAAAATATCCAAGCAAGAATAAGATTGTTACGGGAAAATAAGGTGATTGAAAGAAAATAATTTCATACAAGAAGCCAAATATGAACAAATTTGATTGCAGGCTATGTTACCAGGAATTAGCTGAGCAAAATTCATTTGTACAGTGAAACGTTGATATTGAAATAAGCAGATCGGGACAAGTGTGTAAGTATAAAATATATGAAAAGTTCCCTCACCAAGATGATAGATGTCATCTTTGTAGTGACAGAAATGGTGAAACTGTAAGCTCTCTAATATCTAACATAGGAAATAATTTTTAATCGACAAAAACAGATGCAGTTTGGTGAGGACGATGATGCATTGGATATTGTGAAAAAATATTTGAATCTCAACAAATTATATCAACACTGACATAATCTTCCCTGGATAAGAGAGAATATTCAATTCTCTACCAAATGTGGTACCCTACCTAGACCTGAAGATCAATGACGCCATTATATGGAAGAAGACAATCTGTCAGATGGTGGTTGCAATCTCTCAGCTGACCAAAGTGTGAAACAGGTAATCCCCAAAACGCAGCATTTACTTCTGTGATTCGGAAAACATTTAGAATATTGATATAAGGATATTACCCATATCGTGGAGGTACTCGGAAAAGCTCCGAAGACACATGAAAAATAACTGGAATATTTGGAAATATGAAGGAAAATGAGAGTAATTTAACTTCAGTATTTCTAAAATCAGAGAGGATATAGAAAAGATTGCTGGAGCATAGAAAATGCTGTATGCAATTTGATTCACAGACACCAAATAATATTAGATCAAATATTCATATACTGATGATATAAGTTAGCAGATAGAATTCTGCTGGTTTTGGTCTGCTTTATTTTCTCTCAAAAGTGTCAGTTGTCACTCTTTTTACAAAGGATACCAAGTTACTATAAAATATAGCGTCAATCAATGAGTCTGTCATCCAATGCAGGTATTATCTCAAATTCAATCTGAATCTTGTAATGTATGGAATAAAATCTCTGATAAATATTCGGTATTGTATTATTTACATTGACAGGGATGGATTTTTGAAATCATTTATGTTTAGCAGGATAATGCGCTTCCATTATCAGGCTGTACATTCTTTTGCTGCAACCTCTTGGAGAAATGTGAAATAACACAAACCTCAGCACCTTGAAAGTCTGAAAAATACCGAAGAGAAAGTTGGAGATATTACTATTAGATGTCTTGACACCGAGAAACAAACATGAAGATACAAATAATGATATTGATGATTAGATCACATAATTCCATGATTTCCAATAGTGCAATAAGCCTCCAGGATTATATGAAATTTATAAAAGTCAACAGATAATCAAAAAAGGGTGATATTATAATAGAGATGGTGATGCTAATATCTTCAAAATATAATATGGACAATAACAACAAAGATGAGAAGAATGGTCATGACATTGGAAAAAAAACCAAAAAAAAAAGAAAAGAAGCGAGAACAGAGCCCAAAATATCAGTTTTAAAACAATTGTGATCAACATCATCAACAAAGTAAATAAAAATAGCAAATGAACAATTTCAAGCATAATACTTGAAATGTCTGGGAGATTATACAAAAATCTGAAAACTGAAAAGTAAACAAAAATCATAGTAGACAATATTGACCAGATAATTTGAGGTATGAAAATACACTAAATTGAGGGAAAAACAAAAACAAAATTAAGTCTGGATAATCATTCAAAAGAAACCGTTACGTTTCTATCTACTTTTGTCAACATGTCATGTTGGGGCCAATCAAATAACATAATCGTCAACAGAGAGTATAACCTTTTGTTGGATGAATAAAAATTCTGACTTAAAAAAACAAAAAAAGCTTGGATGTAGCTGGGCAGAAACTAAGGATCAGTTTAGTATGAAGTACATTGTAGATCGAACAACTCACAAAAAACTTTTTTTGCCGTGTGTGTGTGGAAGAGATTTAAAAAAAAAATGCCGACGTTTTTTAGGCTTTTTTTTAATGGCCTGTACGCATGATACATATACATGCACAAAGCCTGCCAACCAACCAATCAACCAGTCAGCCAGCCAGCCAGCTAGTTCAACTTGAAAACTGAAAAAAACTATGTTGTCGGTATTAGTGACGGATCCGATTGATTGTTCCTGGAAAAAAAAACAATATTTTTTGCCGGTAGGAAAGAAAATCAATGCTTATCTATTTATTTTGTTCCAACATAGAAATCGATTTTGCCCATTGTTTTTTTACTGCAGATTTTGCTGACCTCAGGAACGGGATGATCTGTCTGGTTACCTAACACTGAACATGCAAGCATTGACAAGGCTTTTTCATGGTTGAGATAGTGACGTCTTCGCCGATATTTGGAATACTAACTTTCAAGGAAGGCAGATCCGTCACATTTGAAAGACAGGCATGGAATAGTTATTCTTCCCCAAAGCTTGCAAATTATAGTTGAGCACCAATTGTTGGTTTTGATTCATTATAAATGCTGGATTTTTTTTAGATTGATTATAAGATTATAAGGGGGTGGGGAGAGTTTCAATTTTTGTGTTCAATTTATAATCATTCTGCGTTAGATTTTGTTGTCTGGGTACTTAAGAGAGCCAATCTCGAAGGGATATGACTCGTTTTTGATAGGCAAACACGGGGAAGACAAAGTAAGAGAAAGTAGTTGTGGTAGTAGCAGCGAGAAAGCAAGAAATTAGTGGGAGTTTGAAAGTGAATGATGATAAAAAAAAGGGAATGATGACGATCTCCCCTAAGGAAACTACAGAAAAGGCTCTGATTATGTTACTTCATCATTTCTCCATGATTTAACGGCTCCTCTTTAAGTAAGTTTAGCTATTTACAGCAAAAAAAAAAGCCTTTTAGAGGAACCTTCTTTTAATGAACAACTTTATGCTAGTTTTCCCATTCTATCTCCTCTTTCGAGCGTAGAAATGGACGTCTGAAATGGACGTCCGAAATGGACGTCCGAAATGGACTGTTCTGTTTATTTTCTACCGAGAGTTAAATTCAAGATTAAAGTATCAATCAATGCGTAATCTCAAGTGACTTTTGAGGAGACGTTCATTTCTAAACGGAATATCTACTGGGATAATTAATTGTCTGCCTTATTTCAATAATCTCGCTTTTTAATATAATCCTCTTTTATGTTTTCACTTTAATAATCCAAGGAGTATTTTTTTTTCATTTGAAACAGCGTGTTTGAATAAAAGTTACACTATTTATGCACATAATGCATTTTTCTCCGACAAAGTAGATTTGCTGAAACATCACAGCCAACTGCCAGGTCTACTTGAAAAAGTTCCATCGGTTTGTTGATTTGTTTTTCTACGGGAATATTTGTGCAAATGCATCTCACACAGCTACATACATACGTGTGCACACACACACACATTCATACACAAACATAAATACATGCATATATATGCTATGAACATAGCCCAACAGTGTCAGAAGATACTGTGTTTGATTGTAGTTACTAGGGTCAAGTGAAAAAGTCTTTGATAAACATGAGAATCTATTTATTAGAATGAAATATACAAAACTCTGATCAGAATCAAAAATGAAAATACTTACAATAGAGACCTTTGTTCTCGATCGCCTCCTTTGAAGTACATTTCAAGGGGACTTATACTGTGATTAAACAAATATTATACTCATGCAAAGTACTGGCAATAGTCTGTACTGCCGTTTCCACACACTGGAAGTAGCACAATGGAGAACAGAGATAGGCTTACGGTTAACGATCGAATAAGAGAACTGTTTAAATTCTAGGTGGGTTAATGTGTGTTCTTTTTGCATAAGGGTTCGTAAAGCCTTCCCCCTGTTAAGTCAGCTCAAGGTTTAGCTCCTTGATGTTACTCAAACAGGTGTTAGACGTCAACAAATAACTTCGATATCCAAAGGGAATGTTATGAGAGTTCCACCATAGCACCCAAAAAATCTGCTATGTTAGTTGAAAGAAATGTTTGATTTATCTTGTTTAAACTTTGATTCTTTCTCTTTGAATAAACTTTCATTTAACTTTGTTCGTATTATACATAATCTTGAACGTGGATTCCTCTCAATTTACCTAAACAGAATGTTTTATTTTCACAACCTATTCTGGTTGATTTGAGGAATAAAACGTTGACCATTTACCTGTACTTCGATTTTTGCAACAAACTACAAAAAAAAATGTAAAAATATCACGTGACTTACTTGAATATCCCCCCAAGCTCGTATATCGAGCAAATAACCCAGTAGTAATTAACTTAACTAAGATACGAAAGTCTATTTCACCCAGCTCACTCACCAGACCACTGCAATCAAAGATCTTTGACAACCAAGCAGTAACTCAAAACCCTTTCAAAAAACCTGACTGTTCCAGAACTCGATATTTCTGGAATTAATGGCAAAATGTGAAGATTTTGAAAGCTCTTATTTCGGCAACTTTTATTCAAGACTGAGACATACTGCTTTAATGCTGATGGTGACAAAGTGTAATTATTCTTGCACAAAACTGATAAATCACTAAATAATTGGGTCTTTTCGCACTGAAGTGTAACTCATGATAAATGCTGTGAGCTGAAAAAAAAGTGCTTACCTGACGTATAAAATTGGTTACTTTCCAAATCGTCAATGGATCAAGAAACCTTTATACGCTGTGTGTAAGGTAGTTATGAGAAAGAGGCTTTGCCGTATGGTCACTTACCCAATCTTTCCCAAGGAAATAGCCAGACATTTTTGTCATGATATCCAGCGTTGGAACGGACCACAGAGAAAAAATTAGATTTTTCACACATGCACATTATATATATATATATATATATATATATATATATATATATATATATATATATCCATATTGAAAGAGAAAGAGAGAGGCTGAGACAAATATAAAATGAGAAAGCAAATGAGAGAAAATAGAAAGAGGGAGAAAAACTCATAAATAACTATATCAATATTCATATATTAACATAAAACCTTGTAACAAAGGTATAGTGTGTTCTGATACAAATTTTATCTGTAAGTATGTATGTACGTGAATACTTGCACTTGCACACACACACATACATACATACATATATATAAATATATATATATATATATATATTAATCTTCTATTTTTTTCAATACGTGAAATTCATTTTTCTAGCGATATATGTCCTCGGGCGTTTTCAGTAAGTCAGACTTTGAAACATAGCAAATTGATACATTCTCTGGCAGTGAAGAATTTCTTTCAGTCGTTGGGCAAGTCTTGGTGTTTCTTTGGGAAATTAGTCATTGTTCCGACCTGGGGTGGAGATGTTGCCTGCAGCTTCTGGCCGGCCAAAAATGTCGGCAATTCCTGTTTAGAGAATATGGCTAGAACTTCATCTTGTCACTAATTTGGATGGGCGAAAAATGATTTGGCCCGATCAAAGGAATACAAAAACAAATAGGAAAAAAAAGGAAGTATTTTTTTTAGCTATAGAGAACAGTATTCAAAGGATATAGACAAGAAACGAATCAGATCTAATTCTTTCGATGCTTTTCAATTTCGTTAAATAACGTTCTATTTTTTTTTTCTTTTATGATTCTTTCATTTGTTACTTATTTTTTATTCTGTGTTCCTCCATCGGCCAGTTCATAATGTTCTTCCCTATCAGCTCACTCCTTTTCTTTTACGTCCATTTTTTTCCGAATTACACATTGTTTTCAATTATTCATTTCTATTTCTTGTTTTGCTATCCACTTCATATCTTCCTCTTCTTTTCGACCTTGCCCTCTATTCCTTATCCCGTATTTTTGCCCATTTCTTTTTGGATTCTTTTCATTCTGATTTTTTTGTCTTTTATCGTGAGTTATCTCCCTTTTTTATCCCTCGTTTCATACTTTCTTTCTACTCCAATGAATACTCTTTAATTTTAGTAATACTAGTGTTCAATATCTTTTCTTTTTAGAACATCATCCGTTATTTTCATTTTATGCGCAATATCCTTCTGCATTTGGTCGCCTGCTGGACATGTCCAATCAAAACTGATGCAAAATCTCTGCATATCTTTCTTCAGTTTTCAAGTTGATCTGGCTGGCTCTATATGTGTGTCTTATATAAGTTTGCACGTACGTACATGGCATGTAAATGCAGCGGAAGGGCTAAAAATCCCTAAATCCCTTTCCTGTTATGTCTAGAACTTTCTGATCATTTGAACCCCCATCCAGTTATAAGAAAAATCATGGAAATTCCAATCTACAATGTAAGTCTATCGTAAATCGTAAATCAATCTCACAATTTGTCTCCAGCAGCATCCACATCTACTTTCTGAAAATTTTGATTTTCTAAGTAATCATAACCCAACCCGAAAGAGGTATCAACTATTCATAGATCATCCTTTTTTTCCAATTTCTTTATTGATCACCCTCAACATGACACATGTCCCTATTTTTGATTCACTTCTTTCTCTTTTTTTTCTTTTTCTTTCAGTCTTTGAACCTATTCTACTGTTTGTTAGTTTGTTACATCTACTTTTCTCTTTTCTTCATATTCTGTTGCATATCGTTACTTATCAATATTTCTATTTCTTTTTTCCCTTACCTCTTTCATCTTTTTTGTCCAAATTCGTATATTGTCAAATTCCTGCCATTAGGTTTTGACTTTACTTTCATATGTAACAACAATAACGGATGACAATGGCGATAATCATAATAAAGACCAATGATGGCATGCAGGAAAATCAAGGACACGGTGACGTATGCAAAAAAGCGATGAAAAATCCACTCCCTCTTCGAAAGCTTAGCTTCAGTAGACTTTTTCGTTAAAATTTGCAAATCTCATAGACAAATCCGACTAATGAAGGAACTGGAGTGGACTATATCGTTGTAAGATAGTGTTGTGTGGGGAAATGAATTCTGTTTCCTGTACCAAAGGAAATAAAAATGGTATTTCGTGCATTGGGGTGTTGAAATTGCAGAGTAAGTTTCTGCTGAATTGATCCTTACAAAATACAGACTTTCTTTTCGGCCATTGCTCAACTAATAGCACCAGATTTAAGTTATTCATAAATTTTAATTGATCACCCGAACATGACATGCAACAAGATAGATGTTGGTCCCATGACAGTTTCTATAGAGTGGCATGCAAGATTTATTTCACTTCTCTTCCTTCCCGTCCACTAATCTTTCTTTAACAGATCTTTTTTTGTAGTAAGGAAAACTAGCAAACTTTTCCTTAAACATTCCGAATCGAAAGAATAAAAAAAAGTCTATCATAGCTGACGGCTCACTGCGAAGATCGCTAGACCGATCGTAAGAAAATAGAAAATTTATATCCTTTTCTGTGTATTTTTCCCCTTTCAAGGTTTGATAGCAGCATTTTAAATCCTTGTCTGCTAGTGATGGCTTTCATATGTTAATACATTGAATGTCTGTTGGTTGATCTTCTATTTATATACACAACTATAAAACTGAATTTCAAATTAAATCTGAGAAGCCAATTTTTTTAGAGCAAAACCACTAAGTTTCTTTTTCATTCATCTACAAACCATCCCACTTCCGGACAGAAATTTCATGCATAGTTCATATTTATTTTGAATACCATACACATGTTGAAAATAAATCAAAAGAAACAAAGGTTTATTCTGATTTTAATTTTTTCGTTCCCGAACACGTATTTCAGAGGCGTCCTCGTCGTTCGGTAAGAGAGAATGTCCATATGTTTGTTGGTCAAAAAACTGTTCCTTGTTTAATTCACTTAAATCTTGGCAGAAACGTGTCTCTCGATAGGATGCTTCTCACTAATGAAAAACACTTATTTAAAGTCACTTGATCTGATAAGGATGGCGTTTAAATTGGATGTTTTAAAATTGAATTCTTCATCGGAGGCGTTCAAACAGTATTTTTGAGAATCAGTTTTCTCAGCTGTTCTAAGTCAGATTTACTTGGAATTTGATTGCAAGATTACTCGATGAGATGCGTCCCACCTAAATAATCTTCCACTCAGAATCAATAATGGCGTTTAGATTTATAGTTGACGCTTCATTGAACTTTCTGTTCATGCCAATGGGTTATTGTTTTTTTCTTATACGATGCCAAAAAGTTTTGAGAAAAACGAAAGGAGAAGAAACAAATATCTGGATTCAATATCTAACTGTCTGCCAAAGCATATATGGAATTCTAGAAAATTCACAATTTCCATCTCCTATCCTATACTCTTTCATGAATTCTTTTTGGTCAAAAGAAACCGTTTTTACTACCTTGTTTAAAATACCATAATAATAACAAAGCTTCATTCAGGGTAGATTCTGATCGAATTTTCTGAACTTGAAACATCTGGGCTATAACAAAAAACGATTCACGAAATTGGAGACTGTAGCAAGAAGATTTAAAATTATTCATCAAATTTATTTCCAGTGGAAGATTACTCCCAATGAATATCTTAGATTATACGATAGATTTTCTCGTTGGAAAACTTCATTACAAAGGTGGGTTTTGTAAATTACTCATGACCGAAAAAAACTTTGAAAAAAAAAATAAAAATACATATCTAATAATATACAATCAAAATCCAATACTTTTGATAAATTTGCAATCTTCTGAGCTTTACAAGGCTGATATGAACTACATTCTTGATGCATCAAAGGAGGATCAAACCCATCATCATCATCATCATCATCATCATCATCATCATCATCATCATCATCATCAATCTTCTAACGTCCATCGTTAGACTTGGATCTTCCTCGGGATCTGCCGCAATTCTCTATCATGGGCATTGCAGAGCCAGTATTTTCTAAATCTGTATAGCTCATGTCCCTATTTTCTATCAGCCTCAGTTTAGAATGTGATCTCTGGGGATCCATGCTGTGTGTCATGATGTCCATCGGCTGTCTACCATTCCTGCAACATGACCTGCCCATTGCCATTCAGGTTTTTGAATAGATTCTATGATGTCCAAATCATTCTTTCTTCCTGATATACTGTGATCTCTCCAAGTACGGTTGAGTACGATTCTTTTATGCGTGTGTTGCATGCTTCTCAGTTTGTATGTCAGTCTTTTGGTTAGGTTCCATGTTTCAGCTCCGTAAGTGACTATCGAGAGAATGCATAGGTCGTATACTCTTCTAACTCACTATAAGATTATTATTCAGCTAGACAAGTTTGTTTATCATTGCATAACTGATGAGAATGTCATCGATATCTATCTTTTAGCTTGTCAAGATTGGCGAGACTTTTTATTATGGGCGTCTCGGAGTCAAAACATTTGGATTTTTTTTTGTTCGTCGAGCCATCTTATTATATTGTTTGGCATTCTTCCGTATATGACCTGTTGAGTTGTATATTGTAAGTCATGATTTTTTGCAGTCATCTTGCATCCGTGCAACATAACCAGTCCGTTGATAACTTTTGTTTTTTAAAAAAAATAGATTTCATGATATCTTTGACTCCCGTTTTTCCTCTTAAACACCATGCTGTCATTTAATGTTGAGCACAATTCTCTCTTTTAAACTTTTTGAGTTATATTCCATGTGTCAGTTTCATAGGTGACTGCTGGGATGATATATCGATTATAAACTATCAATTTTTAGGATTGTTGGGGTTTTTCTCATTTTGAAATCGTCCGGCCGATTATTTGCTAAACTTGGATAATTTTTTCACTTGATCTTTATCCTTTTCCGAAGATTTCATGGATATTATCCTTGATAGTTGTCTATTTCCTTCAATGTGAAGTTTTTGATTCATAAATTTGTGTCTCTGTCCTAAAAATGTCTCTCATTCACGATATCAGTTCAATTGGTGTCCAAGCAGATAGCGACTTTCTTGTTTTCTTCATTCAGTTCGTGTAGCATTTCTTCCTAAAAAATCTTGAGGTTCACAGCAAAAATGATGATGATGTTTTCAGCAAATCTAATGTATATCAAGCATTTCTTTTTGGTCTTCTTTAGTTTTCAGGTGATAAATAGGCTCACTTCGGTTTCGGTTAAATCAATTTTTTCCCATCTTCGATGTAGTTATGACATTCTGCTTGATTAATCTCTGATTTTCAAAAGGGAGACGTTAACCTACCATCTCTGTTTTGGATAATTCGAAAGTATTTTTCATCTTCAATGTAGTCACGAATAATTGGCCGGGACGTCTCGACTACATTGACGATGGAATGACGAGGCAGAATCGTTTGGAACAGAACTGGCATGTTAAAGAATGCACAAAGATAAGAAAGAAGCTTACGAACTGAAACGTCAACTAAAGACATACTTGGTTACAGGGTTCAAAAGAGTTTTTTTCCAACATATAATACGAAATTGATGCTCAAATTTTGAGTTTTCAAGCTTCTGTAGCTGGTATGTTTGATACATTCATGGCCAACCAGCCTGCCACTAAACACAGTTTGTCAAAAAAAAATTTGACAGATTAAATAACTGTTTCTCTGAATTTTTGGGATGAGGTATTATTATTCATTCTATTATTATTCAGACTATCCTCATCTTGGTTGTTTATCATACAACGTTTTGGCTGTTGTACTCTTCAGCCTTCATCGGGTATCATCTCGTAGGTGTAGGGAAATAACGAACCGATCTCTTTATCTAACCGACGGGGGTATATTGACTGCACTCCCCTCTTAGCATTAGTAGTATTATTGTTGTCTCACACTGGGATTGAACCTAGAACCACTAATTTACTTGCAGTAATCCTGTCTGATTCTCTAACCACTACACTATGGACACTACTTCCCCACACCTACCAGATGATACCTGATGAGTACAACGGCCGAAACGTTGTATGAAAAACAACCAAGATGAAGATAGTCCGAATAATTAATAATAAGATTAAATGACAATTTGATCGACTGTATCAAACGCACACACACACACACGCACAAACACAGATACACACACACACACACACACACACACACACACATACACACAGGCACTTACATCGTTAAACATTTCTCAATGACAATAGTTATGTTGGTGACTTAAGAACCACTTATTGCTGACAGCAGTTTTATATCCAACTTTTATGTCTATGGTTGTTACATCCACATGGACAATGTTTCAGCAAGTTGTACTTTTTGCGTAGTATACTAATTATGTTGTACTTATTGGTGTTTTTTGAATCAGTCGTAGACTAAAACTTGTTAGTCGAGACGTTTTACTCGGCACACTGAATTGTTTAGTCTCTGACTTTTTCTCAATACCAAGACAATGTTTATTTGTAATCGTACTAAGTAGTGATCTTGTAGTATCTTGTATTTGACGTGAGACATGATAAACGAGACTGTACTATTCAAATACGATATAATCTTCTTGCACTTTTATAATAATAATGGATGTAATATATATGACTATCAATACGTCATTGAAAGAACATTTAATTTCATATAGAAGATGACCTAAAATATAACAAATGAAAGAAAAGGATGTTAAGCCAGTTGCCTTGGTTGATGCTCAAGTGAATGTGAAGTGGCAACAGATTTGTAAAATGAGTGGAGGGGATTGTTATATTGGTTTTTAAGATAATTAGTCCGTCGGTGGCAAATATGGCTCGAATAGTTAGAAGTTCCAGATCTTACATGTTTTTGACTGATGAAAAAGTAGAAGATGATGTCTGTTGTGTTAGGAACAGTTGGTCGACAATCTGATCCTTAAACACACACCAGAGAGAAAGGGAGATAGAGAGAGAGAATTGGAGGAAGAGAAGGATATAGAATCAGAAAACCCTTTGATACTCATTCCAGCTGAATTTAAGTACCTTAGCAAAGAGTTAATTCCTGTTATTTTCTTGTGCAAGTTTGTGTACGTGTTTGTATAAATGTTATCCAGCGTTCTAGCCATACAATTTTATCTACAGCCTTGAAAATTGGCATCAGTACTACGCTACGCCTCTTCTATTTTTCTTTGATTATTGGACCCTTTTGATCGGTTTATTAGGAATATATATATATATATATATATATATATATATATATATATATATATATATATATATATATATATATATATATATATATATATGTATATATATTCTCGAGAAAGTACATGTTTCTAGCTGTTTTCCCTGCGCTATTCTAGATTTTTTTCCACTGGAAGGCACCACTGATGTCATAAACACAATTCGTCCTGACCGTATTTATTCTTCGATTGAGTGTTTTTTTCTTTCTCAAGACTTTTTCAGGCAACGGTTGTTCTATTACTGAATGTGATGGTAAGACTCAATTATCGAGTAATCGGCTTTCCGTAAATAATCAATACTGAAAAAAGTGCTCCATAAAAAATCCTCCATGTGTCCAACGTAAAGGAACTGGCTAAATTTTCTTCGTCAAAATAGTGTCTGAAGGTACATGAGAAATAACTACTGATCGCCATGTGTATTTTTACAGTCAAGAAGCCTTGGTTTCGATACTGCGTTGCAAGTCTAAAATATATCATTTAAGCAATAGCTTTGCATTTTATTATTGCAATTCTATAAATTGAAGAAGCCTGAAAGTCATTCAATTGATATTTAGTGACTTCAAGAGCCATTTTCTTTTGAAGCCAATTTGTTTCCAAGTTCCTGCCTTTGAAAACTATTTCTTCCTGCTTAAGTTAAAATCTTGATGAAATGATTTAATACATGCAATTGACACGTTTTGTATTCTCATGTAGTAAAAAAGAATTCCTGATGACGTAATATAATAATGTCACATAAGCAACATCAGATTATCAGAAGGAGAGAGAAGGATGTTTCGTAGACAAGGTCTAAAGTGTTTGCTATGTCAACTTGTCCGTCAGTGACGGCAGTCGTTGCTAAATATGCTAGTGTATCTAAAAATATTTTTCCAATGAAACTTGTTTAATTTCGATCCGCTGTATTTTGAAATATTTCGATGAAGAAGGATGATATGCCTGAATACATACCGGGTGCTGTTTGAATACGGAACAATATTTCAGATATTGATTTGCATATTTGTTATAGAAGAGTGAACTGAATTGTCAGTGCCCATAACGATGATTGATCAGTTGGGTATACTTTACAGTACAGGAAAGTTTATAATGACACCCTTTTAGCAGGATCTCGAATTCTACGGCGAGAGAGCTATTTTCATTAAAGAAACCTCGGGAAACCTTCCCATGAGTAATGAATATTTGATTTCCAAGCACTTAGTTTTTAAAAGATGGATTAACAACAACCAACGGGCATACACCTTTTTTTTTAAATCATTTCTATATATAAGATAAGACAATTGTCTTTAGCCATGTATTGTGGCGCCGAATAAACACACGAAAATAAAGCCAAACTTGTGTAATAATTGTTGTCATATTTGACACACTCATAAACTCTGCTAAATGTTATTAGGATAAAATGAGCGAGTGCAGAGATGTCAGCAAGAATTGGCGACTGTCAGATCTAATTTGCTGATAAATTAGTGACAAATTTACCAGTCTTCAGGTTGTTGAGAATGCTGAAATATAATACTAAATACAATTATTTGAACTGATATTAATAAACGATGGGATTGATCTCACTGAAACACGGAATCAAAATTCACACAGATAAGCAGACTGACACATGAAAATCACAAGCGTTCACACATGATACATACAAACTAAAACAAAACACACACACACACACGTATATATATATATGTGATACAACTTTTCAAATCTCTTCATGTGCGTGTGTCATACATTCACATACTCAAACACGCATGTATGCTGCTATATCTGTCCCGGCAACATACACACGTTCACATAGAAACTCACACAAATATTTCTAATGTGAGATTTAACAGGCATGAGCATGCATACACACACACACATAAACACACACATGTACATATTTATAAGTTTATAAACAGATATACACATTCATATATGTATTAATATATATATATATATATATATACATATATATGTATATATATATATATAGAGAGAGAGAGAGAGAGAGGGGGAGAGAGACAGAGAGAGAGAGAGAGAGAGAGATAGAGAGAGATATATATATAGAGAGAGAGAGAGAAAGAGAAAGAGTATGAAATTATACCCATGTCGTGAGGGAAAAGCCGAGGCATGACATATTGTATAGTTTGATGCCAATACCCATGAAATTTCCACTTGTCCAACTATTTAAAATAATTTTGTCTATTGCTAGATGAAATATCTATTCCGCCTGCTTATAGTGTCTCCAACTCTACATCGTTAACTGGAATATTTTTTATTTCTTCATTTTTTTCTATTTCTCTAATGTCTTTGCTCTTTTAACATTCACGTTGTTATTCTACATTAAACATATTTGAGTCCTTTAATCTATGTAATATTAAGTACGAATTATCTGTCTGACGCCATGATTTGGTGACTCAAAAGCGGTTCTCTGCAAAAAAAAAAAAAACGTTCAGTGATTTCATCCTATCAAAAAGTGACAGTGTGATTTGTCCGTTTACATGATGGCGCAGTGAGTTTGAGGTATTCATTTTTATGGGAAATATTCAAATATAAAAATACTCCAATAACAGTAATGGAAAGCAAGATAAACAAAATAAAAATAAGAATAATCAGATACAAACACAGTTGCCAGAAGAACCTAATACAACATTCACCGATAGGAAATGGAAAGAGCAAAACCTGGCTGTAAATAATAAAAATGAATTTTGTAAAAGTATTTACAGCTGGTTACTGGAAGTCTTTTGGAAGTGGTTACGATGCATCACAAAAATATTGCAAATTTATATACTTTAGGCGCAGTTGTACACGCTTTCGCACCAAAATCATGGAGGTGCGGCGCGGTATAAGGACCATCGGTACGAAAAACATAATCGACAAAATGAGTTTGAATTTCAAACCCGTTTAAAAAAATCGGAAATTGGCTGACCATGTGGCAATAATGTCAGACCGCTTGAATCCAAACTCAAAAAGTAGATCCCCAGAGATCACATGAGAAATGGCTCTGGCTCTGCAACACTCATGATCAGAAAGGTCTGGTGGATGTCCGACAGAAAATAAACGTTAAAAAGTGGCCACTGATGATGAGGATGATTATCATCAGCGTTTTGTACAAATTCCTACAGTCTACCCCACCCCGCATTCATCACCTTTGAAAGTTTTATTACACGACAGGTAATTAGAAATAGGGATAAGAAGATTCTACTACGACAGTCCCCAGGTACAGAGGGCTCATCTGATTTTCAAAACGGTATTGGAACTAGGACTACTGTCAAAAAAGACATTTAAACATCAGGCATATCTCAACTGATAATCATGTTGACATGAGAAAACCACTTGTCACTGAGCATGTCACATCCTCTTAAGTAGCTTCTGCTCTACATAAAACGTGTGGTCAATCAACCTCGAAGAGACAGCCCGTATTCGCAAAGCTGTCAGTATAACCAGGTAAACCACTTTGTACCGAGTATGTCACACCCTCCGAAGTAGCCTGTGCACCATACAAAAAGTCAATCAGCCTTGAAGAGACAGTTCAACCTTGTGCAGCTGTCAGTATAACCCAGGAGACTGCAGTTGATCACACTTACGTCAACGAGCAAAACAGGAACTATTTGAACCCAAAATACCAAACAAATTTTCGGAATTAATCGAGCAGTAGAAATCTGGTGAAGGCACATTCCTTCGAAGATCTGCATGTAAAGCTCTATGAACACGTTGTATGGTGCTGAAGAAAAGACAAAGTACTTCTCAAGAGATTCTGTCATCTTATCATCCCTGCAGTGCATTATTTAATACCCATTGCGATTCACTCACGAACGTGGAAATCATAAATCCTTTTTTGGGGCTCTAGGTAGGCTATTACAAAAGAGTTTTCATCACTTTTCTTAATTTAGTCCTCTTTTTTTTTATTGATGTTTCCTTTGATTGTCTTTCCCCAAGAAGACATATCCAAGTTTTAATCTTATGGCTAACTGTTGAATGCTGTTAACAACTTCATCATTATTAGAATCAGATAGAATGGCACAAAACGACATTCTTAGAACCTTTTTGTCATGAATAAGGGCCAGCTTATTGTCACTCTATCTCCAGCGACGGCCACGTAGCAACTGCTATTAGTAGTAGTCATGATACCATTCAGCAAAATCTTTGGAAACCACAAAGGATGCCGATTCTCCAAAACGAAGGGAAAAAGATAACCCTTTCAAGTACATGGATGACATGAAACTAACAGAGAAAATCTCTAAAAGTTTCTCAATAAAATGAAAGAATACAACATTGGGATTGAATTCAGAATAGAGAAATGTAAATTAATGGTAGCGAACAAAGTTGCATCAACAGGAGGAATCGAATTACAGAACAGCAGACATATCAAAGCATTGACCACACAAGACTAGTTTTGAGAGCTAGGAGTTCTCAAATATGACGCAATAAAACAGGGGGAAATGAAATAAAAAGTACAATACCTAACGAAGATTAAAAAAAAAGATATTATAGACCAAACTAAATAGCACAAATCTGATAAATGAAATAAACATGTGGGTAGTATCAGTAGTAACATACGTTGGTCCATTTCTTGGATATAAAAAAGGAGAACAAATCAATGAACTGGCGAACGAGAACGCTTATGATAATGCACAAGGCTTTACAACTCAGACATGACAGTGATGGACTGTATGGGAAGAGGAAATAAGACAGCAGAGGCCAAAACAGGCTTAAAAATGGATGTTCAAGCAAGTAGCGGAGCCATAATAAAATGTATCCGAAGCAGTGCAACAAACCAAGAAGTAGCAAACGAGGGAGCATCACAGCAGACAGCAAGGAAAGAATAATGGAAACAAAAGGACAAATACGGAAAAAAAAACAAGTACAAAAGATCACACACGAGAGACCATAGACATGGCTACTTAAAGGGGGGAAACAGATTTGCTCATCATAGCAACCGAAAAAAATGCATCTGGACAAACTAAATCGAATGAACCCAAGCAAACAGCATACGTGGAAACAGTTTAAAAGAACTGTCAAGCATTTAACCAGTGAATGCTGCAAACTAAAAGAAGAACAGATAGACACGATATGGATACAGTATATATCCGCTTTGGACAAGAAGAAACAACTGTGATTTGCCTTGTAGACGATTGGTATCCTCACAAATGGGAGACAATCCTTGAGAATAGAAACTACAAATAACCCTTGGTATTTGATGTCCAAAGTGACCACCCCATCCAAGCAGGATGACCAAACCAGGTATTCATGGTCAAACGATAGAAAACTTGCCAAATGATAGATGCAAATGTACCTGCAGTACACAGAGTATATACGAACGAGACAAGAGTGAACTGTTAGGGAAATATCAAGACCAGGCAAATGAACTAAAGGTGTGGATCATCAAAATCAGGGTCGTACCAATGATATTAGATGCACTGAGAACCGTATCAAAGACACATAAGACGATATTGGAAAGGCTGGAAATAAGGGAACTCTTTGGACTATGCAGATCTCAGCACTACTAGGGTCTGTACAAATACTGAAGAGTACTGGTAATATAAGATCAACGATATTGTGGTTTTAGCAATAGCCTGACAGCCAGGAGAAAAGGTATGATGAAGATGGTTAAACAACATTTCTATTGTGATATGAGGGACGATTCGAAAATACGGCAGGGGACCCAAGAAAAACATACTGTTAACCAGCCTACAGCGATAACCACCAGGTAATTGGTGCAGAACTGTAAGCCACAGCATTGCTGGAGACTGTGAGTGGGTTCAGAGGAGAGTTCGAGACATGAACAAACTTATTTTCACTCAGTCATCAGCAACAGCCACAAGGCTTGTGTTTGAAAATTTAAATAATAATAATATCAATAATAATAATGATAATAATAATAATAATAATAATAATAATAATAATAATAAGAAGAAGAAGAAGAAGAAGAAGAAGAGATGCTTCTTCTTCTCAAGACATTCTTGTTTTACATACTTGGATTTTTGGCGTAATATATTGTTCTTCCCATTCAGCTAATACTAAGTTCGTTCATTGGATTTCCTGTGCTGTGAATATGTATGAACATATGGTTTCAGAGTACAAATTTGAATAGATGAAAGAGTGTCATCCTGTATGAGCGAATATACAAAGGAAATACCTTAACTCCTTGATCCAATCGCTATAATCCATCATTTCAAAATGTTTAACTTCACCTCAGGGATTAATTTATTTCCTGTTCAATAAGCTGCAATAACTGTTCGTCAGTTAAAATATAAACATCTTTCACTGCCATTCAGTTCCCTGGAGCCTGGCATTTTAGATTTGCTAGCCGATTAAATGTTTCATCACTTTATTTTCTTGAGCAGCGAAGCTTAAAAAACGAAGAAAGACGATTCGCCCCTCCATTTGCGTTCCTGTATTGGAAAATAATCACTGAAAATTGTGCATAACGCGTGGCTTATCATGTTTCAAGTTTATTGATTAAGAGTGCAGGGTTTTCCCACCAATCAACAAACATGTGTCTGCTATAATGGCTTGCTGCGTCCATTCATCAAAAAAAGATAATTTCCCAAACAATTTGTATTCAGATTTGGATCATTTACAAAAAACTATGGAAGGGCAATCAGCATAACGTCTGTGGATGCACACTTTTGTACTCCGCAGAGTGTACGCATGAAAACATGTTTCTGCATAAATTTTGTGGCCGACCCTCGGTTTGAAAGAGACGACAAATTTGATTTGTGAAAGCGTGTAATTACGTGTCTAGAAAGGGACATAAGTCTGAGTTTCTTTGTAAAAAGTAATATATTTATTATTTGTATACGTTTTCAGATAAATAATCACGCATATATTTGAAAGTAGCAATCAGAACTGTTATCCAAAGAGTACATCGAGTTCTTCTGTTTTGAAGTTGGTTTAGCTGGAAAGCTGTGTAAGTATCACATATGTAAGCATTTTCGAAGTCCTGGAAAATTCAAACCTATTATGTCTACGATAAAAAGTTTTTTTTTGAACCCTCAAAATAGTTTTTTTATTGGATGTTAAATTTGTAGTGTAAGTCTCACCTAATTTATCACTCAGGTCATGCTTGTTATTTTTTTAAAATGCCAGACTTTTTTTTAGTGATCACTGCCAAACAAAAGGCAAAAAATAACTACTAATCCCCATTTTCCATTGATCATGCTGTCAAAAGACATTGTTCATGGATTTATTCACGTACAGACTTGGTATTGTAGTATACATTAGTTAGGTTTTATCTATTCTATGCTTATATAATACACAGATGAAAACGTTCAAAAAGATTCTGCGTCGTGGCTTCCACAGTTGCACATTTATTGTCCATCTATAGATCAGGTATTCAGCTAATGAAAAACCAAATTAATCGGATAATGATTTTTAAAGGCAAATAGAACTTCTCCAATTGGAATTTTGAACTAATACAACTTCCTTTGGCCGATTTCTCCCGCTATGATCTTGTATCATACTTAATGAACCAGAAGAACGAATGATTTGACCTGCAGATGCACTTATTCCCTACCAATCCTTGGTTTGTCGATCGAAACTTAATAAAATCCAAGATTTCTGATGCTGATTTTCATGTCAGAATGGCCCGCTCATTTTGGAAAATTGGCTCAACAACTACCGCAATAAACCGATTTGACCTACACAAATTTAAGTAGATTTTAAGAAGGAACATTCTTTCATCTTACGACTTTAACACTGGCTGAACATGTAGGTTAAAGATAATGGACTCAATTACAATCGTTAATTTATTAAACAGCCATTTTGAAATGGCTAAAATTGTGTATTCTATTTCTTTAATGAACCGAGAAGCATAGATAAAAACGCAGCGATAGAATAATAATGTTCACAAGTAACGCTATTCTCAGTCTGAAGATGCCGTTCTTTATACTTATAAGGAAATTTTGTCTTAGTTCATATATATATATATATATATATATATATATATATATATATATATATATATATATATAATATATATATATATATATATATATATATATATATATATATATATATATAAATGTGTGTGTGTGTGTGTGTAGTACAATTATACAATGTATTGATCAGTTATCAACAAAACAATGAGACAATGAAGATAAAAGCTTTGTTCATAATACTGTTAGTTCTTCGTATTTAGGAAACACTTCAAAAAGAATTTATTTCCATGCATCTTTACACAAAACCGATGAAAGTGATGAATACAACCGACTAACACTCACCATAACAATTAGTAATTAAAAGGATAAATTTTGATGGTATGTTGAAAATTCCATCTGATAATCATCGGCATTTTCCACAGGAAAACATCTGAAATGGGGTAGAAAAACACGTACGTCCTCGACTCTTGATTTAAATTATGATCACGTCAATAAAAGGCCTCCAAACGTCTTGAGAGCTTTTCATTTGAAAATGATTTCTTTGCAGAAAGGTACTAATGAAGTGCTCAGGCCAGTTTTCAAGTTTTCAAGTCTGCCGAAAAAACATTATGGACAAGAGCGCTCGAACATACAAGTGAACAAAAACAAGACAAAAAATATACACTCATCACCCCCACCAAAAAAAACAAGCAAGAAAAGACGCTCATTTGAAAAAAGATAGAACCTTCTATCATATTTGGTACAACTACAATTGACGCTGTATCGCAGGAACCAATTTAGAAAAGGAAGATTAACTAGATCTATTAGATCCCAAAGTCAATGTAGCAGTATAGGGGTAATCAATGGTGTAGCCTGTGTGCATGATAAATACTTAAATGGCCAGGCAACGGACAGAAAAACAGATAGACGTACAGTATTGCCATTTCAGCGCTTTTAATGCTACATTTAGCTCTCTTCGTGCTAAATTCAGTGCATTTCTCCGTAAAACTCCAACATACAGTGCTATTTGAAGCCAATTCATAACATATCTGACTGTTCTCTGATTATCCAGCCATTTCATCAATTAAACATCGTCATAAAAAGCTGACCGTATTTTTAATGTGTTCCGGTGTTTTTTAACGCTTTTTTCTGGTCTTTTAGTCAACAGTGCAGATAGCTCAATTTATAGACCGATGAGACCAATGTTGACGGATTCAGTAACAGTTTTAGTTTTAATATGAGATATCTCCCAGCTGTAGACATATTTTCTCTCTCTGGTAAAGGCATTTTCAATTATTTCATAGTCATTCTTTTCTTTCTATTGAGCATATTTTTTACCCAGAAGGTTATACACTCTGCTGGCTACGTAATTTGGTTATTTTGTCAAAATCAATCAGATTGTCGGAATCAGAATCACACATTTGGATAGATAGTTTTCATGTTAACAACGAGATAGTCGACATAGACAGGCATATGATCTTGTGATCTTAACAACTGATTTGTGAGGGGAAAAAAACTTCGAGCGAGATTTTCAGAAAATTATTATCCAGACTGATATTTTGCGTTTACAATGTTATCTCTTGTGGAAGTTAGATCTTATATGAGTTTTGGTGTCTTCTGTGCCAATGATTCTATGTTATCAATATATCCTATCTTTCTACAAGCTTTTAAGAATTGGTCTATTCTGAGTTACATCTCGATATATATATATATATATATATATATATATATATATATATATATATATATATCTTCCAACATGGAATTGAGCACTCTGGTGGATGGGGAACATATGCATAAATAAATATATAGCCTCAATTCAACCTTACTGACCGTCCAGTTCTGTGGAGCAGAGAGAGGATACCAGCCTCAGAGTCTGAAGCTAAGGTTTTGATCCTACATCGTGATACTGGATGAGATAATAGATAGTCCATTGCCACACTGAAGAGTTTCAATACAACTAAACAGCTGTCTGTGGATGACACAACGATATATATATATATATATATATATATATATATATATATATATATATATATATATGATGATATGATATTCAATAATGGAAGCTTCAAAGTCACCCAGACCCATAGGAAAAATTCATCTCAAGCAGTTATAACCCCTGTCCAAATCATAGCCAACACATTTTCTATAACTTATAATGTTGAAACCTATGTAGCTCCTTGACCTCACCATCCCTCCATTAACACTATCCCTAACATACCAAAAAATCTGACTCGTCATCACTCCCCCCTACCCTGACACACTCTGCCCTCCCCAAGACCAACTGCCGCTGCTTAACCAAAGACCTGATACCTAACTGGACATTCTCCCCATTAGCAGGAGGCCTCAAGCAGCCCTTACAACACAATTTACCCACAATGCATAGCTTCTGATAGTGGACTCTGGTTCCACATGGGAGCTTTTAACACATACTCACACAGAACACACCACAGAAGATGGGAAAACTCCCGAAACAAGTCTAGACAATTTACATCTAAAGATTAATAAACCTTACCTCTAAACACTTTACTCCCGAGTCCGTCTCACTCTTTACAGTACACATTATATATATATATATATATATATATATATATATATATATATATATATATATATATATATATATATATATGTGTGTGTGCATAATGTGAACTATACGAAGTGAGATAGGCTCGGGAGTGAAAGTGTATGGATACAAAGATTATTAATCTGTAAACGTTTCCATTGATGAGCTAGACATGCTTTGGAAAGTATTCCAATCTTTTATGGTTATAAGTTTAGTGTAGAGCATAGATCGACCATCAGATGCTTTTCTCTGTGAGCAAAAGATGGTATTGTATCTATTAAGGTCATCAGTCTACGATGAAGTCTGTGGTGTTAGCAACATTAATAGGTCTTGGGTGTCAGGGTAAAAGAGAAATGGTTTAGAGTTGGATTGTGTTTGTAGGTTAGAGATAGTATGAATGGTCAGAGGATGATGTTAAGGAACTTTTTGTATATTAACGTTACAGGTCATTGAGAGTGTGTTGGTTCTGATTTCAACAAGTGGAATACAAAACGAAGGTTTTAGTTGTTATGGGTTTGAGAAACTGTGAAGTTCCCAATATTAGACATACCTGAGGGAAGGTAGAGTACATATATATATATATATATATATATATATATATATATATATATATATATGTATATATATATATATGTATATATATATAGAGAGAGAGAGAGTGAGAGAGAGAGGGAGAGGGGGGAAGGGTGAGAGGGAGGGAGAAAGAGAGGGAGAGAGGAGGGGATGAATTGAGAGACAGAGATTTGTTGATATTCACAACTTTTTGTAATTGATCAGTTTCACGCCGTCACTGCAATCAACGATAATCGTTTTCTCTCTCTTCACTTGGATTATGTTTTTACGTTACGATTCACACACACACATACACACATGCAGAGAAACACACACACACACACACACACACACACACACATATATATATTATTATCATTATTAGAAAGTTCATATATGACTAGATAGGAATGATAGTAAATTGTGCTATATTATATTGAAACTCTGAAATGATCCCCCGTTATAACACGATGTATTATTCGGCTACACAACGTAGATACAATAAATGATTAGATAAAATGAGTTTGCTACATGAATTGATTGGTCAATGGTAAGAGCCATGCTACTTTGAACCAGCAATGCTATCGATTGCAGGTCAGCAGTTGATTGGGAAGACATCAAAATGAAAAAAAAACATTGCTTGGCTTATTTAGTCGATGAAAAAGCACGACAGACTTTTCCTCAATTCAAGAACAATGTATAAATGGGAACTATAGAGATATAATTTAGAATATAAAAAAAAAACACTGAAATAATTAAACTTCATGAAGAAACTAACTAGATAAAAATTGGAAAATAAGACATTTGAAATTACAAATTTGGTGAGGCTGAAAGACAAAACATGTCGTTATAATGAATTTCATCTAAATACAATTATTTTTCCTCATCGACAATCAATGGATATCCGTGTATGTAATTGAGTATTCTACTGTGTCCAGTTGCAGAGAATAATTGTAATATTACTTCAAGCAGATAAAGAAGAATACAATTCTCAAAGGAAATGAATGTAGTTTATTAGGGATCATCAGTTTGACAGAATAAAAAACAGAGAACTGAACCCCAAATTACCAATTTGCTCAATCTGGACGGCGATCCTATGATCAGATATCGTTATTTTGAACTGTTTTTGAGTTTCCTATTGAGGGAGGAGAACCTATTAGAGATCACTAATTCTCAAAAGGGATTTTTAATATCTTGTTGAAGATACTTTTTCCAGTTGATTCAAGAAAGACAATGTTTTGGATTATTATCTCTCTCTCACTCTCAACAAAGACAGAAAAACGTTGATGAATATCCGACAGAGAACTACACAATATGCGCTTAGGTCTACAGTGACGCAGGGAAATGTTTCTTCGTTCAAGTATGATAACAACATCAACAGTCCAGTCAAATAGCGGTCATGGGATGGTTAATGATCGTTACATAAATTCAATCTTAGAAATAACGTTTAGTTTAGAACAATAACATAGCCATTGAATTTCAAATGTTTGGTAAAACGTATTCAATGCTGTAATCGTTATCGAACTTGACTGACAGAATTATTAGCCACACAATAGAGACCATCATGCGATCAATGTTTTTTTTTCCGTGTTGGGAATGATTAATTAAAAGAATGGAAAAAAGTATGATCAATGATTCAGTAACAATTTCTCATTTTTTACTGAACAGGAATGACTAAAAAGACGAAAATACAAAAACAAAACAAGTAATACTGCGATCTGTATGTGTGATACATACAAACATGCATACATACATAACCAGCCAGAAAGCCAACTTTGAAGATGATGAAACCTATGTTGGTAGTTTTGATCGTTCGTTTTTTAATAATATATTATCAGTTATTCGATATAAACGGTTCTGCAAGTAAGTGATCCCTGTTCAAATCTAGCAGGTGTTTTTATTATCCTAGGATGAATCTGAAAAAACGGAAAAGAATCACAAAAGACGAAAGAAAGACGTGCTAATGAAAAAATATTGATGACGATTCTTCATCTAAAAAATTCACATAAATTAGTTCGTATATCTATGTATATAAAATTGAAAGAGTCGGCCCATATGCCTGGCAGGAAAAACTGCCTCAGTAATCCTAGCATTGAAATGGATACCATATGGGAACCTCTTATAATAAAAGACAGAAAACAATAATATCAAAAACATCAAAACTGTCACCTGATGTTTAAGACTCCTAAAAATTACCACCTGTTGTCCACATCAACACATAGCGTAGTGGTTACTGCAAAGTAATCTGATGGTTCTAGGTTCAATCCTAGTGTGAGACAATATAACAATACTACTAACGCTAAGAGGGGAGTGCGGTCAATATACCCCCGTCGGAAAAATAAAGGGTTCGGTTCGTTACTTCCCCACACCTACCAGATGATACCTGATGAAGGTCGTAGAGTGCAACGGCTGAAGCGTTGTATGAAGAATATCAAGAGAAATAATAAAAAAATAAATAAATTAGTTCTTATTGTAATTTACCATTTCACTTAGGAGTGAAATATATAAATGATCATAGACCAAAATCGACCTTCAGTTAAGAATGGAGGAGAAACTGGTCGTGAGGTGTTGCTGGGATTCAAGTTTGGGTTTGATCAATCCTAGCTGCATTTCCTGCTTAAGAGGTCTGATCCCTAAACCCCTATGTGCCATGGAACATAACATAACGTATCCCTTCACAACCATAAAATGTTTGGCACCAAATCGGAAATGTTTTAAGATTATTTTCTCCTATTTTTGCTCTGTTTTTTTTTCTTTTTATTATTTTCATATCAAAATAGCTTTTAAGCTTTAGTTAAATAATTGCCATTCGGACGCTCCTTATATAAGAAATTGGTGAACAATGAAAATGAGGAGACTGTAATCCTTACGAAGGTGCTTAAGTTATCTTCAACATCACACGTTATTGAAACTTGGAATTGAAGTCCTTTAAGAAGGCTAGCACACAAACATGAAGTAAAAATTCAATAATTGATCTGATGTGTCGTGTCAGTAGCAGGAGGAAGAAGAGGAAGAGGAGGAAGAAAAGTAAGCAATTAGTTATCAGATGATATGCAAAAATTTGGATTGAATAATGATACATCTAATAAATTTGGGCAAAGTGAATGGAAGATGAACTGAAAATCCGTTGGAGAATTCCTCACATTCGAACTGTGCCAACACAAGTTCGTTTTTTTTACAGTTCATTTAGTAACAAATCATTTAAAATCATTTTTCAATGAACTGAAACACAAATGTGATGTGTAAAGACATCCTGCGCGTACAGTGTCTGTTAGCAAATATTTTTCAAGTAAAATCACGATGTATACATTTATAAAATGATTGTTGATATACATTTTTGTTGGTAAATTTCAAGCAAAATCACCAACCTGTGCAATTATCGTGGCAATACTGAAGCAATCTATATATCAGCAGCATTTCACCTCCACCTTATGCAGAACAAAGTGAGGTTGAATTCAAGTGATGTATTTACCTTGGCACAATTCCCCATCCGCCAGAGTGGTCTATTCAAGAATTGGTAGAGCATTGCTATATAGCTTATAATGATCGAGTTACCTTTCTTGAAGAGGGCTCAACCCTAAATAAGGAAAAGTTAATTATAATAATAAATAATAATTTAGTCATGTATATATATTCTAATAAATTGATTAGAGACGCATTATTTGAAAAGAAAACTCTAATTGAACTGACATATCGTTATTACATGGTGAATGTATCAGTTGGCCATTTCTTCAAATGCTCAGTCTATTTAGGCTAAATGATACCTTGGTAGTATCAACATGATGTTAGCTCAAGAAGCCTTGCAAATAAAAACAATTCATTTATGATTATATATATATATATATATATATATATATATATATATATATATATATATATATATATAATACCAGTCACAAATGATTGGATTATTCATGTATGGTGAATTCATATAAATTTATGTTTTAAAATGAACGCATTCAATACGAACAAAATAGAGATTGCATTTTGTTTTGATTCAAATTCTTGCAAAAAAAACTTCACGATATTAGAAAATCAGTCGTTTTGGGGAATGATTGAAAAATTGATTTGAACTGTTTATTCTGCAATTGTGAATATTTCTATACAAAATATCTGCTGCATAGTTTACAAAGTGGTAGTTTTGTTTGTAAAATCGAAGGAAACTGAAAGGGAGACATACGGGAAAAGGGAAAACAGATTTTTAGTGACCATCGGCCTCTAATTTAGTGACTGCATATTGTCTTTTGCTTGCATACCTCCACACACAAATACACACACATAAGAAAGAGATTAGGTTCAGCACGTACTTTGAAGTATTTATTTGTGTAGTTAATTTCAGTAACAAGGTAAATATAAATGTTCAGCGTCATTTTTATTGATTTTGTCTCCAAAGACGTGCAAGCGGCAAAGGATATACATTCTTGAAATAGAACTTCAGTTTCAATTCACGTGCATATTGGTGAGTCACAGTGTCCATAAAAACAAGATCCTTATATTCAGACACTTTGTTACACTCAATCTGGCACGAGGACAAAAAGTGAAGCATCTGTTACAAATAAAATCGTCTTCTTTGACATTAGTTTGTTGTGATTTCTACGACGAAAGGAAGAAAGCTCTTATATTCAGATATTTTGATATTCTTGTGCATGAAAGAAGTAAAATGAGAGAAAATTAGGAAGAGAAATAAAACGTAGGGAGAGACAACATATAAAAGAGGAAAAGTCAGAGAGGGAGTGATAGAGACAGAGATAAAGAGAAAACAATACACATACAGATATTTCCGTTGGTGGTTTTGAAGACATTTGCATTGATACATAGACTCGCTGGTATACAACTGCTCATTGAATACTTTTGCAGTCAGTTCTAAACCCATATAATTTAAGGATTTGTATATGATGTACTGTAATTTCAAGTATATCATGATAAAAATACTTCTTTGAACTTTCAGTCAGCAATTCGTTGAGAATGTAAGATGTTCTTCACAGTTTGTTTTGAAGATGAATGTGTCGGAGGAATATTTCTCTGTAGAAATTGAATAGGCTCATGTCACCATTTTAATAAAGAATCATCGGTTCGGGAGAAAAATTTAAATGATTATCTGGCTATTGAGATAATGTAATGATCGTAGTGTTATTTGAATAGTAAGCATGTTTATGTACTGGCATTGTTTTGATAATGCTTTAGCAAAATATAACAATAGAATAGATGGAAGAAAATACTAACAAGACAGAAATAAAATAAATACGCATTTGAATTTATACACAATTGAAGTCAATATAAGAAACGTGCGTTTCGATGTAATATCTAAGGCTTTGTGATTAAGTGATTAAGTTAGTGTAAGAAAACATACTGAGAGAAGAGTTGGATATTTCACTGTTGAAATGTGCACACAGAGAAATCAGCTTTGAAGCAAGTATATTTTACGAATATTTAACAAAAATGAATTCGTTTCAGTTTTTGTCTAAATTTATTTCGCTTGAAGATAGGATAATTTGGAAGCTAGCCAGCTATAACTTCATCAGAAGTTTATTTACGTTTTTTTTTTTTGCAAATCCACAGTTTCATATTAAAAAAAAGTTATAGTAAAAGTTTATCAACTGTGAAATGAGCATTTATGTATATTACGATACAAGTAGGAAGTAGAACACTATGCAAAAAAATTTTGCAAGCTACAGGCAGTTGGATAGCCAGTTCAAGCCAACGACAGCTGCTTGATACAATAGTGTTGATGCTTGAGATTATTGAATAAAAAATATATCCTTCCTGGCATCCAAGTATTTGCAACAGTGGACATTTTGCATTCGAGCGTAAGTTGATTGCCTTTTTTTGGTGATCTTCGTTACCCACTCCAAACCAGTTTAATCGCTGTTGTTAGGTTTAACTTATCCATATGTTTTAACAATTACACGTATATATCTATCCATGAATCCATATTTCGCGCTGCTGGAACCACTATACTTGAAATTTGAAATTTGTACAAACCAAAACCTCTCAATCGATAGGGAAAGTGCTCTCATCTGTTCTTTTCGAATTCCCAGTGAATATTTTTTTTCTTTTTAAAGGAAGATACATTTCCAGATCATACCAAATTAGTTCCTTGAATTATGTCCATTTTTATGGTTATGAATTTCTGATTTCTTTTATCATCATAACATTTTAAATTCAAACCACACTAGGAGTACATTTTTAATAAAGTTGATTTGATTTCACTGTCACCACAGCTTTAGTTTTGAGCTGGAAAGACACATATCTAGAAAGCAGTGATTCATAATTCCTTTTCGAATTCTATTTATCCTTCCGTTGAAGTAGAGCATTAATTGTGTTCTTTCAGTTTTTTAGAACTAAATAAACTGATTGCAATTGATACCTTCTGCCATTGTCATATACATTAGATAAACTAAATGCACACACACACACACACACACATATGCACAAATATATATATATATATATATATATATATATATATATATATATATTAGATCCATTGATTCATAAAGACGAAGATTTTGCGTTCATTACATCAAATCAGTTATTAGAAACTACCCACAACAACAGTCACTAAAATTGTGAACACAGGTTTCTCCGGTATATATGTTGGTCCGGTTATCTATGTCTGTATCAAGGGTACATACTGTATTCGTGGAGCATGCACATCAACACACAAACTCTCACACACAGACACACATGCGCACACATACACATACACACGTACACACACACACACATACACACACACAGACACACAGACACACACAGACACACACACATATATATATATATATATATATGTATATATATATATATACATATATATACATATATACATATATATATATATATATATATATATATATATATATATATATATATATATATATATACACACAGGTCCGTATCGTATATATGAGCGCCATACACGTGAGTGATCAATCAATTGATCAATTGAGTGAGAGGCCTGGGTCTCGGTTTCAGTGCTATAGAGGGTGAGGTCGATCAAGTAGTTTACTTTTAAAACCTGAAGCATTATTTTCATACAAAACCCCCTCCTTAAATATTTCGAATATCCCGTGGGACAACTATGATTCATGCCAAATAGACTACATTGGAGTTCATTAAAAAAAAGAAAAAACAAGAAAACAATTTTGCCAGCAACAACAAAAGCAACATTGAATATGAATACTCATTACAGATGTACTAATAATGAATGATGAAGAAAGATATGACAACATTTTCAAAGAACACTTCTATACAAGAAGAATATAATAGATAATACTTCTACTTTAATGCTGATGTGATCGTTTAAACTAATTGATAATTTGGTTGAAATACTCTCCTTTTTCTTCTTCTGCTTCTTCTTTACCTTCTTCTTTTTCTTCTTGTTTTTCATCTTCTTCCACCCATCTTTCTTCTCTTCCAATTCAATATCGCCAATATATTGTCTTCCTCTCCCCCAACTTTATCTTTACTTTTTCCTCAATGTGTTTTTCTTCATATTCCCTTTCAGCCAAAACTTTTCCCTCTGTCTCGGTTCTCGTTTCTTGTTTTTGTTTTACTAGTTGTTATTGTTATTCATTTTTTTCTTTTTTTTTTTCGTTTTTTTTCACGTTTTTTTCTTACAGTACATGCAATCCTTTGTAGAAAAGCCAAATATTTTGAGGTAATTACATTTTGGACATTTGGCTTTGATAATTCTTGGATTGAATGAGATTGGTTTTGTGATTTTTGTGTTTGCATACCTCTGCAGCCGATTTACAAAAATATTTGGAAAACAGCAGGAATTGGTTTTTTTTGTTTTTTTTTTCTAATTTTTGAATTTTCCCTAAATTTAAATTTCTTTGGCTTGATGACAGATTCACTTCAAACTTTTTAGTATTCTTGCTTGATGGCAAAAAATCATTTGAGCCTCTTCAGAATAAGACAAGGCAACTACTGAATTTTTTTTCAAGATTTTAAAAGTGTTAACGTATATTTTTGTGCATATATACGCATACATACACGCACACATACACACACATACGCACACACACACTTACTGACACACACACACATATATATATATATCGAGGTGTAACAACTGAGTCTCTTTTAATTTTTCTTTTTCACTTTCCAATTGTTATTTCAATCAGCATATGTATACATATATTCATCATCATCAGCCATTCCCAGTTCACTGTTCGACTGAAGCTTTCCCAGTTCTTTTCACGTCGACCGGGTGTGTACTAATTTTTGCTGTGTCTCACAGGCTACAATCCTTTCATATGATCTTCCCATTTTTGCCTGGAGGTTTACTGTGATTCCCATCCTATATTCGAGCAATATTACGCATTATGTTATCATTTCCCACTGGTTAATTGCAAACTTCAAATTTTGTTTCCTAATCAAGTCTATGATATATTTCATCCTGATCTATTCTCGAATTTCCTGTCGATCCTTAAGAGATATCCCAAGCATGCAGCTTCTATTAATCTTAGCGTGACTGAGTTTTTGATTTATTTCCAGTTTCTGTGTTTTCACCTGGACAACATAGCTGCTATAATACAGTGAACACTTACAATTTTTTTAGCATATTAGCAAGGTAATTTCAATATGCCGACAGCATTAAGCTGCACACGATAGGAATAAAGAACATTGTAGGTCATTCTCTTGATAGAAACCGTTATGCAACCATTTAGCATCATACCATGTTCGGGGTGATCAAATACAATTTAATAGAAAGGGACACCATCGAATAAGATTCTTCTTTTGTCCGTCATTAGGGAGTGATCATTGAGAAATTAAAAGAAAAATGAGCGTGAATGTAGCTAGACGCAGAATGCAGGGCCAATTTAGCAGAAACTTACACTGGAAATTGTTTTCCGACTATAGTGTTTTTTGGTTTACAAAAAGCGTTTTCTTATCTGATGTGTGGCAACGGTTCGTGAAACGTCAAATGATAATAAAGAGGCTTGGTTAATCAATCAATAGAAACCATCACATGAGTCATGTTTTGGCAACATGCGGTATTGAGGGTGATCAATTAAAAATCAAGTTATTCATTCCGCCTTTTGTTTGAGCAGTAATCACTAAAAAGTCAGAATTTTAAAAAGAAAAAGAAAAAAAAAAACGAGCCGAAACTTACATCCCAATCCCTATACCTATACGTACACTTTTGTATACATATCAAAATGTTAATGTTTTTCCTGGCACTCCAGATCCATTGGTGCGGTCAGTACCCCGGATACATCCGTACGTACAAACTTGAATACATAGCCAGCCAGACCGACTTGAAAACTGAGAAAAATCTATTCGACAGTTTTGATGACAGTTTTTGATGACGGTTTAGATCAATGTCCATTATAAAGAATTCTTTTTTTCTACTTAATAATGCAAAAAAATGTTGGTTAATCAATATTCCCTCCCCCAAACTCAGCCCACTATTTCCATTGCAGGTAAATTTAACCAATTCCTGTTATTTATAAACTCATTACATCTTGACCGATCTTTACTATTCTGATTCTCCATAATACTGACCAAAATCCAATGGGTTTTTATTCGTGTGCGTATGTCTGTACTTAAGAATGAGGAGCCAACTCAACTCAAGGAGACGTCTGTAGATGTTATAAACGGAAACCTTGCCCCCACCAGTGGACAATCGTTAAAACCTGTCCTCAGGACATCCTGTTGACCGACCTCGGCTCTTGCCCAGTTTTATTCAATAGAGACCCGAGCCCCGGTTTCTCTAGCACATAAGATTAAGTACTGAGTTTGTTCCTGGTGGCAAGGGATATGGATAAATCGATCTTAAGCACCTAATGTCGGCATCTTGTAATGCCACCATTGTTACAAAACGTCAGCCTATTGAATTTTCTTAGAGGCAGCCTCATTCATTGAACGTAATTCAGCACCTGATATGGTGGTCGAGGTATTTGGATGGCCAGAGAGGAACTCTGACACCCCATGAGAGTAGGGGCTTGCGGATTGGGAAAATTCAATAATTCGTGATTATTTCCTGAAAAGAAGGCCTAAGTGTTGCCTGAAGATAGCAGATCAGGTTGACATGTTTTCGTTTAACTTCAAAATCAACAATCTGCAGAAAACGTGTCTCTATGTATGTCTTTCTCTATGGACGTTTATTCACACATAGATACCTGTTCTAAAAATAGGCAAGAGATTCCGTATGTCAATGGTAAAAAACAACGGGTTCATAAAAGAAGCGTGCTTATCAAGATAGTTGATGATGGAAACTAAACCATCTAGTTTACTGCCATAACGATCAACTAAAACAGAGCAAATACAGGGAAATCATTATAACAGGTGTCTACGAATACCTAGATAGAATATCTGGGAAACCAAAATATAAAATACAGCAAATTGCTTTCACAGTCACCGCCTATATTGGTTGAGAAGTAATGTCCGCTTAAATTTCTTGGATTTCATACAACTATTTACTGTCTCTGTTGTGTAGCAGTATCTTGATCCTATTCCTCTTTGGTTTTAGAATAATCTGGTGGTGTGTATCAAGTCATACAACCGTCGCCTGCCGTAAGTTGTTTCGTAGAAATTCGATGTGAATGAATACAAACATTGAAAGATTATTATCATTATTATTATTATCATCATTATTATTATCATTATTATTATTATCATTATTATTATTATTATTGCTGTTATTATTGTTGCTGTTGTTGTTATCAATATTATTATCATTATAACCTTTATATTACTATAATATTCTTTCGATATAATGTTAATTTACAACCCCCCCATAAATATATATATGTGTGTATATATATATATATATATATATATATATATATATATATATATATATATATATATATGTATATATGTATATATATATATATATATATAACTCATATCAATAAGGTAACCTTATATTATTATATCACCCTTTGTACATGATTATTCACAGTGTGTTGCACTCTCCAACAAAATTTAATCAAAATCCATTGTGAACTTCTGGAAGTATTGCATGGACGGACTTCAGCAAAAAAACCCAAAAAAATCACAAAAAAAAAAGAAATATATATTTGTTCACTTGTCCCTTTTTAAACATCGTGTACATGATATCCTGGAAAGAGCTTGGAGCAGATCCAGGATTACGTTATCGATCAAGAGATATTTTCCCATTTTGATCTTTGATTTATTCCGTATTCAATATTTTATACATTTTTTCCTGTTAGTTTTGAATAAAATGGTTCATAATTCTTGTAAACCCGATAGTCACTTAAGAAACGGAAAAATGGCACCAAACCAAAAGATTGGCCCTCCGACTGAGAATCATGCAACGTGTGCAGGAGAGAAATATTCTCAGAATAACACGGAAGAATCTCAAGACAGCAAACTATATTAGAAAAACCTGTGTTGGAGATATCAAAAGAAGTATTGAAACACTCAAATGGTGATTGGCTGATCATGTTGCAAACATGTCAAAAAACTGTTGGACATCACTATTCATATAGTGAATAACCAGATATTGTGCACAAAAATTGTGGCTAATAAAAATGATAAGGTGCAACGTGGTATGCAATCTCAATTGACTCTGCAACGCCCATGATAGAGATGTCAGGCGAAGAGGGATGTTCATGTCCAATGACAGACGTTGAAAAGGAGATGATTATGATGTTGGTGATGATGATTGCTGTTTCCCGCCTTTTTGATGGTAAATCTGGGGAAAATCTCTCAGTGGACCAGATTTCTTCTCCGTCACTTCTCCTCGTATTTTATTTCCTGCCTCTCTAACAAGAAGTTTATTGCTTTCTGCTTCTGTGACGAAAGATTGATAAACATTATAAAACCATCATAAACGCCCAGGCTGTGCTTTCCTTACGATTGATGAGCCGCTAAAAGATAAACTTTGTTATCGGTAAATTATATGTCAGCCGAAATCACACTTTCATAGTTTTTACTGCTGTTTTATACCGACTTCGTGAATTTAACCCTGTCGACGCGTGTCATATAATAACTATTGAGTCCACTACTGTGATTTATACTGAAAAGCATTGTTTCTTTGGAACAATGAATTAGATTTCTGTCCGGAATTCACTAGACTTAACCAAATTAGCATTTAATGGCATTTCTGGGAGTTGGCATATAAATTGGCGCAGTTTTACACGCAAAATAATTGAATAACACTTTGAATGAATAATCATTCTAAGCAGTCGTTCGGAAGAACAGGCTCAACATTCAAAAACCAGTGATATAAAAGAAGAGTCTAGAATCAATGCACCCCCATTGTTACCTACAGAGGTGAGACATGGGACCTTGCCAAAAAAGTGATCCTCAAAATAAGAACCAAGCAAAAGGCACAGGGAAGGGTCTTTCTTGACATCTTATGGAGGGATAAGAGGACAGCAAAGAATCCATAAGAAAATCAAAATGGCTGTTGGCAGGTCATATTGTAAGAATGATAAACAACTGCTAAACATCATCTCTCAAAAATGTCGATCGCGAGAGACCATGTGCAAAACAATGGCGGACAGAAAATATGGTGCCGTGACGATTTGAACAATCTCAGGATATATTGGCACTGTGATAAAGATATCTGGCCAATTCTGGGGAAAGTCCAACAATGGACATTAAACGCCTGATGATGATGATGATGATGATGATGATGATGATTATGATGATATCAAAGATCGGATACATAAGATGTATAATCATCAAATACAATCTATTAACATAGATGTGCTAAACTGGGGTATAATTTGATGTACTAAACAGACAAGTTCATGCAGTTGGAGGTCTGATAAAGACATGCATTTATTTTGATTACTGCGTTAATTTCTGATGGATATGTTGTTTAATTATATCTTCTAAGTGAGAATTATATTTTTCAGAGCCAATATATGACATGCTGGTTGAACATCGCCTGAGGTGTATCTACGTCAAAGGAAAGGATACCATTTTTTGTAAATCCAACTGGATTGATAGTAGTACAACACTAATTAATGTAGGTGTGTAAATGCATTTAGTAGACTTTGACCTGCAGAAACACATGGGACTTGCAATGAGTATTATAACTGCTACAACAGTAAAGGTCTACGAGACTAGTTTCCTAATGACTGGCAAACAGCTTACCTAATTAGACTGAATTATCTTGTAAGTTCATTGTAAATTAGAGAAAGTGGGTCTGGTTAGTCATGCAGGATCTTTTCGCAGCGTTCTATGTGTGGGTTGATCAATTGGGAAAATTTGGAAACGAAGTCATCGATAGAAAACATCTCTCGCTTTTTGTTGGGTAAAGACCATTAAAAAAGACTAAATTTTTCAAAAGACAAACACTAAAGGACACAAATTGATCAAATTGGCATAAACTCACAGCGAGAACTTAATCTTTCGACAAAATAGAACTTTTTGGAGGGAAAGATTATATATATATATATATATATATATATATATATATATATATAAATAAATATATTTATAATCACTTTTTGTGGAAAGCTAATATGATATTTTCAGAACTCTAGCTCCTCAGGACAGACCCGTACTCGTGATACATACAAACATGCATCGCTATGTAATATTTCAGACGATCTTAAAAATTGATTTAACTTTTTTGACGAGTTTGTTGACGGTTTCTAATACTTTCATGATTGAATAGTAATACTACAACTGTATGTGAGTAAAAGAAACCCTTCATTCAAGTAAATGAATAACATTTTTGTATCAAATCATATATATATATATATATATATATATATATATATATATATATATATATATATATATATATATATATACTCATTCGTTTTCTTTCAAAACAAGAATGGAAAGACATCTAATAATTATGTGCCACAAAAACTCACACTGCATCGTCAGAAACTTTTTTCAAGTTCCATTCTTTTGTTGTTGACCATGTTCTCTTTTCCAATACTACATAATTTTTTTTTCCACTTTTGGGGTGAAATAAATAAAAACCACCATAAATATTTGCAATATTATGAGTATAATGCAGCCGGAAAAAGTATTTATTTCGAAACCCTTAGTATGTCTCTCTCAAATTTGAGTTTGATGAGCTACTTAGCATTTATCAATTTCCAATGAGCTTAAAACGTTGGCCTTTCATTTCAACCAATTTCTTTTCCGTCTCAACGCAGACCAATCTTTTACTTATCGTTGGTGCTTGAGAAATTGGAGCACCATCATTACGCTATTTTTTACTATCATCATAACAGAGCTAATCTTCTGGTAAATGTTTTTTTTAATAGAACTGAATTATAAATCTGACAGGAAAATCAAATTTCTTGTTTTTATCCAAACATCTTGCCCGGAAGCAATCAAAGGAACTAAAAAATTTTAACTTGATTTGTTGTGTGGAAGAATTACCTAATAGTAAGTTAATTTTTATACCCCTCTGCCCCAAGTTCAAGATGGCCCCTGCGATATAAGGAAATAAAAACGGGTATTTCTTTTATTCATAAAGCCTGTGAGCAATATTTTCTTAACAGTGATAATAAATGCAAGTGTTATTCATTTTTATTGAAGTATATATATATATATATATATATATATATATATACGTATACATATATATATATATATATATATAAATATATATATATATATATATATATATATATATATATATATAGAGAGAGAGAGAGAGAGAGAGAGAGAGAGAGAGAGAGAGAGAGGGAGTGTGAAATACGATGTTTAAAATCAAATGAATCATAGATCTTTCATATAAGTATCTATCGTAATGTCTACGTATAACCGAACTTCTATAGACAGACATAAACAAATTCACACATTTATATTGAAATATAGTTTAAGTATCACCAATTTGTTAAATCGTGTTGGACGTTCTAGTTTTTGTATACTCACCAAAGTTGAGTTGTGTTCATCCTGTGCAGTATATCGGTGGGTGACTGCCTGGGAATGCCAGCTCCCATGGAGATTCCACGGATCCTCCAAAGGGGAAAACCGAATTTCACAATATGCCCCATAACGCAAGTTAAAGGTTGACCTCGTAGCAGGCGACAAAATAAAAGCAAATCGACACTTGTCAGAATATATTCATCACTTTCTGTGGTTTTCTAAGTTCGTCATTTACGTATATTATCCAATAGTGATGTGTTGGATACTGGTAACTATCTATCTAATTTTAACAGAATTTTAATCATTGTAATTATCCATTTGGCATTAAAATCTAAGCGTTGGTAATTTAGGTGATATAACGGGTTCAAAATTCAATTCATCAATTTTATTTTGTTTTCAGAGTTCCACGTCGACAATTTATGGGGTGGAGACCAAACCTTTTCAACTTGTAACGCAGTATGATCGAGGAACCCTGATATCAGAGCAACGCAAGAAAAGCAAATAATTATTGATATTTTCGCGAGTTCCAGAAGATAATCGACCCACGAACGGAGGTATATACCCCCAAAAGGCAGCTCTCAGAACTTTACATGAAATCTCAAATCACCCCATGGCTCGTCTCTTTGCACAAACACACGCCCAAAAACACTGTCTGTCGAATAATTACGCACTCAGTATTTAATCTCAGGGAAAAAAAAAGAAAAGATTTTTGAAATGATCCAAGAACATCACAGACAGGCATTTGCAGTGCTTCTTTTGAGCTGGATGAGAATGATGAAGGTTCATCATCAGATGAAAAAAGAAATTCAACCTTGATGGCTTCTAGTATTACTGGTATGGACATCAATCACTAAAGATAGCCTCTTTGGATCATGTTCAAGATAGTCGGCTAATGATTTGTGTGCTGTGGGATTTCGTGTGAAGATGGCTCTCAGGTTTGTTGACATGTTGCTATGCGCAGCAGGATACGTGTTCATGCTAAAATGTAAATTTAATAGCCGATGTCTTATCAGAATGATGCAATTATTCAATCAGGAAAAGGTCATGCAAGCGACTTATGAATGTTTTGATCTGGCCGATCAACAGTTCGAATCTCAACAGCATTAAAATGCATTGGTATGGTTGAAGATTTTTCAAAAATACTTGGGGCAATTTTAGTGCAGGAATGTGAAACTGCCATGTTAACAGTTTTGAATTACGTGCCTTATGTAATCCACAATCGGCTTTTTCTAAGGGATCAGATTGAGTTGATCAAGTGATAAACAGTAATAGTGATGCAGGTATATATTGATTTTTTCTACAAAAATCCGACGAAAGTTCCAATAATCCAATGGAATTTGCTACGAGTTTAAAGTTTCGTTGAATTTGTTAATTTAGCAATTGATATCTCTGATCATTATTTTCAAATTATTTTGATTGAATAACTATGAGTTTAGCTCATCATCAGGCCAAATGCATGATTAATTTGAGCGATGAATAGAGAATTTTCGCCTTAGAAATGGAGATTTTCAAAAGATTTTAAAGTTTTGTGCCGCGTTGTATCACTGTAAAAGATATATTTAGCAATTTAGTTTCAGAGATCTTTACTACCTGAGTGAGTTTGATCCGAATCAGCTGACCATGTTCATGTTCATGTGCTTTACTGAGCTAAACTTAGTATGTATGTTTCTATCTATCAAGAAAAAGAGAGAAAACAAGAGGATATATTGACATTTATTTATACATAAATGATAAAAGCATGTATATATATATATATATGTTGAGAAATATCAACTGGGTTTAAAAATTTAAAAAAATATCCTTCTTGACAGAAAAAAAAATCCTCCCTTATACTTATTTGAGTGCAGGCACGAGTGTTTGGGTATTTCTAAGTAAGTGAATATATGTGTGTGTGTGTGTGTGTGTGTGTGTGTGTGTGTTTTCATTTAGAGAAATGGAGCAATAGTACGAAAACATTAAGCATAAAACATATTTTTATATCTGGATTGTCAGTCAATAAAAACCATTACATAACCATCATCTTTTGGCAGCATGCTATGTTGCAGGTGATCAATTTAAAAATCAGAAAGAGGGTGATATCAATGAATAGGTACCGTACCCCGGCTTTTGTTGGGTTTTGAACACTAGATAAAATCATTTTCATAAAGAAAGTGACAATCTCAGCATAGATTTACATTGTAAATTGAATCCAACACCCAAAATATAAACTAATGGAGCTATATGGTAAACGACTAAAATTAGCATTTATTCTGTCTGGAAAATTTTATTCTTTTGGCTCATTCCCTAAATATTCTTTTATTTTATTGCTCACTCCAGCACTGTATTCTCTTTGGAGACATTCACCACGTGATCGTTTCTACTGTGTGACTAACCGGAACTGTTTTGTTTTATGTTTTAGTTTCATATTGGGTTTGTCCATTCGAAGAATCAGTTTACGAAAAGCCGGACTTCATGGTTTTGAATTTTGAGTTGCTTTTCTTCAGGGTTATCAATTTAGATATTTCATACATGAATTTGAATCCAAAAATAAAAACTTAAAAACTACAATGTTATTCAATGAATATTCCAAATTGATGGGAAAACATTTTTCATAACTCCTCTTCCGTTGAAAAATTAAATTCCTGAAAATATTTTTCTTGATATAGTTGTTAGCAACAATCAAGATCAAAATACTGTCGTTCATCTAGATGCGAGTCAAAAAAGAAATTTCGAAAAAATACAGTCATGCATTCCATGTATAAACCCACTGTTGTGATGACATAACATTCATGGAAAAACTATACAGGAATATTTTTCTTTAGTATAAATCGAGTACTCTTTACATATCGAGAACCGCAAATCTTAACAACTTCAAATTTGACGATGCAATATCTGGTGCACAAACTAACATATTTCGCAAGTATCAACAGCGTACAAAGGTCAGTTAATAAGTTATCTTGGTACACACACACACATAAACACACATACACATACACAGAGATATCTTAAATCATATTGAATATAGCACAGAAAGCAACTTTGCATGTTTCTCGATCTACTTGGAGTCACATATTCATGTGCTTCCAGGGATTAATTATTGAATATGAGTACATCTACGTAAGTACATCTACCTTGGACAACGAATCTCCTGAAAAAAAGAAATCAAGCAGAGAATCATTCTCGTTTGGCAAGCTATTGGTAGAGCCAGCTCTTCCTTCGAGGACAAAATTCCCCATCAATCCAGGAAAGAAGAGCAAAGAAAAAAATAAACTTCCTGATAGTCACCCATGGAGCTGAAACTTGTAACCTAACTAAAAGATTAGCTGTCGAACTGAGAACCATGCAATTGCAATGGAGAAAATCATGCTACACATCACACAAAGTGTTCACAAGATAGTAAAACATGATAGAGCGAATTCGGGAGCCAGAGATATCAGAAAAAAAACGTTAAAAACATATTAACATCAGGTTGGCCATGTTGCAAGAATGTTGGACCACGGCTAGATATCACCACTCACATCGTTGATCCTCGGATATCATACGCGAAAATAAGATCGGCTAATTTGACAAACTAAACAATTTCAAAAAATATTGGCTACGTGAGGCCAAAGATAAAGAGGCCTGGTGAAACTTGGGTGAGGTATATATCCATCGACAGATGCTAAAACACTGCTGCTTGTTCCAGATAGAAGATAGCAAATTCAGAATATTATGATTATAGACTATTTCTTGTTAGATACCTTATAAAATACCACGTAGGTATTTACTTGCTACAGTATTTTAACTTAAAGTATATGGGAACTGGTATCTATTAACCTTATCCAATATATCAGAGCGTAAATAGAGAAATGTATTTCTCCACATCAGAAAGATAATGAGGGTGTAGGCAAAAAGTACAAGTGAGAAGAACCGGTCAGATTAATAAAAGGGTCAAATATACCTGTAAAGTCTAAGTTTATCAGGGAAGGCTCCGAGCAATGAACTCAGAAGCCGGACATGGACGTATTTTGAGACAATGCATTACTACTTGTTGTCAGCCATTGGTAAGGTCAGTCAGCCGTCCACATAAACCCGCCAGGCTGGCCAAAAACCCGTGCAATAACACGCAACCTCACCCAAGCCCCTTACGACCCGTGGTCAGTGAAACGACTTAACGACAAAATCGCGCCTCGGGTGCTAATATAACTTGCAACAAGTTTTAAACCACGATGATAGGATTGGACTCTTGGAGCGTCGATATCTCTGCCAATCGCTCGACCCTTCGCTTCGATGGGTTCAAAAGATGATTGGTAGTCTCCTGCACGCCGCTGGAGAAGACCGAGAGGGGAATGATGCAAGCAGGGATATGATTAGGTTAAAAGAGATAAAATAGGGAGGAACTGGTTTTGCTATGATTCGTTGTTTAGAAAATAGCGGAAAGCCCGGCTCCAGTTCATAGATATCATTAACCGTGTAAAACCCATTAACTGGTGGGTATCGTAGCTTTCTACGTAAACAATTTAGGCAAACAATTAACTTGGGCACTTTGAATGTTTACGTCACATTGTTTAACTGGAGAGCACTCAGAGAGAGCATACATCTGCCAACAACATTGTTAAGGGGGAATAATTGAGCATGGATCCTCAATTTAATCAGTTCTGTAGCCTATAGTTCATCATTCTACAGAATGTTATTTTGATTGATTGGGAACTTTTGTAGATATCGAGTAGACGATGAGTGTAAACATAAATATAATTGAAAGAACGGATATAATATCAGAAGGAAATTTCTTGATCCGACCCAAAACTTTCTCTTTCTTACTGTATTACCCTACTTGCTCGATCCCGTTAGGATTTATTTAGGAATTTTGATGATATTTTGTTATCAGACGAACAATCACTCGAACAGATGAGAGGAATACTCATTATACTGCTGACAGAAGTAAAAAAAAAAAAAAGGTTAGTTAACATTGATGTTTGTTGGACGACAGAAAACTTCAGCCTAGACCTTATTTGCTTGAATGAATCAGTCAGAAACGAATTCACTTGCAATAGTGAGCAAATCTATCTTACAACCGTTGCTAGTTGGTAAACAATTTGAATACAAACGGGTCTGGTGAGTAACTCAATAGAAATCGATCTGTGACCAACATCTTTTGGCAACAAGCGTTTTTAGATGCGATCAAACAAAACATATTGAAAAAAAAAGACTGGTAAATGAATGAGCAACTTCACATAATTTTAGTTGAGGAGTGTTCACTGAGAAAATTTCTGAATCCACCTCCCTGAAAAAAGTATTTGCTATTCGACTCAAAATACGAATCGATTTAGAATTAAATTACATCGCAAAGAAACCTTCTTATATCATATCCAGGGGGATCTAATAGGAAAAAAACAACAAAAAGGTGTTTTCAAATGATATTAAGAAGTAAATTTCATGTAGGACAACCTAATACATTTGATGTCACTGCTTTTTAGAAAAAAATTATACGACTCTCACTCATTGATGAAATTTATACAAATTCATTCTACCAGAGCAACTACACACAATTGCAACTGTAGTGAGTTAATTCTTCAATTACTAATTTTATGTTTGTCGTCTGAAATTAGCACGGTAAACAGTCTCTCCGACCCACCCTATCTTTCCTTCTTTATTTCTTTCTTCATTTCTTTATATCCCACTCCCCTTTCTCTCTCTCAGAGACACGCTCACTATATATATACATATATATATATGTATATATATATATATATATATATATATATATATATATGCATATATATATGCATATATATATATATACGTATATATATATATATATATATACGTATATATATATATATATATATATATATATATATGTGTGTGTGTGTGTTTGTGTGTGTGTGTGTGAGTCTGTGTGTGCGAGTCTGTGTGTGTGTGTGTGTGTGTGTGTGTTAGTGTTACCTGAATCAGCCAAATAGCTCAATTGTTGGAGTTTCTTTTTTTTTCCCATAAAAAGTGATTCGATATCATTTTAATAACATAAACGTTTGACCATAAAGAATAGTTGTTCTAATTCATTGTTCAAATCAAACTAAAACTGCGTAATGTTTATTCGTAAAAAATATTGTAATCATGTGTTCACTCTTTCCTGTAAAATATCTATATTCCACTTTGATTTCATAAGATTATGCTTTATAAAAAGACAGTTGTTTAATAACTTCGTTTTGATTGAACAAATTTTCGATCCAAGAAAAATAACGTATGATATATATATATATATATATATATATATATATATCTTTATCAGCAGTCAATGTATATGATTTCATTCTCCGATAGAGAATTGTGGCGACTCCTGGGGAAAGTATATGTCCAACGACGGACATTGAAAGACTGATGATGATGATGTTGACGATGACGCTGATGATGATGACGATGATGAAGAATGGAAAGTGTTTTCTATCATTGTACTTAAATGTTTGCTCGTTAGAGTTTCCTGAAAGTTGATTCAGCATCAACAATTCGGCGTACGACGGATCTACGCAAAGCCGCCTCAGGGTTTACATCTTGGTGCATATATATATATATATATATATATATATATATATATATATATATATATATATATATATATATATATATATATATATATATATATATATATTGGTGACTTGAATTCAAATCATGTTATGCACATTTTAGATAACTTTATATTCTGTGTCAATTTCGTAAAATTGAGTAGAATGATAAAGCAAAAGAAAATATTCAGGGATAGTATCGGACGGACATTCCAAACATCAAATAGATCATTCGGCACTCAAGTTGATAAACCATGTTATCTGAAAATTGAAGAAAATTAATTTATGTATCTCAATAAATCATTCAGCTTATTCGAAAAGTTCTACAGTATTGTTAATTCCGTCGAGGCTTAAACTCAGGACATGATCGAATGGTCAGAATGACAAGTTGGGTGATAATTGGTTTACACTAAGTGTCAGCAACTTTAGGTTTTATATGTAGCGTAGTGAATTCTGGAATTGAGCCAGTAGGCGCCAATTCTTCCTTGAATTTGAGCATGACATTTCCTGAAGCCCCAATTACGTTTGAAGACTGAATTATCTCTAATGAATCTTTTGGGAAGGAAAAATGGAGTGCATTATTTCTTTTTGCTAATTCTCCTATGAGTTTTGTATGGCTTTAATCAAGATATTATTGACGATGACGGGTGTTTGTTACTTTTTCCATGGATAATGTTGCCGTGAACATATTTCCAAAGCTACAGGGTCTAATGTGAATGTTATTTTCTTACAAACTTTATGAGTCAAAATGTGTTAATTCTCATTTTCGATTCTAAGGCAGCAACAGGACGAACAATTTACCAGAGCAAACATGACTGACACAATGTTTGAGCTTATCCAAGTCTGACATAAGCCCAGACGCTGTTAGTATCACTCGGTACTCTCACTTGGTTAACTATCTGAGTATTGATTGATCTTTTAGATGGATATCGTCTGAGTGCTAATCAGGACCTACGTTGGTAAACTTCAAAATAGTAATTTTAAATTACCCCTCCTTCAGTTTACCCAACGGTAACCTAAAACTGCTTTCAAATTACAGCTAAGTAAGAAGGATTCCCAAGGGGACTCTAAGGTGATTTCAAATAACCCTCTACGCTTTCAGATTACCCCTTAAAAAGAATTACTCAATTAAGTTTATTGAGACATTGGAAGTTTGCAGTTAAACAAAATGTTTATCAAAAAAAATACAACGTGTATAAAAAAATGTACTGATTTTGATAACGTAACCTTATCCCAAACATTATCATCATCCGTCTCTTAACTTCCGTTTTTGGACATAGTCCTTCCCAAGGATCGACCACATTACTCTCTCATAAGCGTTGCAAAGCCAGGATTTTTTAAAATTTGTGTAGTTCTTATTCAAATAGTAAACCCCAAATCTCTGGTTAAGCTTAGGTGTAGATGAAGGGCTTAGTTTTAAGAATTTGATATTTTCATCTACATAAACGAATAAAATAATTGGAATAGTGTAGGAGATATATAAAATCAGGTCTAGGCTACGATCGTGGATATCATCAAATTGATTTCTGAATACAAGGAGGTAACTCAGAAGGCAGGTGACGTAACGTAATGACACCAGCGGTGAGGCAAAAATATCGCTTACCAAATATTTTGACGTATACTTGGAGATACAATCATATAATATCTGGTAAGAAACGAATCAAATGATAAATATGGTCGGACTAAACTATTTGGCATATCTGTCGTTTTCCAATGAGAAACACTATAAAACCAACAAGACACATCTAGATTATAGATCATCAAGGTAAGACCCCAAGAAGACTAAAAAAAGGCTTTTTTTTTTCAAAGGATAAATAAATGTTAAAAGGGGTCTACGGGGGTGCTAGTGCCAACATCCAAGCCTGTAGAGAAAATGGTAAGATTAGAACTGGTGGAAGACACACCAACACACGGGCAAATACATACAGCTTCGATGACCAAGTTTGTTCTATAAGCAAATTTTATTATTCGAGAAACGCTTTCTTACGTGGGGAATATTGAATAAACACAGATTATCTACTCTGATGGGGGAGAAATAAATGCGTTGACTTCAATCTTTATCGCAAATGTTGCAGATTGGGTTTGCTGGAAGAATAACTAACACCTACCAAAATACGTACCACAATCATGGCCAAGTAGGTTATACAGTAATTAAAAGGGATATTTATGATTGTCTAGGCATTGTTCCACCTTTCAGGGCATTTCTTTGCAGTTTAAAAATTTATGTGAGTAAGAATTATTCCTTGTGTACGAAAGAACGAATAAACTTTTAATGACCAATACCCCACCTGAAAGCTGCTCTTGGAGGAATTCATCTTCTCAGATGTGACCGGTTGCTTGGTTGATCCAAATACTAACATCTTGGCTCTTTTGCTTACTGCACTTGAAAGTTGCTGCAACGTCCCCGAATACAATTGGCAAGTGTTGGTTGTTGCATGTTCTTGTTTTAGCAAATTTGTTCAGTTTGTGCTATCGTGAGATGTTTCGAGGAGATCAGCTATGGGTTCGTCTGCATTTCAGAATTTTCTAATTCAACTCCGGATATCGGCCCTGCAAACTAAGTGCTGGATTCAGGAAATCAGTTTTATTGCTTCATGTTACGATCATTTCATTGCATGTAATGATTATATTTGGAAGACTGTACGGTTGAAGAAAAAATCCAAATTTGAGCCGACCAATGACTCGTATAATAAAATGAAATCATCAGAGCCAACGTGTTCAAATACATGTCCGATGTAAAAGAAGATGAGGTTTGCTTGTTTTATTTTAATCTGACATTGTTGTGCTCATTAGCTATGTGTATTCCGAGGTCGTTTCCAACATGAATTGACTCCAGCATGTGAAGAATTTTATCATCATTCGTCTTCTTGTATTGGTGCCGAGATTTGGGAATCCCCAGATGCAGAACTTTGTATTTTGATTGATGGAAACGCATTTGCATTTGGAGTTGCAACTGATCATTTATAGCAATATGTTCGGCTATTTGTGGTACTGAGTTCTCTGATGTTACGGCCAAATATAACTTGGTGTCATTAACCAAAATTGACAGTTCCGTCCAGAAATATATTACTCTAGATGACACAACTTCTTGTAATCTTTGAATACATTTACATTGAGCACGTGGATATTTTAACCGTGGTTTCTAGCATCAGTTCTCATAGGCAACCTCATAGAGTTAGAAATTAGAGTCTTGAATATGTTATATGCTTTAACATGATCCGTTGTACTATTGCGTTACATTATTGGCATTCTGTGAAAAGCATATATGATTCCCAGGGACAATCGAGTCTTGAACTGGAATACATTTCAAACACATATTGTCTTCTAGAAAGCCACTTATCCGCACATATTGTCGGAAGACATACCCAGTAGTTCAGACAGGGCACTGAAAAGCTTTTCACTCTTTCACTGTAACATATTTACCGTTTTGATCAGTGAAAAATCAAAACAAATAATGGTAGTTAATCTCGAAGATAAGATTCATATATTCCCTTCAATTAAAACCAATAAAATTTGCTTGACATAGTTGGAAGGGCTAAAAGAGCTTCATTCAGGGTCACAATCCAACAGAAGAACCTGTACTGATTGACGCACTATTCACCAAGACTGTAAATGCAGCCTTATCCTGGATAAAATCACTTTACAGCCACCCTCAAGTAATGTAATCTGTGGTCACACCGAGAAGTTACAAATCCAAATAGTAATGGTAGTATGAAAGCATTTCTCCAAGGACGGATTCGATCCTACGTTGAACAAGCTATCAGAAAATAACTATCAGAAGATAACTGAATAATGAACCTAATGGATTTACTTCAAAACCTAATAAAAGTCCTGATTGAGATACAAATTAACATACAAAGGGGTTCGTATTCTACGTTTCCTTTGAATTGTATTTAATATAACTTCATGTCACAAAAACTGTCAACACATTTTTGTTTAGTTTTCAAACCGTCCTGGTTGGCTGGCTACTTTTGGATGTATCACGTGCACAGTTCGAACCAATCAAGTTTGGGTGCCTAGTATTTAAACATTTGATTCTTATTTTGTTTGGAATTTAAAAAAAAGCCTCCCTCAAATAGATTTGAGTAGGGGGTTTCCAAATGCAATGTGAGTTTATGTAAAATTAATCTCCATTTTGTGTCAAGCAGAATTACACTTCAATTCTTGTGAAAAATCAGATTTTTAGTCATCATCATCATCATCATCATCATCATCATCATCATCATCATCATGATCATGTTAGTATCTAATGTTGGATGTAGACCTTCTCCAAGATTCACCTCACCTCTCTATCATAGGCAACGCTTCCTTGAGTTATATAGCTCGTCGCACCATTTTAATTTCTATCGGACACAGTATTGCATGATATCTGGGGATCCACGTTGTGAATTTTGATGTCCAGGGATTTCCCGACATTCTTGCAACGAGTCCAGTACATTGCCTTCTGAGTTTTCAAACAGTTTTCATGATATTTTGGGTCCTGTCTCTTCTCTGATATACTGTGCTGTCTTATGATTTCTTTGGGTTGCAAACCTTTTCCTCCAGGGCTTATAACGTCTTCTTGTTCTTGACAGTCCCTTCCCATCAAAAGGAAAAAAAAGTAATTCATCCATCAGATGTCCCTTTTAATTTTCCACTCCCAGCCAACTACCAGAGGACGTTCATGAAGTGATGATTTCTATTGGTTGACTAACCAGACCTGTTTGTCCTGCGCTTAAAGAGTTCAAATCGAGTGATCTGATTTGCTAAGGCGGGAGATAAAGCCCAACAGAGATAAGAATAGAATCGTTACACGAATGAAAGACCTGGCGAATGAAAAAAAATTATATAGTTGATTAATTAGTCTCAAGAAAATTTGCTTACTAGATTCGCTCATTAGCAGACATACATCAATTCATATTCACCTGATCTAGACTGGGACCTTTTCTTTTGGTCAGAAAAGTAATTCTTTTAACTTTGATACTTTTGGAAGATTCAAACTATTTTGCTTTTTAAATGTACTCTTATCTACATATACACTGTTTTTGGTTGTTTGTGAATAGACGACCCTACGTCCGGCTGTGGGGTCATATAACTGTCATAATGCTATCTCTGCTGGTTTGAGGGTAGGCACCTGTGTAAGGGTGTGGTTTTGGTTGCTCCTATTTATTCTGTACGAGTGGAATTTTGGTCCTGTGTGTGTGTGTTCGTATGTGAGTGTGTATTTCTTTGTGTGTTGGGGACGTTAAATCAAATTATATATATATATATATATATATATATATATATATATATATATACATTACACATATATATATATATATATATATATATATATATATATATATATATATATATATATATATACATATATATGCTTGACCGCATAGAACATGTATGTGAGAACATGCAAATATATCAGGAGGCGTGGGGCAGATAAATGCAACCCTATGGCAGTGTGTCCATGCAACGTGCAGTCCTATCGATAGTGTTCAGCTACATAATAGTACACGTGTTGCAAGTCTATGGTCTGTATGCGTATTTCTATGCATTTTTTTTTTCCACACTGAGTCACGTATATATTGAATCGAAATACTTGTGCTTGAAGTGTATAACGCACGTCAGTGAAGTTATGTGACGATACATCTATCCGGTTTATGTAGAACGGTAAATATTCATGCAACGGTGTGCATCAAACCCGTTGATACAAAGTATATAATCATATAGTCAAGGCAACAGAGTCGGTCAGTGTCATCTGGATATGGAGCCTTTCACGCCGTTTTTTTTCGAATATTAATGAATTTATGCTGTCATGGATAGGGCCTCTGAGCACTGTTATGTGTCTGTTAAGACGTTTGGATATATTTTTTACGTTTTCTCTTCATCTACAGATATATTAAGCACTTTACTTATAAAAAAAATGCAGTAATACACACAAACACACAAACACACACACATAGATATATAGGTTTATATATATATGGAGGGTTGTGTGGTTTTTTTTGTATGCGTGTATGTATATACAAAAAAAAAGACTTTGCCATGACTCTGAGTTCAATGCCAGTGCTTCTTTCATCGATAACACAACCCAAAGAAAAAAATAATTATTCATAATGTATGTCATATAGATAATGAGTAATGGCTATTAATATCCAACATAGTGAATGAAGAAAAACGATTTCAGAGTTAAATTTTTGCGCAGATCCAAATACTTTTGGTAGTGAGCGAAATAACGGTGATGAGAACAAAAACTCAACCTCAGGGGGATTCGACCAGCAATCTTTTCCAGGGTAGAGATCAGTAGCCTAGATGTGTTTTAACCACTGAACATACGAGATTCTCACAGTTAACCGAAGTCAAAATCTCAAATATAAGCGTACATACAGTGAGTTTTACCCATTAGTACTCACGTACAGATACACATAAATTAATATATATATATATATATATATATATATATATATGAATTAACATATATATATATATATATATATATATATATATATATATATATATATATATATATATATATATATATAGTAGATTGTGGATCTACTACACAAACTAGCTCATGTTTCTGTCCTCTTTGGGTCCCATCAGAAGTTGCTTCATATTATTGATATATTATTATATTATGATATACTGCTAGCCTGATTTGTACCACATATAATGTGCGTGTGTGTGTGTGTGTTTATATATATATATATATATATATATATATATATATATATATATATGCATATATATATATATATATATATATATATATATATATATATATAGAGAGAGAGAGAGAGAGAGAGAGAGAAGAATAGGTATATGGAAAGTGTAAATATGTGCAATGTGGTTTCATTTATGCATCCCACATCAATATATGAAGAAGTTAATACACACACACACACGCACACACAAATACATATATACCCCCCCCCCACACACACAAATATATATATGTATGTGTGCGTGTGTATGTGTGCGTAAATGCCTGAAGGCAAAGCAATGAAATGGGGAAAATAACGATTATTTCATAACTTTCAAATCTATTTAAATTAAAATTGTCTTCAATGTAAATATAGACAACAATAGAATAACGTAGGAAGCCAGAGACATTTTGGTTATAGTACATATCACATTCGAGTCTCCAGGCCCAAATAGGAAAAAAATAAATACTTGATTAATTTTTGTCTGAATATTGTTTGACAGTTTTTGTTGATCGCTATGAATGATATTGTAGGACTATCTTCCTCGTCTATAAGTTCATTTGTTAACACTGTCTCGACTGTGTATCCACCTGCCTTCGTCAGTATGTTGACGGTTTTAGAATGTGCGATTACTTTTTCCAGCTCGGCTGGACTTGATAATCTGTATATTCCGGTTGTGTCAAATTCTAAGTTGCTTCCCTTGCACTAATTACTTATAGTGAGAGGTTCCCAGATATAATTGATATCGGTTTACTGATTGGTTAGACTGAAGAAAGAATGTGTCCAATTGAACATATGTTTCGAATATCGATCAAATATTTTGAAACTACCAACAACTGACAGAGGGTTGAGGGAAAACGGCCAAAACGTTGCAAATAAAGGAATGCATAGAAGAGGGAACTAGTAAAATCATATCATGAATAATTCTTCATTGATCTTTCATAAATTCACACAGAAGCTCGATCACACACGAATAAATGTATTTACAAAATATAAGCAAATTCATGTTTATATGCATATACAACTCTTATTCCATCATTTATCACCGGTCGAGCTGTGTTCGTACAAGGGTATGGTTTATTAAAGTGTGAATGTGCATGTATGGGATATGCATATAGATCAATAAAAAAAAATGTAACACTTTACAAACTTGTACATATCAGAATATAACTGAACAAATTAAAGAAAAATATTTTTGTTGGCATACCATACTCTCACTCAATTGAAAAATTCGGTATACGAATACATATTTTCATATATGTGTGTGTGTGTGTGTGTGTATTACTATGTACATATGAAATAATATATGTACATTTATGATATATTTGCAAATATGTGTATGATATTTGAATGAATAGATTATGTCTAACATAATGATGGGAATTTTTTATGAGGAAAACAAGGATAAAAATGGGTATAACACAAATACTTATCTATCCAATTTTGTTCTCGCATTGTCTATGAAAATAATTTGTTACATGTAAAATACATAATATTACACACAAAATAGGTGTGTGTATGTGTATCGATGTATCACGTAAATCGAAAAAAAAAATTCGAATGAATAGTTCAGAGATATAATCTATAATGAACCGAATAACAAAATCTTTAACAATTATATATATATATATATATATATATATATATATATATATATATATATATATATATATATATATATATATATATATATATATATATATATATATATATATATGAAACATTGGCATATATTGACTTATTTTTTTATTCTGGCAAGTCTACCCAACGGGCCTAGAGGAATTTTCTCCGAGAAAGAATATTGTGAATTTCAAAAACAAAGATTGAAGGTCGGTTTCTTCACGATGTAACATTATTGCTGAACAGAATCTTTGATCTGATATTGATAAACATATATGGAGAGTATCATAATATTATGCACTATGAAAGATCTGTTGCCGTGCACCAAATCAAATTTGGTAAATTTTGGACTTTGGGTAAATTGTTTTAGAGAAATGATTCTTTAAGAATTCTAGAAAATGCTTCTATTCATGAAGAGATTATAAACGTAAACTGAATCCTTACGTCCCGATCAATATCAATGTACATATTTATGATGATGAAATATACATGCTAGCTTGAATCTGTGTTCGTGAGATGAGGCAAGTTTCAGCTAGTATACATACATACATACATACATACATACATACATACATACATAACTGCACACACATTCAATTACAGAATTTTGTAGCTATATATATATATATATATATATATATATATATATATATATATATATATATATATATATATATATATATATATAAAGAGAGACGGACGGATAGATATAAGTAAACGTAATTACAAAATTCAGAATAGTAACTGTCATCTCTCTTTCTCTCTCTCTCACACTCACACACAGACACATACACTCACACGTATACATACAACTCCATTTACATAATTATCGACTGCCCCCAGCTTGCTTTTCATAATTATTCATTTTATATTTCTGTCCAAAAAAAGAATCTGCTTTTGTTATCCCGAAGTCCAGCGGTGGCCGTATTGCTAGCAGGCTTACTTGATGTCATCCATTTTGGCCCAGGTTAGGCTACTCAATCGGCCTTATTCGGCTTCATCAATTACAACATCCCTTTGGCTATCCAGACAGCTCGGCTAAGATTATCCAAAAATTTGCATTTCATCTCGAATAACAGCGCTACTCTGCCTGCAGCGACTCCCACAGTTTAAATTAAAGAAATTAACTTTTTGGCTTCTGCTGATTTGTCCCTAATTGGAGCGGACGTTTGAGAGTTTTCGATTGTACGGTGTGAAAAGCGACGAAAGTGACCCACTGGGCTAGTAAAACACTCGACGACTAACGCCTTTTATTTGCAAAATATCAGCTTAGGTCGGACAATAAAACGCTGCTTGTTGATCGAACGAAGGTTAAAAACGCCGGGTAAAACCACTGCTACTACAGATTATATTGTTATATTCATGTGTCAATATTTATATAAACTTTTGACGATCCTTGTAATATCGTATCAAGGCCAGCATTTTTTGAATCGGCTATTTATGAATCGGACAGTTGTGATGGCTAAAAGTGGCCACATTTTTCTTTGCTGCTGCTAACTTATAACAGAATGAACGGACACATCAAACTTGAACAGTTTTAAAATGAGATTGTATTTTTCTTTGAATCTAATTACAAATACATAAGTTAGCAAATTCGAACCCCAGAGTTCACATCGAAAATTGCCAGCAAAAACTCGGATGGTCTGATAAATTAAACAAGTTAAAAAGTCTTGGCTCTACTACGCCCACGATAGAATGGTCTTGGGAATCAAATCTTAAGGCTGATGATGACGAATGTGATGGTTGAGGTTCACGTTTAGAATTAGGGTTGCAATTAAAAACCATAAAAATGAATATTTTCAATATTTATAACACTGAAATGAATATACGATTGAAATTACTTAGAAATAGTTAAATAATTCATCTTTGTCATTCCCGATGGTATCTTCCCACACGAACCAATGTAAACAAGAAACAAATATTCTCTTATTTTTTCTAAGTTGTCTGTAATTTTGAATCTCTATTCTAACCAAATCTGGCCATTCATAACACGATCCAACCACTTTTACCAATTCAAAATGGACGATTTGAAATATGGCCGGTCCTGATGCATCATTTCTAAACTCTCTATGCATCACAGGATAAAAGAACAGGATGTGAGTTGAAATTATATTTTTATTCGTAATAAAGTATTATATTGAATGTCGCATTACATATATACTAGAAAAGATGTATATCGTACCCCAACATATATAAAGTGACTCGTTAAGTTTATTATAATATACATTGATCCTGACATTACATTAGCGTAAGTAGATCACGTAGCTGCTTTAACGAGATTACTTTTAGTGTTTTGCCTGATAAATTTATTTTGAGTAAAAAAAACTTCCCTTATATCGCTGCCAGGGCCACTTCAATGTAGAGCCAGTACGACTATAACAGCAAAGTGATATAAATGTGAATTTGATTTCATTGGATTGAGCTGTGAGTAATGAAACTTGTTGAAGATTGAGTGATTATTGAATTGGCATTTTTATTAACTTGTGTATTTTAGGAGTATGAGATCAATTAAGATAAAAGGATTTATATATAAATCCTTTTATCTACATGTATCAGCTTAGACCAATGGAGTCTCAATCTCTGTTTTTCATTTTACTGCATTGTGGTCTCTGTGTTATTACTGGGGGAAAAATTCCAGCCCATATGTAGAGCCAAATATTTGAATCTTAAATGATTAGGAAAATACCGGGAAACTGCGATGTATATATATATATATATATATATATATATATATATATATATATATATATATATATATATATATATATATATATACACACACATATATATATATATATATATATATATATATATATATATATATATATATATATATATATTGTCTCACAGTTTTCTACGTTTAATTAATAAGCATGCTTTCATTCATACTATCCATCAACAATTAATTGTAACTTGAATTGAACGTAATAGGATTGTGGATAACTATGATGTACTTAATGGTTTAGGAATGGAATATATAACTTACTTAGTGAACTCCATAATATATTTTCTCGGATGTTGGGTAGAGTCAAATTTTCTGTGCAAAGGAATCCAAGATAGCTGCCAGTCAGACAGGTGTAATATTAAAATGTGTGTAACATTTCAACCGAACAGTGTAAAATGACATTTAAGCTGACAACTTTAACTCGATTGGAGATTACCAAAACTTGGCACGAATTCCATTTTCTGTGACGGTGGCCGTTACGTCACCCTGTACCCCATGACAAGTACGACAAGAATTAACTACAGCTTTGTCAGTGTTTTACTGATGCAGCCTAGTTTAAACAAATTATATTCCAGATAATTTGTGAAGATTGCCCATGTACTCACCCCCCGATCAACCAAATTGGTCAATGAAACTTTCTTCTTTTAGTTAGACACTCTGGCTGGCTATGTATGTATGAATGTATGTATTAATGTATATATGTATGCAGATATATATATATGTATGTATGTATGTATGTATGTATGTATGTATGTATGTATGTATTCAAATCCTGCCCAATTCAATGTAGCTAAAAACATTTTGCATTCATTTCTCATTATGTACAAGAAGAAAAATTTGTTCCAGTTCTTCTTAATCCCCTTCTCGATATATTTTTAATGGAGGGGGTTGAATTTGCTACTTTAGTCAATGATGAATCGATTCCTTAGTTCTTTCACACTTGTTTTCCAAAAGATTAGAAGAGTAACTTGTTCCTTGATCACCCTTCTCACCAATTTTCAATCGATCACCCCAACAATGCATGCAACCAAAAGATGTTTGTCATATAATTGTCTCCATTTGATTACATGGAAGGTCAGTGGCAGTACTGATGTCAAAGGACTGGCAGTAGGACTGGTGTGAATCGCATGTGCTATCTACAAGAATACGAAATGATCAAAGAAGACCCAACTATATTTTAGACTAGCCTGACTGACTCACTTTTTCCAGGCGGATAAACATTATGCCAACTTGCACTTCGTTTTAACAGATACTATATTAGTGAAATCAGAAGTCAGTGTCGTAAATCAGCTCAGAAACAGCAACTTGAGGAAATGGAGAGAAAATATTTGTGGGATACTGCAAATTCGACATCTGCATGGTACAATAAATTCTCTATTTTAAAGAATTAGCTAAGTGAAATGTTAACAGTGAATTGGAACATTCAATGGATGATGCTAATTCTTATGTTGAAGATTGGATTCCGCTTAATTTAACTCTAAAGTGACCAGTTTTTATCATCGAGAAACGAAAAAAAAATAGGATCTGCTTAATAGTTATGGCAGAAAATGCTCGGAATAAATGTCATGCAGAAAGTCTTTAAAATATGAATGCACCCAGCTAGAATGATTCAGAGAGAGAGAGAGAGAGAGAGAGAGAGAGAGAGAGAGAGAGAGAGAGAGAGAGAGAGAGAGAGAGAGAGAGAGAGAGAAAGGGGCCATAATTGTTTATTCCGCCGTTGACTCCGAATTATCTGATTCTGTTTTAGCTAAACCATAAAATTCCTAAAAATATCAAATATTTTCAGCAAATAGTTGCCAAAGCACTTGTATAACAATTTTCATTCTAATTATCTCAGTAGCTCCTAAGTTCAATATTTACATATAAAAAGTGAACAAAAATTCGGATCGACTGTAACTCACCAATTTTTTTTCTTCAGTTTTTGAGGTTTGTTAACATTGAAGGTTTCAGCAAAATCAGTCAATATCTGTTAAATTTTTCCTATTGTGAGCAAAAAAAAAAACGGTTTTGATCATGAAATCTTAGACAAACAGTCGGATTGGCCAACCTACGTACCAAATGTTATTAAAATATATTCAGGAATGACGGAGATATCCAATTGAGAAAAGAGAGATGATAACAAAAGACACTCGAAGTGAATAATAGCCCTCAGCTTTTTTTTTCTATCAGGAACCAAAACAGTATTTTTTCTACCGGGAACTTAAACGATAAAAATCACCCAAAACCTTTTTGCATTATCCTTCTATCATCGTTTGGTCGATTGTTCAAATCTCAACTATTCTAGCCTTGTGTCTGATGGAATAGGGGTTCATAAATATGTATTGATGAAGGCACGATCCAATAAGAAATATAATCCTACACCTCCACACAAAAAGGTAGTAGTGATGCCTCCTCGTGGTGTGATGGTTGGCATACTGGCTTGTCTGACTTTTTTTTATCATTGAAACTTCGTTCCCCACTGAGTTCCACACAAAAATAGCCTTTTGTCAAACTTGCATCAGCTTGTTAAATATCTAAAACAACAAACATATAATGCAAATAATTATTTTAATAACGACTGCTACCCACAAGGGACCCGTTTTTGGGTTTGAGTTATTCATGCGTTTTAGCCATTATATCTATCTATTGATCTATCTATGAATCTATCAATCTATCTATCTCTCTCTCTATATATGTCTATCTATCTATCTATCTCTCTCTCTCTATATATATATATATATAATATATATGTATATATATATATATATATACATATATATATATATATATATATATATATATATATATATATATATATATATAGACCTCAACTGTTCATAATGAGAACTTGAAATTCTACACACAAATACACCCAATATATATATATATATATATATATATATATGAGAGAGAGAGAGAGAGAGAGAGAGAGAGAGAGAGAGAGAGAGAGAGGGAGAGGGAGAGGGAGAGAGAGGGAGAGAGAGGGGGGGGAACATTTTTTTTTTTTTCATCTTCCTTAGCCTTTTTATGCTAATTCACAGTTGAGTACTAATCCAAACTGATCAATTAGATTGTGTCCGACAGCCTTTATTCTTGATAATGTGTACTATTTAGTGAAACCCCCAAAAGGCAAGACAAGTAATTTATTCATTGATCACCCCCTTCCATTTTTTATGTATATGATCTTTCTATGGAGTTATTAACCGGAGCTGATTTTTGAAAAATAATATATGATTCCACCGATATTTGTAGTATTTTCATCAGGGTAACTTGATTTTACCACCACTATCAGTCAATTTGTAAAGTAAAAAGTACTTTGTGTCAGTGATAGCGATTTATAAACTCCCTTAGAGTGGTACTTTATAGATATGATGGTCATATCCTGGACAAGTTCTTGGAAGCTCTGTCATATATCTATCGGGTGAAAAAACAAGTAATTGTAATCTTGATATTGGTAGCTACTTGGAAACTGTCCGATAAGAAAGTAGGTTGAAAGAATAAATAATTCATAAGTGTTGATGTTGAGATCGTAGGTATTACCACAACCCATTCTTTGGCCGTGGGCGCATGCAATTAATTCAGAATTATGTAATTATATCAGAAACACCCGAAGCATCGAGAAGTCAGTGTGAATAAATATTGGAACATCTTTTGTCTCTTTAAGGAGGAAAAAAGATCCTCCTTATTAATTAGATATATGAGATTCTTGGACTTGTAGGAATTCATCTCATTGTGGATAATCTGGGGAAAATGACTTTTTAAAAATTACGTTAGGGAACAATTTGCATTATACAAATTAGGCTCATGAAGATTATACTGATGATGAGAACAACGTCATTGCTTTTACCGTCAATAGCCCCGTGTTTCTTGCATAATTCAACACGTGTTCAGCTCTACGTGAGTACTTAACTCAGGAACCACATAACATATCCCTATCAAATTTTCTGTAAGTGATAATTAGACACCCAGGCAAATTTTGGATAGCTTTTTTGTAATTTGGGAACGGAGAATTCTATTGCTAAACTAGACTCTTATTTTGTGTACATCTGGTCAGTAGGTTAGGCTTGGGCATAAAAAAAATGCACTCATCTTGTGTGGATAAAGAATCAGACATTAATCTCCCTTACCTTCTGGGCAAATGTAACAATGTGTATTTATTCCATTGAACACACGTTACGCCTTCATTGAATAACCCAGGTAACTCTCTACCGATGGACTACAGAGGATATTATGTACGAATGGCGTTATAAGAGCGTGTTCCTTTCACATTTGAGGGATTTGGAAGAATCCCACCGTAGTAATAATGTGTGGGGCTAGTTTGTTCTGTTGCAAAGCGGTAAAACTTTATTGTTAGCTTGTTCACTACGCATAAATAAGTCTGTATATGGATCCATCGAGAATTGAACTCGCTATCGTGTTAATGTTTTCCAGCCTTGTTATCGTAATTCACTTAGCTTAGTTTTAGCACGAGGCCAAATAAGATTATCTAGAGACGTGAGATCGTGTTGCAACAATCAGAGAAAACCTACTTCCTGTGAAAATCTAATTCCAAAATCGTGACATTTATCTCGGTCCCGAATACTGACCCCCCCCCCCAAAAAAAACACGATCACGTAACCCATTGAGCAACTTTATATTAACCAAGTCGAAGTGCCTTCATAGTGACCCCCCTATGAGGATCGAACCACTAAACAAGCAATTAGTATACAGGGCGACCTCACTCTGCATTGAAGTTTGATAAGCTCAGATTTTGTTTTCCAATTGTGTTTTGATAACTGTTAGTCCTTTTCTTTGATCTTTGTCAAACTCTTACGGAATTTACTCCATTTTCCTAACCTAACTACGAGTTCAGACTCCTAGTTAAGACTAGAAAGTAGGTTGAGAGTGAATGGAAAAAAAGAAAGATAGATTCCTTTTACGTCACCAATCAACTTAAGTGAGAAAGAAGCAGTGAAGACAGAAAAAAGAAAGAATAAGAAAAATAGAAAAAAAAGAGAGGAATAATTGGAGAAAGAGAAAATGAAGCTATAGACGCTAGGTCTAATTATCTGAAGCTGCTAAAGAGATTCTTTTGATGAAGAATGGATGCTCTTTCTTTATTCATTTTTCTTCTTCCTTTCCTTAGACCTGACCATGTATAGTAAAAACTTGGATTTTTGAGCACACTTTCCTCTCAATAATCAGGGAAAACATTTTTTGCTTTTTGAGGGTCCGTCTTAGTTGCTGAAATAGTTATGTTCAGTTCAGAGTTTGACCTTGAAGCAGCCAGTCTTGTCAAGCTCCGAACCAAGGTTGAAGTTGACCTCATTTCCCGCCCGTAACACAAATGACAAGAACAATCTCCGATATAGTAACTGTTCTTCATTCATCCGTCTCGTCGCGTAAAACCAGAGTAATATACAAAATTACCGGTCTCCTATGAGATCGACCATGTGATTGGCATGCGACCGTCTTACCAACTGAGCTAAACTGGCAATTCATTTATACTAACAAACTCTTTTCACGAACATAACACAAAAGTTGCTGTGATTATCTGCATTTGGATGGAAGTATAAAAAGAGATTGACCCTGAATCAGCCGGAGCTTTTCTCCTCTCAATCTCACATGCATTTTCTCCAAATGTTAATCTCTTTGGCTACATTTTCTCTCTATGGATGCATTATTTTTCACATTTTTTTACAAATATATTTGTCTGGTGGCAGGTGTAACGTATTTTGCACATTTTCCAGCTCTTGCTTCTTACATTTTTCCTCTTATCAACACGCAAATGGAAAAAAATGGTGTTGCCAACTTTGAAAATGACTTTTTCACGCTATCTCAGTGGAGTTGGTTAGACCTTTGTGTTTTTGTGTCTGGGGACATAGCAATAACTAGGCCAATGGCCATTGCACGATATATTAGGGAATATACTAAGCTGAGCAGAGTCAGGTTTAAAGTTATTTGGATAAACGGTTTTCGAAGAATCTAATAATGATAAATGAAAAAAAAAATTTGCCTTAGTCGATACCAACGTGTATTTGAAAATTTACATTCATTAATACAAGCTGCCCAACTCTCCATGACGTTCGGCTCCTTCCAAAAATGCTCAGCAGTAGGATTAATAATTACAAAGATTAGGCAAAAATATTGTATACAAAAAATATTGAGTAAAATTGGTATAAGTTTGGCGATTCTCTTTGACAAAATTTCGTCCGCTTATTGTCCAAAATTTCATCGAAATTCATTCTAGACTTTTGAAGATACAGAACAGAAAGGACTGAATAAAACGCTCTGATCTGAAATTTCGATAAAGATCTTTCCATCTCTTTACGTGACATCTCAAAAGTTCTTAATGAGATTGAATTCTTTTGGAAAGGTGGATATTAGATTGGGAAAAACGTGTTTGGATTTTGTACCGGCTCTATGCACAATTACCTTTCCTGCATCGTAGCCATCATTCCACACCACAAAATATCTTTGAAAGTACTACGCTTGTCCACACGGTACATTGAAAAGTATCAATGAATTTCAATGAGATTCTGTAGAAGGATAGGCAAGTGGGATATCAAAGTAGGCTATAAATCTTCGAGACAATCCATCTAAGATTATCTCTCCTACATCCTCGCTAAGCGTCAGCAATAACAAAATATCTTTAAATGTCTTTTTTCCTGTCCATACAATATCTTAAAAAGGTCTCACTGTGGATTGACAATAGACTACGGAAAAACTGAATGAATTTTTGAGCTGATCGGTTGACAATAATCTCCTCTGTATCATAGCTTACAGGTGTTTGGTTTTAAAACAATCGTTTATAACATTTGTGCTGTGTTTTTTTTTCTCTGGGATTGGAATGTCCAACTATCATATTTTTGCTCACTGAGAGTCTAACCAGCATGTCCAATTGGTTCTACTTATTAACTCTCGAATTCGAACGAGGCTATTACAGTACCAGGTCTGTACTGGAAGATGTTTCCTGGGTGTGCAAATAGTTTTCTCCCTTTCAATAGTAACGTGGAGGTTACCTGCCTGTATGTTTCAAAATGGATAAACTGTCCTCCATTAAAATTGTTTGAACCAAAATTACACAATTTATATCAATATTAATAAAAAAAAACATCTATGAATTCGACACGAGTCGTTTCAGTATACTTCTGGTTGCATTTCCATGCAAACCTTCCCAGCTTCGATATATAAAGGAGAACAAATGTGACAACAAGTTGAGCCCGGTAAAATAACACGTGAAGATCAGAATGAAAATAAGAAAGGAAGGTCGGGAAAATTTGCAAAGTCGGTTCAGAATTTGAGGATCTTCCGCTAGACTATAAGATCTTTTTATTTTCGCAATTTTTTTTTATCTATTTGAGCCATCATATCTTTTTTTCCATAACCATTCTTGCTTTATTCTCCATTCAACCGTTCCATAGATATTTTATCTTTAGTTTCCTTTTGTTTACAAGGATAACGATTTCCCTTCCAACCCTCATTAGCGGTTGGCTTTGGTACTATCTTGGTCTATCGCGTTATGTATAATGTTTCTTCTCTCCACGATCAACCTCGAAGGAATTTATCCATCTATTGCAATATATATATATATATATATATATATATATATATATATATATATGTGTGTGTGTGTGTGTGTGCATGGATAGTGGGTTCTCGTGGCGTTGTTCCTCCACAACTACGTAGGAATTATATGTGTATTTCAAGAAGATTGCAAGTTGAGGTTGTCGCAGTTTTTCCACTTGAGTTTGTTGCCTGCGGTGGGAATCACGCCACACTGAGCTGTTCCTGCTACGATTTTGCTGCTCAACTGACATCAATAGGACGATTAAGCAGCGATAAAGATCAGATTATCGACCACACAATCGGCCAGTCATCTGTCTCTCTCAGGCTGTATGTATCTTAATTAATCTTCTCACTCTCTGTTCCTTTTCTTTCTATCGTACACACACATACACACACACATGCAAACAAGCACACATACAAACAAGCAAACATACTTAAATATAGAGAGGGAGAGAGAAAGAGGGCAGAGAAAGGAAAAGATAGCAGTGAGAAAGATAAGTTGTATACATGTATATATCTATATGCTGGCACATTTGAATGCAAACCCAATCGCATTTATATTTATCTGTTTGTATTTATATATGTCTATACCTATCTTTGTAACTATTTTCAAACATGAATACCCACTTATTATATACCCACTCAGATGCAGACACAGATGCACACAGACACAGACACATACACACACACACACATATATATATATATATATATATATATATATATATATATATATATATATATATATATATATATATACATACATATATAATATTTCATGGTATAAAAACAGCCAATCCTCTCTAAAATCAAACTGCGAGATAATTTTTGGCCGAGCAATGGTCATATAAGGGATGATATACATATACATATATATATATATATATATATATATATATATATATATATATATATATATATATATATATATATATATATATATATATATATGTATACATATATATATATATTTTTAATATATATAATCATCCATGGACAGCTGTTCCGTTGTATTACGACTATGTAGTTTGACCATACACCCAATATCCGCACCAATGCCGTAATGCAGGATTGAAGCCTTTCTTCAGAAATAGACTGACAGTAGGGCCAAATTTAGCAATATGTGTTTTACACATACGTCGTAATTCACCATCCACCGGGGTGCTAAATTCAAGAGTTATAACAGCGTTGCGTAAATGCTTTTTGCAGATTGGTGACTTACGTAAAAGTTCCCAACACATCCTAAACGGAAGTTTTATATATATTGTCTCCAACCATTCTATGTCTACTGCTTAGCAAACGCCTTTACTATAGCCTTCCATGACGATCTCGATTACACGAACCTCTTCCACGTCTTACCAGCCCAAAATTCTATCCCGACCCTCCAGCTAATGTCTGCCCTTTTCGTACTGCATCTTCTTTCACATACGCATCAATTGGTAGGCATTTTGCTCCCTTCCTTGTCATTATCTTCTTGTTTGTTGCTTATTTGTGAAATACCCTTCGCTTCACACAGTCTTTTCTCTAATCCATGTTTATCCCACAAAGCTCTCCTTGCAACCTTGAATCATTTAGACAAGAAACGGAATTGGGAAATGGATAAATAAATAGATAGATGAATTGATCTATCTTTTGTATCGGTCTTAATATGCTTATATATGTAAAAATAATCCCACTTTTCTCTGTATGTATCTATATATTTGCTACCATAAAAGTCGGTGGGTATCGATGTATTTGTAATTTTCTCAACCTAGTAATATTTTTCATCATACGTGCGCCGTGCAAAGTGAGTGGAAAAACTCGCAAAGGAATGCTGTAGTTCCTGTCAAAAATATTTCTCTTTTTTCTTCGAAAGTTCTGTCTTTTTGTATCCCCTCTCAGATGTAATGATGCTGCAGAAATGAAGCAATGTATCTGAACAAAAGCAAATCTCCTTTATTCCTAGGTATCCGATCAATCCAAACTCAAAGATCGTCACTGAGCAAGACAAGCAAGAATTTTGATGGACAGTGTATGAATTCAAGTATGCATCTATACATATTGTTCGCTTGGGGTTATCTAAGTAATCGTCTCTTAATCAATGGATAACCAATTCATTTGTAGAAACGGTATCAAATATTCATCTGGTGCCACTTGTCGCTACTTCAATCAGGAAAAGAGGGTATGCGCTCTTAAAATTCTATACACCCGTTTATGCTGATACATTATCAAATTGTGTCAATATCTGTCAGGTCCTCATTTCTATATGTATGGACATCGCAGACTTATATCCTGAGTATACGCCCTCACACACAGACGACAATATATACAACAATGAGCAGGGATAGCTAGCTGTATACACAAATAGTTGAATAGGTATAAAGATACATAAATATCCGCTCATAAGTAAAAACGAGCAGATGTTTGTAGATTCGGGCTATGAAGCTCCTGAACACCAACTAAAAAAGAAGCAACTAATCATTAAGATTTATTAAAGTTTGTGAAACATATAATTGAAGATCATCATGTATGATATGATTGGACTATTTTCCTTTTCTGTTCATTCCTTTGTCTACAACGATTAGGTCATGTCCCCTCAGGCGTTTGCTGGTTATTGTTGGTTCTCCAATTTGAGATTCCTCCTCGGACTGCATGGTTGATTTATATTGTGTTTTTGGCGTCGTATTCTGCGTTCCCTCCCTTGCATTGATTAATCTGTTATCTTTTTTTCCAAGCAAGACCCTTATGATGAGAAGTTTCAGATATTATTGATATTGATGCTCGGACTAGAATAAAATAAAGGTTGTGTCAATTATCACTTGAGTACTTGTGGCGACCGAAAATCATATTTCCAAGTTGATTACATGGATCAGCAATTTGAAAAAAAGGATTGAAGTCTCGAAAAAACGGCACACTAAAGTAAGTGCTGTCGATTTTATCAGTCACTTGTTTCCGAAAAATTAACAATCAGTGACTCTAAATAATGCATATAATGTTGCTACTATCCTTAATGACAACAGCAGCATCAGCAGTAGTAGTTGTAACAAAAAATCAATGGTAATATCCTATTGCTTTCACCAGAGAACAGATAGAAACAATTCTCCTCCACATTCCAAGAATATCTTCAGTAATTTTATCGGTGCTGCCATGTGGTTATTTTAATCTCTTCAGATTTCCAACTCTTTCATCTATTCGCAAAAATTTAAAAGAGCTCCAGGCACGCTAGTGATGACAAGTATGGTTGCAACAATCAGTTTCTACGATTTCAGGATCCTAATTTGGGGATTTATTTTCCTTTTCCCCTCTTGAATGGCGATCTTCACTATTTGACAATTTTTTTCAGTGGGTTACAACTGATACACGCCGATTTTTGACGTTTATTGAGAGATCTGCATAGATTTGTGAGTCCAAGAATGTTATTTGATCTATTACCATGAGAAGCATTTAATTTGTTTTTAGTCCATTCGTTTGCATTTTCAAATACAAGTTTTGTCTCCGCTGGAAAGGGCTCACAATGGACTTTTAAGGGCAGACTTAGAATGTCAATATTTTGTTTAAAATGAGTGACACCTAGGCTTCATACACACATATGTGCACTTTTTTTTGAAATTTATGTTACGAATGACTCAATTATTAGTTTGGATCGGTACTTGCTGTTGTATGTCTATTCTTGAAACCACCGTAGTTGTGCGCAAGGAATTTGCAGAGCTTATTCGCTTCATCTGAACAATTTGAACAAAAACTGAAAAAAAAAGACAGGAAAAAGAACCGTTTAAGTGATTCAGGCATAGCTTGAAGTTTGCAGCAAATTGGAATTTGAATCATATTTTGTTTTTTTGCCACGATATACCCTCATTAAATGTGGTTCAATAATTAGGATGAAAGTAGATAGCAAAAGAAAATAATGATAATGACTTATTGCATTTAATCTAAGAAAGTGAATAGGATGGAAAAAATAGGTATTTCCAAACATAGAAAATCTGCAAATCTGTTAGAAATGCCTATGGATAGAGCTGTATTCTCTTTTGCATTACCTTTTGCCGAATATGACGAGATCATCTGAAAATGTATGCATGAAACAGTTGGATCCTTCAAATGAATAATACCTCGTGCGTGTACGTTTTATGTGTTTCCGTGATTTATGTCTCTCTCTCTCTCTCTCTCTCTGTGCATGTGTATATATATATATATATATATATATATATATATATATATATATATATATATATATGTGCGTGTGTGTGTGTGTGTGTGTGTATATATATATTTGTGTGTGTGTATGTGTGTGTTGATGTACGCTTTAGAGTGTGCACGAGGGTATATAATCGCATATATGATAATCAGACTGTGGTCAATTTGTCTTACTACAAACAGTGTACATAATACGACTGGCGATTTGGTCATTCTGAAACTATATTTGATAGTAAATTGGCAAGACTCACTCGGCTTGTCGTTATTTCCTCTTCCTATGTAATGTACGTTAATCGGGCACATAGGAAATAGAATCTTATATGAACATGGGAACATAAATACTTCTCTCTAAATTGATTTCTCCACAAAGCGTTACTTTCAGGGCCAAAAACAGTGGGAAATAACGAAGCGAATTAGCTGCCCGAGCCTGTAGACTTTACAGTCAACATATTGTGCGGATTTATGAAAGAAATGCACCTTTTCCATTAAAAGATAATTTATCAATGCTTTATTGTGTTTGTTCTAGACGTATGTATAATCGATATCACTCGAGTTCTGATAGGAAATTAAGAGAGGCAGAGCAATATCTCTTGCAATATTAAACTCTTATCTATACAAGAAGATATTAACCTGTGGCTGCATTGACATTATTTTGAGCAAAAAAGGCAACTTCTTATAGACTATGTTTTTGTTTTATTCATCTCTATCATCCTCCTCACTTGACACATTTTCATTTTATGATCTATCACCATCCTTATTATTTCCAAGAAGGTCTAAATCTGATCGTTGCTTCCTCCAGAGCTCACGTTTTTCAGAAAACCATTGACTTCTACATTCTAAATATTTAATTCTGTGTTAACACAAGGACTGTGATACTGTTCTTGATGATAGCTTCCTGGTCATGATCAACCTTTGGGCAAGAAATGGCTAAGGTACATTTTTCTGTCTCCCTGAGAAATACATCTTCCAGGTAGCAGGTCCTCGTTTTACATCCATTAACGCTATTCCCGTTGCTTTTCATCACAACCCCCAAATCGTTTTCTCACGATCGTAAGGTAACACTGATCAGAAATAAAGAATTATTCACCGACGAATTTGAACCCAATCTCTTCATTCTCAGGATCGGTATTGCTACCGATTCGTCAGTTTAGTTTTTCTCGTGGAGAGCAACAAAATTGGAACAAAGACAAACCAAGCAGTAATACTCTTGTCAAATGGGCACCATATGCTTCTAACAAATTAATGCATCCGTCTGGAAACAAGAAAATCGCACATGAAACCTTAAAAATAATGAAGCAACACTTGAACCGCCTTTTACTATCAGTGACAATCGTTTTATATCCGTATCTCGCTTTAAAGATTCTCCGTAATCTGCAAATGTACCAGAACTAATTATCTGACAAATTGGTTCTCTTTTACCTCGAATTATTTAAATAAATACCTGCACAAGATGTAGGCATTTTTTTTCCAAAATGACGATTAGGGATTTAAAAAGGACTTTCTTTTAAAAGAACAAACATTCCTGCAGATTATCACTGCTGCAGCCCGATGATAAGACTAAGAGCTCCAGGACACATACTCAGAGAAACACACACATGCAGGTACACACACAGGGACACGGACGAACGATTTCAGAAAAATATGAAGCTGGTTTGCGTTGTTGATCAGGCAGGACGTTTGTTGGGGTACGGTGATTCGATCACAAAAGATCTTGGCATATTGAAATGAGAGGCATTAATGAAATACTTGAGTTTTATCCAACGGAAATCAACGTGATAGTTTGGGTGGGTTTGACTTGACACAATGCAGAATATTAAAAATTCTTGATTTTATTGATGTAAAAATCAGACTTCGAGTAAAAATTCAATAATTTGTTTCTTTTTTATCGATGAACTGATAAATAGAATCTTAAGTAACCGACATTATTGACGAATGAATACTTGATCTGCAAAACTTGAAATTTTCCAGGCGGTTCCCAATTGCTAACATCGATGCATATCAATAAACGAACCATTTGTTCATTACAAAACATTGATTAACGAACAAGAGCTGCATTTAATTGGCAAGAATTCAAGGCTCTTGTAGCAAGCAATAATCAAACACTGGCATGACCAAAATCGTTCCAATGATTTTGGTTACCATATTCTACAAGACTGAATGGGATTATGGAGGTTTGCATTTACGTTTCGAAAATAATCATGCATTATTGATGCGGTCAGACCCCTAAAGGTGTTAATTAACGTTTTTGCTATTTTAAATGCCATGCACCAATTGACGTTAATTGTGTGATGTTCCCCATCTTGAGAATCGAGACTTGTCATCAGTTTCCCCCCACACACCGCTGTTACAATTATAAGCTTTCCAGTGATGCTGTTCCGCCTCGGATGGATCCCCATCGTCATATTCTTAGCTAACACACGTTAACAGACAAAACAACATTAAAAAGCTATACTAAGCTATTTTTCTTCAGTATTGCTAGAGTTTTAGTAATTAATCTAAGTAACTGCTTTATGAAAATAGAGTTTAAATAAATAGTGTGCCTTATGTTCCATGTTTTCGAGTAGATGCAGACTAAGTTTCGAAATCCAATTTTCAAGTGTGGCTGGCCTTTCCCATTCAGAAGATTGGTAAAGCACAAACTCCTGAATTTATTTCCTCTTTCATTTTGCTCTTTGTTCCACTAAGCTAAACTTTGTAAATAATAATGTATGATAGCCTAAAGTCATTTGCAAGACCAGAACCAATAGATGGCTTTGTTATTTCAAGTTAAGCTGGCCCTCCCCATTTGGAAGATTGGTGCAACAGGGACTCAAATTCTTATTCCCACTTCCATTTGACTTTGAGTCACACTAAGGTAAACCTTGTAAATAACAGCATATTTTAGCCCCCAGTCATTGGTGAAACGAGAAGCAACATTTCCCACGTCAGATGGCCTCATCTTTACAAGGATACGTATTAATAATTTACAAACGAGAAATTAGATTCGGTTTGTTCGTCCATAGATTATTCAAGGCCATGTTGTGTTAAGCTTCCACGCGCTTCAGAAATCTAATTTATATCATATTTGGGGGAATACAGTATAGGAGAAAAAGAATTTGATGATAATGCTTCTTTGTGGAATATAACAATATTTCCCAACCGACAAAATTGAATCATGTTGCCAAACAAGAGCTGGCAAAATGAATTAAAATAATTGATAGAAGTGTTTTTGCTCTGCTTTGCTAATTACGAAGGCTGTTATAGTAACAGTGTGGCTTTTAAGGACGGTGAAGATGGAGTTGCCTGTCTACGGGTGCCGACAGCCATGTTACAAAATTGACTTAAGAACCTAATACACTGACTTGGTTAACTAAAGACACCTTTTTAAGTTCCCTATTAAATTCAGATTTTTCCTTATGTAAGCTACCAAATTTTTCTTTGATTATGAGCAGCTGACAAATTTAATAGGATAAGTTTATTTTAGATACCTGTTGAAAGGTTCTTATCCAACGGACTTTTAGCAAGTACAACAATTAACTTGCCTCATTCGACAAAAATGGAAAAACATTAGCTAAACCCCTCTTTAATGGTAAAGGTTGCAGCCTTATAAGGGGTAACTTATTGATCCACACTACTAATCATATACTCGATTAATGCTGCAGTCTTAGTATTGAGAGCTCTATCAAAATTCATGGGGTTGTTTCTTAAATATATAGGGTGACATAATTTAGTAGGGTTTATACTGGCCCCCATATATTTAAAAAAAAAGTGATTGTACTAATTTGGGAAAAGGGATACTGTAGCACAGCTTAAATTGGAGAGGGGAATACTATTGCAATTACTACACTAATTTCAAGTATTATTGATCGTGGATATGGCAACAAACTGCACACACACACACACACACACACACACACACACACACACACACATATATATATATATATATATATATATATATATATATATATATATATATATATATATATATATATATATAGTTCGAACTTTGTTTCAACCAAATGATGTACAAAAAGTTTTTGACAGTGAAATGATAAGATTACCGATGGAACAGGACGAAGACAGAAATAAACCATGTGGACCTCATGCCTTTCAGTGCTCCTCGGACTCATAAGTTATTTCAAATAATCCTGGCTTCAATAATTCCAATTAATGAATTAAAAACATGATACGAAAAATTTTATAATGAACACTTTGAGAAGATATTTAAAAAAAAAAAAGGAATTCCTCCACTTGAGTTCTTATAATAAATGTTGTGTAATACTTCCGGGGGATGTTCAATCAATTTTCTTGAGCCATTACAATGACACAATACTAATTAAAGTGTCTTTCACGCCGGAATTTCATCATTAGCACAAAACGTAATTTATTATCTGATAGTTAAACTAATATATCATGGTATTGAGATTTAAAAAAAAAGCTGAATAGAGCAAATACAAAAATATCGATAGAGTTTTTCTTTCAACAGGGTATTTGAAAGTACTGTTGCACATGATAGTTGACATAATAGAACAGCCAGCAAAACTATATACATTGCGAAGATAATACTGAAGTAGAATGTTACTTCCATTCAGTCATACGGAAGTATATCTTGAAGTATTCGGCCAAAACCATTTGTTCATTTCGGTTCCTTCCTTCTTTAAAAGAAGGTGGAAACATCGTACACCAGTCACGACAACAATACCAGACAAATAAATAACTATCAACCAAGGCATGTTCAGTTGAATCATTTTTCAATGAATGACATACCACTCTTCACACAGCTTTCCAGGGCATATCACCAACTAAACACGTTTGAACAATATCATAAGTAAAATATCATATTCATTGGAAGACAGTTGGTTAAAGCTTAAATAACAGAGACAATATTGCCTAGAAGTGTGCTTGGAATCGTCTTCCCACTGCTCAGTTGGATGTTGGATAATGAACTTTGCCCCTTTTAGCACCGTTATCAGCATCATCAATCTTTTATCGTCCATCGTTGGATATAAACCTTCACCAGGGTTGGTCACATCTCTCTATCGAGAGCATCCCGGGGCAAGTTTTTTTAAAAAATTGTATGGTTCGTCTCTCCACCTTGTATTCTGTCGGCCTCGATTCTGAATATTGTCTCTTGGGATCCATTTTGTGAGTACTTAAGTCAAATGGTTGTCTGCTATTCATGCATTCTTGCCATTTGTGTTTTCTAGTAGATTCCATGATGTTTTAAACTGTTGCTCCCCTCTTGATATAACCTACTGTCTTTTGATTCTTCCATGTGATTTTTGAATGATTCTTTCATGCACATGTTGCATGCTTCTTAGTTTGTGGCTCTGTCTCTTGGTTAAGTTCCATGTTTCAGCTCCATAAGAGAGAATACGTACTCTTTTCTTCTGGGGAGATTATTGGGATCGCCTTGTTTTTGAAGGTTCAGCTTGCTCTACCTTCCTACAGTGATTCTTGGCCTGTTTCCTTCTTCTTTTGTTTGTTTCATGGAGATTTGTTGTCCTACGTAGATTTAGTGATCTACTTTCTCCAGTTTTACATTTTCAATTTTGACAGCTGTGTTCTTATCATCGATGTGGGTTTTGCATATTGCCAATATTTGGAGGTCATGTAGATTCGCTGCGAAAAGGACGATGTTGTCTGCAAATCTGAAGTTGCTCTGATATTCGCTATTTTGATTCTTCTATTCTCGTAGTCTAGGTTTATGAAAATCATTTTGATTAGCTGGTATCACCTTGTCTTACTTTTTTTGGAGATAGAGGGGTTCAGAGTCCTTGTGTAGCCTAAGAGTTGCTGTGACTTTATATATGTTGCAGTACTCTAACGCACATAGGATAGGTTTTATAGAATACCTCAAAAAATAGAAAATAACTTCAACTACTAACTCATCACCCAGGAAAAATGGGAAAGGCAAAGAACCTGGAATAAATGGCGATGATCATTATTTTTACTGCAAAAAAGCCAACTAGGCCTCATAGAAGGTTAGTACAAATCATATTATATATTTTCTGATGACACAGCATACTTTTGTAAAAATTGTTTTCTCTCTACTTTGAATACCGCATAAAAATGATAGTTTTTCTTCTCTTTTCTGAATATCCGAATACAGTAAATCTCGTGAAATATGAATATTTTATAAGATAAAAGTCTTCCACAAAACTCAGTCACTAGGCTGCACTTGTAAGGTCTGTCATGTGGTGTGCAAGGTTTTCCCTCCTCCCGAATGGATCCTGTTTGAGTGTCCTAAAATAACATGGCTCTACAAAAAACAAACAAACGAAAGGAATGAGTAGATGCATAAGTCGGAAAGTCTGTACCCTAATCATAGAAAAACAAATTAATTTAACGCAATAAATATTTATTTTCAACATATTCCCTCCCTTGTCAATACCGTAATTGAAGTAATGAATATCAATGACGTAGATCTAACATTATACAACGAGCATTTTAGATCAAAAACTCAATTTTTTAAACGTTTTTTTCGACTAATACATAAGCAATAAACAATCTCCCGGTACAAACGCGACTGAATTCTTATCTCATTCCCAAGTGCAAACACTGTAAAATATCACTGATCGCTTCTGACTACACACTGCAACTCACTTAGGCCACAAGTGTGAACAAATCAACACTAGTATTGTGTTTAACATGTGAAATGTATGGCTGCCTGCCTATTTGATTGACTCAACACCTTCCTAGCGTGATATAAAACAAAACATAATTCTGGATAAGGAATTCTTTTCATTTGACTGGAAATATCACACTTACATACCTGAGATGCTGTGTCATAATGCAAAAAATTCTATTACTAACTTAATTACAGTAAGGCCTCACACAATCAAAAGGGCTAAATTAATCGCTAACAACTATGTATGATGACAGAGCTTCTAGCTAGTCATAGAAACAAAAAAGGTGTTAAGTCGAAATGTAAGATCGAGCTGATTGTATAGACCATTTATATTAAGTTGAATAATTTATCTCTCACTTTCAGCTATCTGAATTTGTCTATTTGCATTTTTTCAATCTCTCTCTCTCTCTCTGTCTTTCTTTGTCTATTTTGTGTAGAGCTAGTCAACAAGTCGGAAGTGATAAAAGGCATCCTTTTCGAAATATTGACGCAAGGCTATATTCCAACCCACAGCAAAACACATAGATAATGTTGAATATCTATACATCTGTCAACTTGATCTATAGATTTATCTATTTATCTATCTGCCTGCCATACTGCCTGCCTGTATGCCTGTCTAACTTTATCTCTCAGCATTTCCATATTCAGCTGTGCACATTCAACGTTTTTTTCATATTGTTTACATTTAAAACATATACCAAATCTTCTGAATGAACATCGACGTATTTAGTTTAAAACCTAAAAAGATTCGAAAAGTCTCAAACCACAATATATTCTAATAGTATAGAAACTCAAGAGATCCTAATAGTCTAAAGCCTCGATATATTCTGATAGTCTCAAACATCAAGAGATTCTCCTAATCTCAAGCCTTAAGATATTCTAATAGTCTAAAACTTCAATGGATTCTAATGGTCGATAACTTCGAAAGATATTTGGACCTGATCAACAGACTGAACGTATGAAATAAGTATATACCCTAATGGATATACAGTCAGATCGTGTGTATATGTTTAGGTGCTATTAGGATTGACTATGCGAATACCATTGTTTGTTATCGCCTGGTTATGAGAGATTGTTATATTTGGTATATTCTAAAATATTTACTCGCCAGTTTAAGTCACTGCAAGCACACACACAAACACATACACACACACTCTCACACACACACAAACACAAACATACATATATATATATATATATATATATATATATATATATATATATATATATATATATATATATATATGTTTAGTTGTTTTGTTTTTGAATCCCTAGCAAACAACTGATGATCCCGGAAAGGAATATTCATACATTTTAACATGATATATAATTCTGTGTAAGACACATCGGAAATAAATGACTTAAATGACGTACATTTAAAAAAATGCATTTTGTTTCATATATTCAGTGTTTACATATATATATATATAT
>OY735211.1:9074930-9122430 GCA_963457665.1 Thysanoteuthis rhombus | reverse complement strand
TCGTACACATATAGTGACACTTCTTGCTTCTTCATTGACCTTTCTTTTGACTAATCTAAGCTCTCCTCCTTTCCTCTCTCTCTGCACTCCCTGCTCTCTTTTTGTCTGTCTGTTCCTCATTTTATATATATTTCCTTTTTATATAGGTACACCTTTCCCCTCTCCCTCTCTCGATACACACACACATATATATGTATTTACATACCATTCTCTCCCTATATATATATATATATATATATATATATATCTTGAAGAGTTGCCATCTCAGGGATGTAAACAGCGATCCAAGGAATATTGTCCCCCCAAAAATAATGATTTATATGCGCCCGTTCAGAATCCTTGAGAATATATATATATATATATATATATATATATATATATATATATATATATATATATATATATATATATATATATATATATATATATAAGAACTATGCTTGGGTTCACATGGAGAGACAAAACCAAAACGACTGCACAGTGCATCCAGGAAAAGACAATAGTCAGGGACATCATAGAACCTATTGAAAATCTCAAATGGCATTGGGATGGCCATGTTGCAAAAATGGTGGACAAATTCAGAAAGTACTGGTTTAGCGACGCCCAATAAAGAGAAGTGTGGCGTATCCTGGGGAAGGTATATGTCCAACGACGGACGTTAAAAGACCGATGATATATATATATATATATATATATATATATATATATATATATATATATATATATATATATATATATATATATATATCCACCCGTTTAGAATCCACGTGCAATGTCCTTCCAGCATAGGAATAGAGCCCTTTGGTGGATGAAGAATTATGCGGTGATAAATATATCACTTGAATTCAACCTTACTCTGGGTCTGGAGTGAAGGTTTTGATTCTGCCTCCTGGTACTGGTTGGGATTATGGATAGTCTTCAGCCACACTGAAGAGTTGTAATACAACGTATCAGCCGTCTGTAGATGACACGATTATTTGATCATTAATACACACACACACACACACTCACACACACATATATATATATATATATATATATATATATATATATGTAAATATAATTATTGTTTTATTGAGTAAAATTGTATCACTAATTCTCGTGACTTGTTATGCAGTTTTTTTCAGAGAGTTTCATAAACCTGGAAGATAATTTTCGAATATGCTTCCATCATTTTATTATTCAATGATCAACTATGAATTAAAGATTCTTTGAAAATGTATTGCTTGATTGATGATTGCAGATTACCTGTTTTCACTAATTTTTTTAGGCTATAATTTTCCTCGGAGAAAACTGCCTTTGCGTATTTAAATGCTTTTTAAACACGCAATACAATGGACAGAATGAAGATAATGCGATTAGAAGCGGGAGGAGACAACAATTGTGTACACGTATCAAAACTTTCACGATAGGCATAAAACAAGAAAAAATACACAGGAGAATTCTGTCTAAATATTCTTTAAAAATAAAATGGAGAAATGGTCCATAAATTCTTCGGTAGTGTTTAACGCTTGATATCACAATTTAAGCGAATGGGATTAACGTGCGAAACTCAGGGTACTTAAGAGTCATGAGAATATCTAAATTTTTAGAGCAGCGAATGTAGCCACCAGTGAAATGTACATTTATAGACATTTGGCATGAACTGGTGTACAACGAATGAAGTCTACTGTGAAGAATAGCCTCATTTAAGTAGTCGGCTGTGTTGAATAATTTTTCTAGTATCGGAACTGTTTTAGCAAAAGGAAAATGTTCAAAGGTTTATGTTTTTGAACACAGTTATATATAAATATGTATGTTCAAGCAAAAAAGACCAGACACACACACGTTTAAAGATGGCTGAAGGTATTGCTAGTGTATGCTTGTACTCGTCTGTGCTCAACCATAATGGCTTAGTAATCTTAGTAGATATGAATATACACATCTGCCAACAGATATATAAAACTGAATATCCTAATATGAACATCTAGAACATAATCATCAGGCACATGCACACTCACTCTCGCTAACACCTAAAAATAAACTGAAAAAAAAAAAACGATTTTCTACCTTCTGGATATCCATGCCTATTGAAATACTGAGACCAAGATAGCTCGTTCATTGAGTTTATAAACTGTTAAAAATTCAGATAGTTTGGGCTTACTCTTTGAATTTATCATTAGAAGCATCGTCATTATCATTATTATTTGGATTTATCTATTATCAAATAAAAATATATCTATTGTCATCTCTGTAAACTGTTCAGATTGAAATACATATTGAACATTTCATTATAAATTTTTCAAGTATAATATGAGGAAAAAAGTATTGATAAAGATCTATGTGGCCATCAGTCCAGTGAAATATTTTCTGGGGACGTTTTTATCTATTTTTTCACCTAAATTCTTTTCAAAATTTCAGCAGATAACTCCCAACATTACCCTGTCCATTCATTTTCTATCCAAGATGATCTAAATTTATCGAAGTTTAACTGAAAATTGTTGATACTTGTGATATTTATTTCCTCTGATCATGAATCCTGGGTCGTTATTCTACCACAGTTAAGCGGACAGCATGGATCTGAAACATAAAATAAGTTGTTTTGTGGAGGGGAAGGGCAGGAATTGAACTCACACTCTCTAAGCTTTAAAAACTGGGTTTCTGAAATAGTGCTATTACCCCAGTAAACAGAACATGACCACGTGGCTAACTGTTGTCACTGAGGGCGTCGCATACAACAGTGACCATGTCAAAACCCAGTTGAAAGTTAGATTTGGAAAAAGATCTGCACAGAAACTCATTGCGACACAATCGGACTATCATGCATCTGCCTCCAGGCCAAACTAATCGAATTAAACATATTGAAAGTAGAGACCAACGTTGTACATGGCCACCATGATGTGAAGTTGTTCGAAAAATAACTGCTCATGTAAATTTCATACATGCTGGATGTTGGCATCGTAACAATATCAGACCATCTAAGGCAATTTGATAAAGTGAAGAAAGTCGATAAATGGGTTCCACATGAACTCAACAAAAACCATTACCGATAGAGAAACATGGTCATAATTCTCCGTACAGCGTAAAATGTTGTGAGAATGTTGTTTTGACTCCCTAATGAATTTGGTTCGATAATAGTTTTAAGCGGTGACGACAATAGATGATTCATGACAAATATTTTTCGGACTCTTGTCTTCCACTCGGTCCCTGTTTCAAACACAACTTTGTAGTCTCTGTACCCTATGGCGTTTTTCCAGTTGAGTGTCCTTAATAGTGAGGGTTTGCAATGGACAGCATTGGAGCGTATGCTGGAATGTCCTCATTCAGATGTCTATTCAAACGGTGGACGGAGATGTGGACAATAGTCTGAGAAAATAAAAGCATTTATATACACTGATGAGGCATCATCTAAAGAATTATGGTAGAAATCAGTAGATGTTCTATTTACCAGGGATAGAGGTTGAATTTTCTATGCAAATCATGCATCTTCCGTCAGAGAACAGGATTTGCCAAATAGTCATCGGCAATCATTATGTTAAGTTGGAATTAGGAACAAGTGACGTATTCAGCCGTCAAGTATATCAAAATATGAATGTTTGTAATGCCAATAAGTCTTTGAATCAAAAAGATAACACCTAGTTAGAAAGTATCTAAATCAAAATGCAATTAGGATATGAGGAATTAACTCGTACCATCCAAATAATAGAAACAGTCCTTCAGGAATATACGTGACCAGAATCAACTGGCCTGACAATGTAATTAAAACGTGAGAATTGCACGTATATTTGACCACCCTAAATAACTATGATATCATGATTATGATGATTTTAAAGAATTATCAGTACCTTTGTTATATTTTGTATCACGAATAAAAGATTTCCACTTCCATTTGACTGTAGAGGTTGTTATGTACATAAACAAACTCAAAATGTCCCCGACGTAAATCTCCTTTATTGTTGATTAAGTTGAATTAAATCCTGAGTTGATATCGTCCTTGGAGAAGCTGCTAAATCGTAAAGTCGGAGCATATTTTATATCCAAATGAAAAATCGAATCTGGTCTTCAAAATATCCGATGAAGAGTCTTAACCAGGGGGGGCATTTTTCATCATCATCATCATCATCATCATCATCATCATCATCATCATCATCATCATCATCATCATCATCAGTCTTTTAGCGTCCGTCGTTGGACATAGACCTTCCCCAGGATTTGCGACACTATCCCTATCATGGGCGTCACGGAGCCAATACTTCCTGAACATGCCTAGCTTGTCTCTCAATCTAACATTTTGCCGGCCTCGGTTGCGCATGTGGTCTCGGGGGATCCATGTTGTGAGTCGTGATGTCCATCAATTGTCTACCATTCTTGCAACATAACTGGCCCACCGCCATTTGAGATTTTTAATGGATTTTATGATGTCCCTAAGTCTTGTCTTTTCTGGGATGTACTGTGCTGTCTTGTGGTCTCTCCATGTGAGGCCCAGCATTATTCTTTCATGTGCACGTTGCATGGTTCTCAATTTACGGGTCTGTCACTTGGTTAGGTTCCATGTTTCAGCTCCATAAGTGACTATTGAAAGGATGCTTTGGTTATACACCCTTCTCTTTAGGATTAATGGGATCTTATTAAGTTGAGCTAGCTTTACCAAAGGCTTGCCATCCTAGTGTGATTCTTCGCTTAATTTTTTCTTATAGTGATCCTTAAATTTAGTCTGGTGTGGTCTTGAACAGATGTGCTGAACAAACAACGCTCAGCTATAGAGCTAGAACCAAAAGTATAAAATCTTTCAATATAAGCTTCAACATGGATGAAATCAACAATGTTTTGGTTTGTATTCTGTATCCTTCAATATTTCTATGTGTATATCTTATGTTAATTTGATCTTTCGGAGAATTCTAAATGGTGTGCAGTTCTGAGAGGAAATGAAATAGGTTTTTTCTATTCAGTCTGTTATGAGTAATCCATCATTTCTAGTCCGTGATGTAGAAATCGAGAGTTATTCAATAAAATGCACTATTTAACAGCATATTAACAGTTATGTAGATTATGGTAATTGGGCAAGAAGTTCGTTACTCATTATAGATGGGAACAGAGATTAACTTTTCAGAAGAGGGAGACAGACAAAGAAGAAACATATCGACTGTAATGAAAACAGATAGATGTTCACATACCTCTCTATTAATACAAGTTGTGAGAACGCCAGAAGTATCTTATAGTAGCAGTGGAAAGCACAAAATCGTCTGTTATTTGATTGAGAGACCTTTCTGTATTCAAGAGTAAACGAAGGACACAGTTTCCTTATTTCAAATCGTCTAAGCATTCCCAGCAGCATGGTTAGAGGCACCACCTGAACAAAAGAGATGGGCAATCAAGGAACAAGAATGGTTTGCACATACTCTCTGTTAATGTTTTGCTAATCGCTCTTATATGCACTTTCCGTTGCCAATGTACATCAACATAGGACGTGTAGCTTGTTAGTGACATAATGGAATTAACAATTAATGATAATTGGGCTGCAGCAAAGATCGAACCTGTAATTAATAGGGTAGCAGCTTCGACGTAGTGTTACTTTTACCATTGACCTAAACCGCTACTGCTAACACAAAGTCCTAAAGAACTGCTCTAACTCCAGATTCTCTTTTTTTCCCCATTTTTTTCATTCATGGTCTATATCTGCTCGATTTCTTTTTTTCAATGCAGGCAATTAAATTAGTGAGAAGTTGATATTTTATCCTCCGCAGGTTTGATTCTTGCAGCTGCCCCATTTCTCTATTCATTTATTCTATTTACGTTTTCTAGGCCAAATGATACACCTATCCTGTGATATCAAGAGGTCATTTTCAAATATAATTTAAGAAAAACTATAATGCAATTTACAATTATTTTGGTCCAATCACAAATTCATATCATATATATATATATATATATATGTATATATATATATATATATATATATATATATATATATATATATATATATATATATATATATATATATATATATACTTGTGTGTGCGTGTATGTCTGTTTTTTTACCAATGTAGAGAGATTGGTGCAGCTATACATGTGTTGGGGAAATATTGATTTATGGAGTTCAAAATCAAGGCATAGAAGGAAAGGTAAAATCGATGGATAAGTGAGAAGTAGGAATAAAAAAGACAAAACAAACTTTGGACAAAGAGGGAAGAATAAGAAAGTATAGTTTTGACCCGATGAGGATATATGAAGTTAAGGAAGAAAAGTAATTTGACTACAGTTATCATCAAGGGAAATGGAAGAAAGAGAGTAAAAGTGATGAATTACAGGGAGAAGGGAAAAAGTAAAAAGAGAGAAAGAGGAGAAATAAGAAGGGAAGAATAAAAAACGGACAGACTGAAAGAAAGAAAGAAAGACAGTGAAGGAATAAGAAGGAACAAAAGAGCGAAAATCAGAAAGAAAGAACGGAAGACAGAAAGCAAAAAAGAATGGAAGATAAGGAGAGGAAAAAAGAAAGCATGTTTGGAAGGAGAAAAAAATTACTCTAAGAGAGAAAGAAAAAAAAAGAGAAGATCACAAAAGACAGGGAAATTGGGGAAAAAAAGACGGTCAAACAAAAGAGACGAAAAGATGATTGTAAGAATGAGAAAATGAACGGAAGACGGATAGGCCAAAAGCAGGACGGAAAAAATGAAACACAGATAGTGAGAAAAAAATATAGAAAAAGCGAAAAAAAAAACGAAAGAAAGACAAAGGGAATGAAAAACGGATGCATAAAAAAGAAGCAACGAAAGACGGACAGAGAGAACAAAAGACGAAAAGAAAAAGAGAAAGAACGAAAAAAGAGGGAAAAACATAAAACAGGCAAATGGAAGTGAAGAATAAAAAATAGACAGAAAAAAAGAGAGAGAAAACATCGAAAGGGAGGCAAAAGAGGAAAAGAAAAAAAGAAAATACGATAAAAGAGGAAATGAAACAAATGTATTGAAAGTTCTCGATAGGAGGAAAACACATATAAAAAGAACTTATACATAAATAAATTAAACAGAAAGTTTCATGGAAGAAGAAATAAAGGAATAAAGGTGGGGTAAGATATACAAATGGATAGAAGTCAGTGTCGTTTGTTGATAGAAAAAGAGACTCTAACTGGAAACTGGGACAAATAATGAAAAGAACGGAGAATAAAAGGAAATGAAGAGAAGAGAAAAGTAAATTTGAAATTTATTATTTATTTATTTAATACAAATTCCTCTATTGGCATCAATGCAAACTATTTATATTAGAAAAACGTATTCAAAATTAAAATATACAATATTTCAAGTTATAAAAATGTATGAAACTTGATAGAAAAATTACAATCTTACTGTCATATTTTATTTATTTATTTATCCTGAATTCTTCCATATATTTCAGTCGATTATTACCAAAATTGCTCAATTATTTTATTTCTCATTCCAGATGATCTAAATTCAATATTTATAATATACTGATAAATATAAAAAAATAGTTGAAACTTGCCATGACAATCCGTAATTGAACAATCAGAGAGTCAAAATTTGAAGTCATGTGAAAAAAAATCAGTCGAAGAATAGATATGATAAAAATGATTATGTACATTTTGGAAAATCTAGAAGCTTTCAATAAACTCGACAGAATTTGGCTCAGCCGTGTCAAGAAAGCTTTGAAAAAAAAAACGAAACATATGGTTCCAGAGCAGTAATGATGCCAAATTCCAAGACTTGAGACAAAGCAGTATGGCCAGCAGCGCTAAAATACACAAACACATAAAAAAACGCCCTAATATATATATATATATATATATATATATATATATATATATATATATATATATACATATATATATATATATACATATATATATATATATATATATATATATATATATATGTGTGTGTGTGTGTGTGTGTGTATGTGTGTATATATATTAATTGGATAATTGTATAATCCACAGGCAGCTGTTTCGTTGTATTAGAACTCCTCAGTACACATATAAAAAAGATAGAACCCTTTACCATCTTTTGTGGTAACAGTTGTTCAATTTAAAATAGAAAAAATAGCAGAGAAAAGAGAAATACGAAACAAAAGAAATTAAGAGAGAGAGATAGATAGATAGAGAGAGAGAAACAGAGAGAGAGAAAGAGCGAGAGAGAGGGGGAAAGAGAAGGAGAAAGAGAGAGAGGGAGCATTAGCCAAAACTTTATGAATAGGACAATGGATATAATCACAGACAAACCCCTATGTACATATTTTTCAATCCACGCAAAATCCAGTAATTGCAATCTGCTGAACTGCAACCTTCTGTTTCAGTGATCTGGAAGAACGAAGATTCATTGTAATCACACTCAGTGATTCTATTGGCGAAAAATTATCAATGACAGAAAGAAAAAAACAAACAAAAAAATAAACAGGCCATTCGCCAGAACGAGTGAGTTGTGAGATGCGGTGTTAATGGAGGTATCATAATGATATAAAATCAGGAAATTTAATATCCAAGATAAAATTGTAAGTGAATCATTTCAGTCGCAAGCTATTCTTTGTCATTTGGCTTTTTTTATTTTCATCGCGATATAAAAGTGCTTTGTCCGTTGATGTAGTAATTCACGTCTCAAGCAAAAGAAAAAGTTTTATCAAGACACTCAGTGTCATACATAAAAATCCCATTTGAAAACAAAGATGTCTACTATTTCCTATCAATCTTTTGCTTAAGTGGCTCGAAAAGAGACGATAAAAATAATGGAAAGCATTCTATCATGTATATATGCATGTGGAATTACGGACAAATCTAACACTCACTTGCTCTTTTCCTCACACACACACATCTATATGTATGTGTCAATGTATACATCAGTATATCTACGTGTGATATATATATATGTATATATATATATATATATATATATATATATATATATATGTATATATATATATTTATATGTATATATATATATATATATACGAAAACATCTATATGTTCTATAAAAATCGTATCTTGCATACCAATGTTTTGCAATCTTGTGTGCGCAAGAATGATTTCTATTGAATTTCAGATACATAGATATGTACATTCACTTATATATATATATATATATATATATATATATATATATATATATATATATATATATATATATACATATATCAACAATGCTAAACAAAAACTGTTCCTTTACTCGCATGACGACCATGATTAGGTTAACCTCAGCCATGTCTTATTGGCAAATTTTCATGTTCCCTCTATCAGCTTCTCTGTGTAAGGACATGGTTGGGGATATAGGTGCACACATGCATGTCCAAACATAATATATCTTCAAACATCAACACACACACACACGCATATATATATATATATATATATATATATATATATATATATATATATATATATATATATATATATATATATATATATATATATATATAAGCATGTTCAAGTATAGTCTTAGCAAAATATATTCGTCTTAGTTTTAGAATTAATTTAATTTTCTCACTGGCCCTCTTTTTCTTAGCATCAATTATAACTTTCATTTGAAAAAAATATAGTTTTTGACAGAATCGTAGGAAGTAATCTCTCAATTTCTAAATGAACGAAGTAACAATTTTCATTGTGGGAATATGCGTTCACAGATTTATCTAATGTAAATCATTTGTGCTTGTGTTTCTGTTTTTAAACACTCAAACTCTTATTATCGATTCACAAATTGGAAAATTCTTGCTTTTCACACAAAAAGAAAATGGTTGTTGTGGTCAAATTTGGTATATAAAGAAATTTTGGTGAAATTCATTTTACAGGGTAGATTTTCAAGGGTTGATCACAATAAATCAAAAATAAAAATTTCCATAAAAAATCGTATGTAGAATTTCAAGAACGATCTCCATTGTCAGTGTAACTACAGGATTACTCACGATGAAAGTCTCCGTAAAAGATTTCATAAATTCTTATCGAAATCAGTTGAGTTTTACAAACTTTGGTAAATCATTGATTAGTCCAAGGTCTCAACTTCATATTATGGATAGAGCACTGGACGTGTCTATTCGATATGCGTATATAATTTGATAATAATTTCTATATTCATTCATTGGAGACTCTTACCAACGATTTTTGTTAGTGAATGTCATCGTATAACTTTCTTCATCAGATCTTTCCCACTTCCATTAACTAATATCCTATTATGTTTCAGTGCCAATCAAGTTGGAATTAGGATGTGTTAAAAAATTCCACTCAATTCAATCTCAAAACATAACAAGGTATTATTGAATGGAAATGATCTTATTGGGGTGATCTGATCAATACAGTGAGATTCTACAATAGTGATGTTTTAATAGTTTTGATAATCGCATATATAAGGACACTATACTTTTTCTCCCAGAATTACATTAAAAACATTCAAATATTGAATGTTGGTCCCGTGACCATGAGCTAGAAAAAGTATTTTCAAGGTTTGAATTTTCAGTTTATATTTTATATCATTTCGATCAAGATGCAACTAGTGAAATATGTCCGTAAATTGTTAATTCTAAACTATTAATTTTTACTTATAAATGGTTTAGTTTGTTTTTGAGATCAATTAAAAAAATTTTCTGACACATAATATCCGATGATTTTCATGAGATTCTTGCATTGATCTGATGTCATTAGATTTGATTCTGCATCCTTGGTGAAATCACCATTTGCAAGTTGGAAATGTTTAATAGGGAGTCCATTATGTATTTGACTGTACTTGAAGTAAGGTTATGGCAGTTGGTTGTGCCATTAGGCAATGTTCAGTCGAGTTGGGATGGGATACAACTGATGTGAAAAAAAGATCGTTGCTAAATTCTTTACGGTCGATATAAGAATTAAGATTGTCCTCGAATATATTGATATTTCCAATGTGACAGTCTTTTCATTAGGGCTTTTCGATTTGATTACTCTTTACAGCAGTTGGGGGTGGTATTTGAATTTATAGTTCAAAGCTGCATCTCCTGGATACGCAGCAGATAGACAAAGTCAGTATTTTCTCTCCATGGCATTTTGAGCACTGAACGCCTGCGTCCATGTATGTTGTTCTCGATTCTGTAAACTTCAAATAGGTCAGAACGTTTGTTTCTGTAATTCAAGGTCTTTTGATGAAATTATTAAAACACTCCATTTTTGCTTTGAATTCCCTGCCTCAGAATTGTCTTGGTAGCTTTCCTGTGAACATTCTCTCCCACTCTCTCTCACTCACTGTCTCTCTCTTTGGCACCTCAGTAGAACTTCAGGCGATTGGACCGTATGCAGATGAGACATTTTGGTGATTTATAAAGTGGCAGGATGCACCACTCATCGATGAACCTAAATGAGTTTCGCATGTTGCCGAGTGTTCCCTTTGTAGTATTCAGTTTCTTTTGTATAAGTATAATGAAGTTAAATTAGTTGTCTACATAGACTCCACCATTTCTGTCAATTGTAGTTGCCAATAGTGTCTATTGCATCTTCAATCGTTGTATTGTTTCCATCAAGGTGCATCACATTACATTTGCCGAATTGAAGTTGTATAGATTGTGTCCATTTTTGTAGTGTCCTTTATAAAGCAGGTCCCCAAATTCATTGAAAGTTAACAATGAGTTGATCTATGGTCCTAAGCAAAAATACTAACGAGAAAATGAATTCCCTTTGGCAGATTATTTACAAACAGTGATGGGCCCCAGTCTAATGGTTTCATTCTAGGTCAATGGTCATTCAGTCTGAAATCAGATAGACTTTTAGACCTTTTGTACATGTTTCTTCGAACAACATTACATATCTTTGTTTGTGCAGTAAAATTTGAGGTAATTTCAAAAAGTTCCCTTAGTAATAAAGTCAATGGATGAATTAGTGAAATTAGGGTTGTCCATGCACAAACAGTTCTTATCTTTACATAGTATTTAACTGATTTTATCATGGGCTCCTCACAGATTACCTTGTTATCTAATATATTGCTGTTTCTTATCATCTTTAAGAAAGATCCTTGGGTCTACGATAGGCTAGCATATTTGGTTCTTGAAAAATATCTTCTAGCTGGGTTTTATTCTCACAATGCCCAGGCTATCCTTAATTGATATTTCTTATGGGACAATTACTAAATTTTGCTGCGAGAAAAATACGATTTGATTTTTTTCTGTTGTTAATATTAAGGCATCGTCTTTAGGGGCATTGATAGCCCCGTTTAATCAATTTTCAATTAGATTCTGACAGTAGCCACGTGCTATGAATTGTTCTTTCAGTTTGTCAGTATTCAATTTTTTTATTCGAAAAATGTATCCATATTCACATTTTACTATAATTAACGTTTTCATAAAGATACGATGCTGAGTGAAATAGAAAGTTTGCTGTCTGTCTAAGATTATCGCAGTAGAGGAAATACAAACCCAACTTTATCAAAACCAAAACACACAAAGTATATACCGGATTTGGACATTATATCATCCGTCGACAAGGTTTAAATCCGTGGTTTATTTTTTTGAATTATTTAAACATTAACGTGAAAGTATATTTCATGCAGATCATTATCTAATTACCGTTCAAATATGTCATGTTCAAACAATAATTTGATTAGGAAGGATGTCACATGTTTTTTTACTTGTTCTGAGTGTAGTTGGATGCAACAAAATCAGAGAAATAGTCTCTGTAAGATCCCATTACGATCTCAGACAAGTCTTTGTTACTTCCCACTGGATTAAAATGTTGCAACCTTCATTATCAGATGGATTTCTCTGATCAAATCTTTATAGAACTTTAGGAAGATGAGACAAAGGTACTGGTATTCACTTTGATCAATAGTGAATTTTAAATGAGTTTTATTTTGGGCTATTCATGTAATCTACGGTCAGACAGAAATCGCTCTCTCAGTAAATGATTCTAAAATGGATAAAAATGATTCACATGGATTCATATTCACCAAAGTTGTCATGAATATTCATTTAGCTTGGCTTCATACGATAGTGCGCTGAATGGGTTGGGGTTGAAGGTAGAAAAGGTTATTGCGCCAACCTTTCAAGGGGGAAGAGCCTTATTAATCTGGAAAAAAAATTGCAAGGCGATGCTTCACTAGAGATCCTGCACTAGGCATGAAAAATGACTTTGCGAATATGACTATCAGTACATTAGCTCGCTCACTAACGTCTCGCTGCCGATTGAGTAGACCCATGGGAGAATGACTGTTCTATCATTCTTTCTTTGATCTATACTGATCAGTTGCCATTTTACAATAAACAGCACAACCGATCCTTGATATATTCGAAATGATATCTCCGGGACAGTCATCATATGATCACCCAAACTACCGTATGTACACTTTGTTCAAGTGCATATACGACGGATATATAATGCTTGTATGTAATATATTTTAGTAAATCGGTCACATTGCTGCAATAGTTGAGCATCTGGTGAAAATCAAATTTGGTCCATCAGAAAGACCTAACAAGAGGATGTATCCAAACATAACTCTGCAACAGTTTCAATAATATATCTACTGAGCTTAGCTTAATATTCATGTCTGGACTTGGGAACAATACCGAGCCTTTTCCAAACTCAGCAAAGTCTGGCACACGGTGAAGTGAGGCTTCAAATAACTGTCTTCGAAAGTATGTTGTTAATCATAACCCCTTGATAGGAATATGTGTGCCGTATTTTATCGCATATACGATGTGCTTTTTTTTCTCTGGGAGGCAAATTATCAATCAGTTTTTAACGTTACTGTTCTATGGGCATATTATATAGACAGCCAGCAAATGTCAAGCCTAATATAGACTAGAATTGATAATTGAAACAAAAAGAAACCACGTAGTGTACGGAGCTTTGAGCTTAGGGAAAATGAGGGTGTTCTTTTTATTTTTTCCTCAAGAATATGCCAGTAAAAATTGAAATGCTTTCTATATGGCTTTGTATCTTAAATGCCCCAAAATACGGTAATTCGTGTACGTTTTTTTCTCTGTGTTTATACTTTTGAAGGGATCTGAGCGGATGAATCATTTTAATTGATTTAAAGGTTTTCCTCTCTTCTATTCCCTCTTCAATCAGACAACCTTTAATCTTAGAAGAATTAAAAAATAGTCAGCTATTCTAGTTCTCCTGTCGCCTTCAACCCCCATCTTGATTTCCATCTTCCAAAACCAAGAGCCATTTATTTGCAAAAACGATCGGATCTTCTTCCTATAATCGATGAATTATTAAGAGAGAAAGTCAGAAAGGCCTGATAAACTGATTGATCCTTTTTGACGATGTTGTCTGAAGCTCTCATCCCGAAGGGTGCATCTTCTTTAACAGAGTGCATCTCATAGCAATTAGTTATTGATTATACCCTCCACAATCTGGATGTATCAGTACCATCATCATTGTTTTTATTCTATTACTATAATTAATAGGAAACAAGAAAAAATATATAAATGATTGTTTAACGGTGAAAACAAAGAGCTTTTCTAAACTATTAAAGATCCATCGCCAAAATTGGAAACCGTTAACCAGAACTGTCATCCATACTGACAATATTGGTTTCTATCAGTTTCTAAGTATGTTTGGCTGACTATGTAAGTATGGAACTTGCAGACCGCAACAACGCAGCTGAAAATGAAAGAAAGTTCTCCTTATTATGTCTACAAAGCAGGCCCCTTGGCTCTTTGAACACCCAAATACTTTCTAGAGTGAGTGCAGTTTGCAATTTGAATTCCCGATTAGTTTGGTCCAATCTTTTTGTCTGCAAGTCTTTTTTTTAATATTCAGTTTTTTTCTTTCAGTTGATACGACCCCGAGACAAGACGATAGAAGAAATTTATTCATTGATCACCTTTCTTTTCATTTTTTATTGACAATCCCCAACAAAAAATGTTGCCGAAAGATTAGTCATCTGACGTTTTCTATTCAGTGATTAACCTGACCTATTCCATAGTTTATTCATTTCTTTTTCAGAATAAGATACATTAAATTGTCTGGGTATGCGAACAAAAAGATATCGTTTATTCAAGATGAATATATTAATGTAAGGCCCAATATTTCGTCAACATAAATTCCATATCTGAAAGAACGAGAAGGAAGATCATATATAACGTCATTGTTCGTTGATAGAAAGAAACAACAAGAAAAAAAAACAGCTGATCCTCCAGGGTCAAACTCCACTCCTGAAGCAACTATTTTAGCCACGAAGCCGAATTAAAAAGTGTGTGTGTATGTGTGTGCGTGACAAAGTTCAAGTCTCTACTATGAACGGTCTGGGCTGAAAAGCGTATCGAAAAATGAAAAGAACATTATTCCCCCCCTCTCTTTCTTCTCTCCGCTTCTCAATGATTGATGACGTATAAATAGAACGTTTCTCTTTTCTCACTTCTCTTCCTATCCTTCATTTTAAACTGGGTACTTTTTAGTCTGAGCTTACCACTGGTGTTAGGTAGGAAGTCAACTCGGTAGGAGTTGAAAAGAATCATGATAGAGCGTCTACTGTAGCCGATCGTTTGATCGTCTTGCAGATGGATTCATAAATGTAGTGAGTTCAATCCTCGTTGAATGCATCACCAAAATGCTTTTACATCAAAGCTAAGCTTAATGAATGACCGGGGACTGTCAGGTAGCTTTATTAGATGCACTTTGTATATTCCACGATGGTATCAGTACTCGTTGTTTAGATTCAGACAGCCTTTCTCCAATCGGGATAGGGTTTCCTAATCTAGATTTTTGTATTCGACAATTTTCTACTCATAATGAATCTCAATATCATAATGGTTAGCAAGATCGACATGTTCACCATTTATAGTTGTGAATTCAATTCTCACCTTGTACTTTATTACTTCGGTGTTATGCCAAAGTAAATCTTTGCTTGACAGAAACTAACTAAAACTATTATCTTCGTGAATTTACGTCAACACAACTATGCCTGTGTACATTTATAAGTGAGTGTATCTCTCTCTCTCCACATATATATATATACATATATATATATATATATATATATATATATATATATATATATATATATATATATATATGTTTCGTATCCGTAATTATTAGCTGTTATCAGGCATTAATGGTATACTTTTAGATCATTTCATGATGCTCTTCTATAAGAATCTATTCATACCAAGTTGCTCCAAGCCAAATGTTATGCATCGTTTTATTTAACTTTTGTGGCTTTCAGAAATCCATAGAAAGACTAACAAAGATTCTAAAAATAGAAAATGATCACGATGGTCCAAGATGACTATTGGGAAGGAGATTATACGAATAATCGGGCAACAAAGAGGGAGATGAGCAGGTCACTTAACAAGGAAGGGTGATTAGAGATGAAGCAAAAGACTATCTGTCTGGAAGATGGAGATGGGAGTTTCATTTGAAAGCATAGATTAGCACAATCGTAGTCGTCATGGATTGAAATGGGAAATGTTTCAACTTATGATGACTGCTGTTGCTGATCATTTGTATATATATATGTGTGTGTTTGTTTATTTATTGTATTCTTCCTTATTTCTATATGTATATATATATATATGTATATATATATATATATACACATATACATATATATATATAAGAGTATGTATTCATTTATTTTACTCTCTTATATATATATATTTATATATAAATGTATATATACACACACACACACACACACACACACACACACACATATATATATATATATATATATATATATATATATATATATATATATATATATATATATATATATATATATATGAACAAGAGAGTAGAATAAAGATTTTAAAAAAAGATATACAAAGATTTGTCGTTTATCCAGAAGATTTGAGATTAAAATTGGCTAAGACAAAAGAAAGTTATATTCGGTGAATTAAGTTTGGAATATTTCAAATGGAGGCCCCCTGTCGATTCGGTGCCCTGTCACAGTCGAAAGGTCAGTCGGGCTATTCAGCATTTATTTAAAGAAAAAGTAAATGCCAATGTTTTTGCATTGTATGTTGAGCATAGATCTTTGGATAAAGTGATCTAACCGAACATTAAGAAGGCAAAGACAAAGAACACAATGATGACTGAACTGCACTCCAATCTTGTTTAGTCTGCATCGTTGAGGTTAGTCGTTTGGCTTTCAAAGGAATTGGAAATAGATCTCTGCTGGGTGTATGGTTCACTTGATGTAGAACAAACTGATCAATATACAACCGACATCATATCAATTCAAATATTTCGTTCAGATATATATATATATATATATATATATATATATATATATATATATATATATATATATATATATATATATATGTAACAAAGCACATCTTTATCTCCACTCATATTTGCCTATACCAGTTTTTGTACTTATCTATAGCAAACTTACTGGCAGGGGTTTGTTGTTTGCTTTGTTTTTTTATCTGGTGCTTGCAGTCCCTCTTCAAGTTCAGTAAAAGAAAACTATTTCGAGTGCTGCTGATGATAAGTTCAATCTTAATCAGATCCCCATCTACAGATTGTCTGGTACTAACTCCTGGTGAGTTATATTCTATTCTAGTTATTAACAATTTGTTTTTCTTGGTTGGCTCTCCTTAATACTTGCTTTGGCTGGTCAGGGATAGAAGTGTTGATAAAAATACTTCCTCTCCACCATTCAAAACTACGCACGTTCCTCGGTTAACGAATTCAGTTTTGTTAGTTTTCTGTTCAAACAGATGAAAATGATACCAGGCTCCATATACCCGTAATATATTTTTACTGGAATCAGCAAAATATATTGGCCTCATTTGATCCCCCAGTACTAAGAATCCACTTCCAAAACCTGCTAACATAACAGATCATACGGAGAAAAAAGATAATTATGTATGTTGTATAGCAATGATTTGCAAGCTAAACCGTGTGGCAGTCAGTGAAGATTTCGAACCTTGGAAGATTGACTTGAAACAATAGTGTATTTTCATGTTTGAAAATTTGTATGTATATACGTATGTATGTATGTATGTATGTATCTGTCTATCTATCTATTTATCGATTTATCTTATATTCCTCTGCTTACATCAGAGTTAACTTCTTTATTTTCCAATCAAATGTCAAATTGTTAAAATGAACTCATCCATCGTTCTTAGATATAATAAATAATTAACAGCCTGGGGTCAATTGACATTATTAGCACGAGCTAAGCGCTTGTAGTAACGTGATGGTATCAAGTTTTTTTCATATACAATGAATTTGATTCTCAATGAGTGTATCTTTACCGTGGCGTCGTGCCTGTATGAACTATGTTTAGTATTTAGTCACATGTAATCAATGTACATTTTATCCAGCTGATTAGATCGGTTGACTTTAAATGCTCACCAGCCTCGAAAATTTGATGCTCACCTGTGACCTGAGATGGAGATAGTGTTGCATTCCACCTGCTATACTTGGGGAGGTTTCACGATCCACCTGCTATACTTGGGGAGGTTTTACGATCCACTGGCTATACTTGGGGAGGTTTTACGATCCACTTGCTATACTTGGGGAGGTTTTACGATCCACCTGCTATACTTCGGGAGGTTTCACGATCCACCTGCTATATTTGGGGAGGTTTTACGATCCACCTGCTATACTTCGGGAGGTTCCACGATCCACCTGCTATACTTCGGGAGGTTCCACGATCCACCTGCTATACTTCGGAAGGTTTTACGATCCACCTGCTATACTTGGGGAGGTTTCACGATCCACTGGCTATACTTGGGGAGGTTTCACGATCCATCTGCTATACTTGGGGAGGTTTCACGATCCACCTGCTACACTTGGGGAGGTTTCACGATCCACCTGCTATACTTGGGGAGGTTTCACGATCCACTGGCTATACTTAAGATAGTTTTGCGATCCACTCACCACACTTGGGATGGATTCACGATCCAACTGTTACACCTTAGATAGAATCATGATCCACCTGCTGTACTAGAGATAATTTCATGATGTACTTGCTGTACTAGTAATTTCAGGTAACTAATATTCCATATCATATGCAGTAGCTTACTTGAGTGATACATATTTTTTTCTGTTGATTTCTGTTTTGCTCTGCATATTGACTTATTTTCAAATGCACTAAAACATATGGAATGGAAATTATAGTACAATTCATAAACTATACATATTGCAATACATTATTCTCATCTCTTCTGAGATAAATGCATTTGAAAAATATATATTATTTGCATTCATTTAATCATCGACACAATAATTGAATGATAACACTGTATGTTTTTGTGACTCCATTTCTATGCCTTGGGATGTGATTTCCAGTATTATTTTCCGTCAAACTTTATACGCGGATGGGTGGGTAGGCAGAATTATTCATTCAAGTATATCATAAATACACACACACACACACACACACACACGCATATATATATATATATGTACACATACACACACACACACACACACACACACACATATATATATATATATATATAAATATATAGATAGATAGATAGATAGATAGATGGATATATAGACGAATTCCGACTGAGTTTATGACATTCTTCTCCTCTCCTAACAACAATGAACGGAGACAAATTTAGAATTCCGGTCAAGGTATTAGAGAGAAATAAACGATTGAAAGTGAAAGATAAACTGTAAGCTAGGGACGCTAGTTCTCCAGTGATAGCTGAATTGCGTCAAATTACATCTGGAATCTCGCGTCATTTACTAAGCAAATATCTAAATACTATTCAATCAAGTCCCCTCCCACAGACAAACTTGAAGATCTTCTTTCGTTAAAAGAAATCATTGAGTGCTGCAGACTTTTATTTATTGAAACGTATATCTATTGAAGCAATTGTAGCTAGGGTCGAGCCATATTATTATTATATTGGCCAGTGCATTTTTATATATTCTCTCGATATCACCTTACAACTTCTTGCAAAACAAATTATTCATTTGGTCCTAAATCAAAGTGAAAAGAACCTATGAGATTTAGAACTAAGACAAAATTGTTCGAACAATGCAACAAGTCTGATTAGACACTTAATAGAGGCAGTCACGTGACCAGGGTATATTTTATGCATGGACGAAATTTTATCGTCACAGAACAGTTGCAGGTTGTAATGATAATATTTCAATGGTATAACAGTTTTAATTATTAAAAATTTGGGAAAAGAAATCAATTACTTAGTCGAATGATTACTTTACTTTAAGTTACTGTTTCCAGCTCACAAATCAACTCACGAATCCAGGGTATCAAGATTTGGTGTTAAATTTTCACCATTCCCATGTTGGCGTTTTGGGATTTTCTTACATACTGATTACAATCTGATTAAATAGTCCATTTGACGGAAGTGGATTTAAACCTTAATATGAAGTAAAATTTGAAAACAAAATAGTTCAAAATGTCATGTCGCATAATCAAAATTTGTTCGGACGATCAAGTGACACTTGATCATGATCAAAACGATTATGTTGGCCTATTGTTGTGGTACCGTGTTCTGACAAGTGATGGAGGTAGCCATGGCACAAATTAATTAAAACCAAAAGAACACCCAGACATATCCCGTGCAGTAAAGTCAGCTTCGTGGCTAGTATAGTTACATATTGTTCACTGCAGCCAAAAGTCGTTATCAGAAACCGGGTACAAGCTTTGAGCTTGAATTCTGATTTTCTTTTCTAAAAAACCATTATCTACAAGAAAATTGACGTAGCACAATCTTTCCCTCAACTGGGGCTCATGAAATGATGCCAATTGAAATGTCGTCGTGAAATCAATAAAAGATAATTAAATCTCTTTCATTAAACTCTCCTTTGGTATCTAGTTCATTGCAAAAAAAAAAAAATAGTGATTCAGTTAACATACTTATACAGCTTCAAAATTGACAGAATATGGACTCAAGTTAGATATTGACATAACAAATAAAAAGTGAACTTGTCATTGTAATGGGCAAAGCATACAAAGAGGACCACTGGCCATCAAAAATCATGCCTTTGGTTATATAATATCTAATCACACTGTGAACGGCATTCCACTGACTGAAACCTAGATGCTGGACACTAAAAACAACTGAAGAAGCAGAAAATAAACATCTTCTTTTGGCTCAGCGTGTGATCGGATTCAAATCTGATTTAGCACTTTTGGAATGTACAGAAACTAAAAATAGAAGAACGACAACTATCCAATAAGACTTACTTGAGAGAATGCATACTGTTAGGGTGGGAACGCATTCAAGACGTGTTTGTGCAAATATAGGTAAATCATCATAATCAAGACTACGAACAGTAATAAGAAAAGAGACTCTTGCAACAGAAATTGATAACAAGTAAGAATTTTTCGTAAATGTGTATTCATTTTAGGACGGCAACTGATTCATTTCTGGGTAACTGATTTAAAATGCTGAAGTGTTTGGTGATAAATCATATTCTATAATGATGATTGGAAATAATAAAATCGTGTTGTTTTTGGTCCAGTCAATAGGCAACTTTTTATTAAAAAATATGTGGGGTGTATTCTATATTATTTCCAACTTTCATTTATCAAGTAACAAGCATTAAATTGGACATTATCTGAAGTTGTTTTTTGTTCAAAGATTTCGAAAACATATATAATCTATTTTTATTCCGTCTTACTGAACACATTCTTGAAATGCTGCATTTAGATCTTGATCTAAAAAGAATATTTTTGATTCAATGCAGTTTTCAATCTCAAGGTTGATTTAATTCTGTACTTTCTTTCATTTATATCTGATAATTTATTGTCAACGAGTTTCCGACAATGTGATTTATCATTTCAAATTGCTTGAGTGAAAATTAGATGATACGAGCCGAGAAATTGAAATAAAATTATTTTTCCATTTCGTTCCTCTAACGTTTTTTGTTGTAAAAACGGTGGATGTCCATTAAAATAAAACCATTTCATTTAATAATGATGGAAAAAATCTTTCTTGAGGAGTAAATTGTGAATAAAACCCACCAAATATTGAATGCCCTCCCCCAGATATCTATTGAGAATAGTGCTTCCCATCTAAATTTGATAATCCATTTTGTACATTTACTTTGTATCGTCAGGAAGTATAATGCTGTTGCCAGAGTATTTGTCTTCAAGCCATACTGAACCAAATTGGAACCATAACATATTTGAGCGAGGTCTAATAGTCTCTTTCATTCGATTAAAACCATACATGTTTCGCCCAAAAGTGTAAAAAATATCTGTCCTTCATGTAAATGGATTACAATAGCCCGAGGGTGTACCGAAACTAATTATCTGAAAAGATATCCTGAATCATCAAAAAAAAAAGTGATCTTCAACTAAAATTATCTAAAAATTTATATGAAATTCTCTGAGAGATAGATAAGTCATCTGAAATTATGTGAGTTCATGGATATTTCATCGAAGGTTATCTAAAATGACAATGCAGATCCGAAACGCTTTTTTCTGAAGAAGCAAAAATTAAGTTCCTCGATAGTGTCTTGTGGTGTACTCATGCACGTATTCAAGGTAGTAGCTTGGAAATGTGACCAGTAATGCCTGGAGACACTCAAAGAGTGAAGATTCTGTAGCCCATTCAGCTGGTTGGTCGGTCATTTGTTGGGTTACGATGATACGATTGTATAGAAATGTAGTAATCAGCTCTTTGGGATAACTTCATAGTGGACAAAGGTCATTGAATACAGACAGGATTTGCCATCTGAACAATTATTTTCGATAGAGAACAAGATCTAGTCATTTATTCGGAAATCTGAGACAAACATACCGAGGACAAATACCCATTATCGGAAAATACGGTCCATTCTATGAGATGAAACATGTCACCAGACAATGGTAATTTTGCTTTTCATGAAGATATATTGAAAACACTAATCCCTTCTTCAGGCAGTTTTCGCCATTTCATGCCGAGTTTTTGTATTTTCAAGGATCATAATCCATCCATTTAGGTTTCTATTACTCTGTGCTCGAGGTATGAACTATGATGTTTGGGTCAGCAAGATAGATAACAATTAATAATTACTTTTTTGGCCTCCAGTGGGATATCAAACTAAATATATGCACCTGATTTCCATAGTTTGAGCTTATAGAAGGGTGAAATATTTTTACGATGAAAAATGATGTCTCTCTGTGAACTGTGAGAGATCAAGAATAATGCTCCATGTAGGTTATCAATATTATTCCCATCATAGCAAAAAGTAGCTTAATAGGATCGAGCATTAACTTTGTTATATTTCCAGTTAGATGATTCTAAGCCCTGAATTCAAGGATAGAAAATATTTGTTTAGCAGAATCTGCGACATCTCAATGTGACATCTTCCTTAAAAACTCAATGGAACAGCGTTATGTAAGCCTTTTTTTTTTTTTTTTTCCTGTAACAATTCAAGTATTAAAATCGGCATTTTCATCATCGGCTTTTGGTGTCGAAAAATGATGGAGCAGATTTTGCAATAGGATCTAAGAAAAGTAAATGGGATATTGCTGTCTTTTAAAGATAGATGGATAGAGAGAGAGAGAGAGAGAGAGGAGAGAGAGAGAGAGAGAGAGAGAGAGAGAGAGAGAGAGAGAGAGAGAGAGAGAGAGAGGACGGATGCAAATTCAGTCGGGTTAAAAGGATGTATTCAATGACATACGAAATATAACCGAATGAAAACTTTTTCAATGTTTCTATATATTCACTTACATTACTCTCAAAAAATAGTAAATGCCACAATTTCAGTAAGCAGTAACCCAGACAAAACGTGGCATAAATGTTTTACTGAGCGACATATTTTTTTGTCTATTAGATATTGTTCAGTTTGGGTGGATGAGGACACCCTTTTCGTTCACCAAAGCTGCATATCCCTGGTGTGAGGGAACAAAGACCAAGTTGATTACGATCCAAATCTCTGACGACTCTTCCCAAGATTCTGGTACTGATCATGGACGATAGTTGTCTTAGATTTTCAACCAAAATTTTTGTCCTGATAAAAGTGTTAGGTTGCATTGAATTATGGAGCGAGGAGTGACTTGTATGTTTATTCTTTACATCTGGTAAACCCGTTTTATTGCCTAGGGTAATCTCACTGCTAGCAGATTGTTGCAAACGCATGGCATTTGATCTGATTGTGGAGTGCCACTTCAAATGCCACTTTGGATGTGAATACATTTGTCTATTGAAGCATATAGCTGAATATGACATTGTGCTTTTCTTACTAACTCTGTGATGCTTTGACGAGGATCAAATAGTCAGAATGCCTTCAACTAGAATTATCCTAGTGGTTGATCTTCAAAACCATGGCTTAGCAAATTAATCAGTCATCCGTATTAAACTTGCTAAAACAAGACTTATAATAAGGAAGTCACTGCCTTTAGGTATACACCAAATATACTTGACTCGCCATCAAAGTCAATAACTGAACAACCATACCAACAGAAATTTAAATCATGAGAAAAATTCCATCGAAGAATGAAATTTGTCCGAAAAATTCCATTTATCCCTTCACAGGCGTTTTTCACCGGAAAACATCTAGATTACGGTAAAAAGATCTACAAATTCCTTTTGGAATTCAAATGTAATTAATAAACTATACTTGTCAAAATTGGTTCCCCCAGAAGTCACCCCCACCATTCAAAGAAAATTTTTCTAGAGGGAGTGTAGTGGAGATGCCAATTTCCAATTCTGTAGACAGAATAGTATGGCCAAGAGCACTGGAACACACAAGCTCAAAAATAATCATATGCACTTATAAAAAAGAAAAAGCATTTTGCCACCTTTGATGGCTACGGTTGTCTATGTTGCATTACCACCTTTATGGAATTCATTTAGTATGCAATGGCAAGACCAATACCCATTACGTTTTTTAGGACTTGAATCATAATCGACGCTTACCCCCCCCCAAATAAACAAACAAACAAAAAAGCAACAGATGTTGAATTGAATTCAAGTCTAGTTTACTATTTAGCTTCTTGTGCACGTTGCATGATTTTCAATTTAAGGGTCGTTTTTCAGGCTAGGCCGATGTTTTAAATCCATACGTGAAGATAGGTGAATTATGTATAGACCCTTCTTTAAGCACGAGAAACTCAGTTGTTGAGGTTGGACTTGCCCGCCTGAAAGCAAACCAATCTGAGATGTTCCTTTGTTTGAATCCTTCTTTTCTTTGAAGATTTCATGGATATTTGTTGTGCTGGGCTGATGTGGTGGTCTACTTCCTCCTGTTCTGTGTCTTCGATTGTGATCGTTTTGTCTTTGTCTTCAACATCGGGCATGACACTTGGTCTGCTGAAGTTAACATGGAAACCCATTTATTTGATTTCTTCGTTCTGTCTTTCCAGCACCTTCTGGAGGTCATGAAGATTCTCAGCAAAAATAACGATCTCACCTGCAATCGAGAATTATGGAACATGCACAAGAGATAAATATGCCCAACATAACATGGAGAGATCAAAGAACAGTACAGTATATCAAAGGATATACGGAAGCCCTACATATAATAAAATACATATAATAAAACGTTGATCTCCTGAGATCATATATGGAACAGGGCCAACAAAATATGATATAGCATGACAAAATTATAAGTTCAAAGAAGTAATCTCTCTGACGCCTATGATAGAGAGGTGTGGAAAATCTTGATGAAAGTCTATGACAAACGACAGACGCTAGGAAGCTAAGAATGATAATGAAGATGACTATCAAATCATAATGAACATATACGTTGGATTATTCCCAAACTTCGTATTTTGAAAGCAATAATACTTTCGGCAAAGCTCAATAGATTTTTTTGAGCTTGGAATACAACTAACATTCGTTCACATACTCTCAGTTGAATTCTGTATATATCCTGAACTCACGTTGATATGCCAGCCAATTTACCAGTCGAAGTTAGGCTTTTGCTATTGATAGCGTCAATACCCCGGAAATAAGCAGCTTCTGATCAGCAGCCTTCTCAACCATCTTTCATCAAGCAGCTCCGGTCACTACAGAGTTATTGTTATCCCTTGTTCGTGTACCACCTCAGCGTGAATTCTACATTATTATGTGGAGAAAGTGTGGAGGATAAGTTAATGGAAGAGAGAGGAACGAAGAAGTTATTGCTATGTTCAACAAACAGAGATGTCAAAGAAAATCACACAATTTTTGCATTTGGCAGAAGTCGAATATGCAGTGCAGGAAACGTTCTTCTTCTGTAGATGAGTATTCACGCTTTGGGAAAATGTAAGCGAATATATGGGAATATTTATAAGTTCACTTTAAATCACTTTCTGCAACCAGATAGCATCGTCTTTGTCACTCAGCTATTATAATCCATTTGTCTCAGCTATCAAGTTAGTGAAGGACGTGCTCCTCTGTTTTGAATAAGTTTTACACATGCTTAGAAATGTTGAGGAATAAAAGGAGATATTTGGATGCATTAGACAAAAGTGTCAAGCGAAAAACGATTTTCAATACCTTCCTTAGTAAAAAAAAGCACAAGGGTTTTCTACACATACCTAATACTTCACGCATATTTTAAAAAGAAAACATATTTTCGGCTGGTATAGTTGAGTGAAAACAACAACCAAAAAAAAAAGGTCCAGTTAATCTCCCAATAGAGACCGTCACGTGATCAATGGCTGTTTGGGTGGATCAATTAAAAAATAGGACGATTGGTCATCAATAGATAAGTTACTTCTCACGCCATTTGGGGAATAATCACTGAAAGCTTGAATTATTTACAAAACAAACGTGAATACTTCTGGACAAAAACTAACTGTTCAATTTGACATAAACTTACGTTTTAAAATTGAAACTTCCACTAAAAACTATGGATGTTGGGTAGAATAAAAATAAATATTGAAAAGATCGTTTCTTAAAAATGATACATTATAAATGTCGAACATTCCAGCTCTCTAACTCGATCGGTGCAGACTGAGCATAATATATATTCAACCAGACAGTCTACCGTAGTTATTTGAAACCTATTTTCGGGAGGGTTTTCGTTGTCAGTTTCTAAAAATGATCTTACTTTGGGGTATAAGTTTTTGAGTACCTACAATAGACTTTATTTAAAAATTGCATATTTATGGAGGCAATCTTTTTGGAATGATTGAATCTGGGGATTTCAGTATTTCTTTGAACATGAAGATTCTTTCATGGTAATCAAATAAAATATGAATTAATTCATTAAGATAAACAAAGTAAAGGTTGAACAACTGCTGAAAACGTACATTTCATTAATATTAATGGAAACTGCATTTGATGATAAAATCAAGTGAAATTGAAATGATAAGATATGTAGAGTGAATAAAATTAAGCACGTAATTGTGCTTGTATCCGAATTTAACAATTTGAAAATTATCTTTTCTGGTTTCAAAAGTTTCAATTTTTGTCTGATTTTTAAAATCATCTGTGTAATAATCGTATTTATACTCAAACTTGATAACTGTTTTAGGATGTGTTATTTCTGGATCTTGATCCATTAATTTGTTCCAACTGTTGACGACACTTTGTTAGAAGTTGTGTTTTTTTGAATTGTCTATGCAATATTCTATCTCTCTCTACATTTTCTTTTATTCATTGTAAAGAATGTTTTTAGCTTGGATTTTGCCAATGTTTTTTTTTCTCATCTGAAATGTTCATATTATGCCTTGTCTTGTTTTCTTTCCTTCTGGTGTTGTTAATTTCAATTTTTTTCTGTCGCTTTTCTTAAGAGAAGGTTTTTTTTCAGTCATGGAACGAGTTTTGTTGCTCTTCTCTAGGTATTTTTCAAATCTTTTATGAGGTTTTCTCAATATGGACACCATGCTTGTAAAACATACTATAATCCGGGTCTTATGCATGTTATGTATGCAGTTTGAATGTTTTATATCACAGGAATGAAATTTGCTTTTTATCGTTCAAGTTTTTAATAGCTTTCAATATATGATAATGGATTGTTACATTGGTTTTCACTATTTGCCTGAAGCGGTATTTTGAATATGTTGCACAACTAGACCTTGGAACATTTAACAGTATTCAATTCGAATAATCATCGTGATAGAATGGTGATAATGTAAGATCTAAATGCTTTTTTGGTACTTTTTTCCCATTTTGATGGTGATACAAAGCTTGAAACTTATGACATTAATGACCAAACTTAAAAAAGTGTTATTCGATTGAAACTTACTTATGGCTGGGTCTGTTTGATGGAGTAACAGGAGCAAAACAACAAAAAACCTTGCAACACAAAAATACCACAATCATCATCATCATTATCATCATCTTATTTAGCTGAAGTAGCTACAGCCTGTAGCGTCTGTTTTTCGAAATATATCTTCCCTGGGATTAGACAGATCTTTTTATCAGAACCAGTACTTTCTAAACTAGCTTAGTTCAGTATGAAATCTTATTATCAACCAGCCACAATCTCACTTATGGTCTTTAGAGGTCATACTGTTTAACGTGATTTCAAGTGGTTTCATAACCCTCATAACTAGCCCATTGCTATTTGAATTTTTAGTGGATTCTAAGATATATCCACCCCAAGGGTACTGTCTTAATCTCCAAGTGTGACATTGAGCATTATTCTTCCCTCTGTACGTTGCATGATCCTCAGTTTGAAGGTTGATCTTTTTGTTAGGTTCCACGTTTTGGCTCCATACATGACTATCGGAAGGATACATTGTTTGTTTACCTTTCTCTAAAGGCAGTTTTTCGTCTTTGTATATTGAACTCGTTTTATTTAGAAGGTGATCAACTTCCAGAGGTTCTACGGTTGTTTCTTCCTTTTTTGAGGATTTCAGGGAGAATTGTTATCCTTGGTAGATTTTGTGGTATAATTCTGATTGTTGTGTCTTTGTCCTCGAAATGTTTATTTCATACGACGATTGTTTCACTCATGTGGAGACCAACTATTTCTTTGGTTTCTTCATTTGGCTTATCAAGCATTATTTGAAGATCATCAAGTGTGTATACAAGGCCCTAAACAAACGTTCAGATGATTTACACATATCGTTCAAACTATTCATGCCATGAGATACCGAGAGTTCTAGTGTTGATGTAAGGAATTTCACACATCTTTACAAATAATGCGAGTTGGGAATAAAAAAAATATATCACCTCTTTCCAAATTTGATAAAGGTATTTCGTGCATTACTCTTGAGTATGAGCGTTTGTTTTTTGTTGTGTTTTTTTGGTTCTAGTCGAGTACAAGTCTACAGTAAGGGGCGGGGGGAGAGCCGGTGAAGTGAAACTAGATGCATTTCGAAAACAGGTATGTAAGAAAGATTGCTAATCGTCACATTGTTAATACTTAAAACACTAGAAATAATGATAGTAATTCATATCATTTTAGTCCGTTATTTACAAATATGTGTTGATGTATTTTATGTAATCCCACCAGTGGGTGTCACGTTTCGCACGGACTCATATATTATGATACTATGTGCCAATTTTCCTTATTAAGGTCAGCAGTTGTTTACCATGTTTTGAAATCTATAGATAAGTAGGTGGGCACTTACATTATGTTGCTACTGAAAAGGTTTGTACCGATGCAAAATTATTTCCTGTTTTTTTTTCTTGAATATATACATTTAAAAAAAACAAGCAAAAGAAAACTGCAGTCATTCAAATGAAAACAAAAAACGTATCCTTGAATGAGCAACCCACATCATGTCTGTTTTTGACCGATGGCCAAAAACTGGGACATGACGTCACTGCATTTTTCTGGGTTTTTTTTTTACCCAATTTGTTATATCATATCCTCATTTGTAACACCTAATTAATTGCGATTATAAAGTCAACTCTGTAAAAGTTTGATGATACATACCTTACTTTACAGAAAAAAAATGCGCTTTTTTCGAAGTTCTATCACGGAAAGTGAAAGCTTTATCAGTTGTTTACACACGTTACTGCGCAATGCAAATGATGTAAACGGTAATCCATCGTCAAGTTGATATAGATTTAAATAGATAAAAATTTAAATTACCTGGTAGAGTGAAGGGCTATGAAGAAGAGAAAAAAACAGATGTTTGGGAGACATTTTTTCGAAGATTGAAATGTGTCTTATGTGCTGCAAATGTGGGTAGAATGAGGGTGGAATTAGTGGTAGGATAAAATAGAATTGAATTGAATTGATATTTGGTTGGATTATGTGAAATTGGCATAAAGGCGGAATGGATAGGATTAGATTCAGTTGGCATGGATTTATATGAAAGAAAGTGAAGTCCGGTGTGATTGTTTGATAGTTGGAAAAGGAGATAAAATCAAATTGACTAATTTTAGTTCCAATGAATGGGTAGGTAGGTTGAAATAAGTTGGATTAATATATGTATTTGCTTTCGTGAGTTAGGGACTGGTTGGGTTGAAGTTATTCTCTGATGTCGGTTATTTGGTTTTTATTTAGTGTTTCGATTTATTGCTTTCTGGGTTTTTGCTTTTTAGTAGTTTGAATCTTTTTTTTCACATTTTCTGTTATAAAATTATCTTAGGTTTGTGTTGATCTATTTGGCATTTTTCTTGTTTCAGAGTTATGTTAAATTTTAAAGGCATTCATTGCCACTATGTTTCAGTTATTACACGGGGTTTTGTGGGTTTTTTTTTACTCAATATGATTTGTTTTTCATGCTGACATTTTAATATTAGTTCTAATTTTTTTGTTAAGCATTTGTCGGGGCTTGGGGAGAGACAAGATGGCTAGATTTCCTTTTAGACAAAGGATACATTTTTCGAAACGTTGTTGTAAGCTATTGCAGTTTTCTTGGTAATTATCAATGCTATTTCAGACATGTTTTGTTTATTCCTTTTAATTTCCGTCCGTGTTTTTTGGATGTTGTACTACGTTCGTAATACTTGTTCTTGAATAACACTTTGTGACTGTAACTTTGAAGTGTTTTTGTGTTGCTTGTAATGTTTTTTTTCTTTTTGCATAATCGATCACATAATCTCTAAGCGACTCTAGCTAACCTCTAATGTGTTTCTGTAAAATACTTTGTGTATTTTTTAAAAATTGCATTTTATCAAATTATATCGATGCAACAAAGCTCGTCTAGTCAAGCAATTATTACACATTTAAGAATTCGGGAAAAAAAAAGATTACATTTTCCAATTGCAATAAAAGCAGTGAGAAATACTATCACCTTGCAAACCTGTTGATCGTGTCCATATCAAATACGGAATTTGGTCTCATTTGTACAATTTGAAAGATTATTGCAAGAAAAAAAAATAATACTAGGAAAGTAGGCTTTAAATGATTGAAAAACCATTACTATTTCGCTCAAACAAATCAAAATATTTGGATATCCAACATCTTTTTTTATAGATTCAATGTTGACTTATTTGGAGCTTTTCTGCCACCAATTTCGTGTTGGGAGCAATAAGTCAAATAAATTACCTCCATCGCACGTCGGCGTTGCATCTCTTCCTCATTCAATTTAAGGTCATTGAGTTAAATTCGTAAAAACAAGGGAACTGAAAAGCGACCTTACTGAACTGCTCCTGCTGTTGTCCAATAAGTGACCGTTGAATTTAGCAGCCATATTTTTCCCCATCAGAGAAATGTCAAGCATGTTCGAACTGCTATTTTTGTTGTTCCATTAAATTCAAACAAGCATCAATAAGTTTACTGCCCAGTGAATATCTTAAATGGATTCGAGTGAAACGGAAAAAAGCATTTCAGTTTAGATGTACGCCACTGAATTCCAGATCGTTCTGATTAATTTCTCTCTGGCTTCTAGAAGTGTGTGCAGAGGAGTACACGCGTATGTTTGTATGTATGAACGTGTATGAGTGTATGTGTGTGTGTGTGTGTGTGTGTGTGACTGTGTATATATGTGTACTAGGTTTCATACTAGAGTGTACGTGTTTGCACTGGTATATATTTCATGTCGATACTTATGTAGCTGTTAGTGAACTGAGAATCGTATCTATGCGTCCACGAGTGCTTAATTTTATGTGCATTTTCTGCAAATATACGTGAAGAAGTGTATGTGTTTCCTTGTGTACCGTAGCCCTGAGTTTGGTTGTTTTAATATATAAGTTTATTCGTGTGTATAATTGAAAGCCCACAGCTTAGGGAGTATTCGATAGGCTGCGGAGTATACCAGCAAATTCGTCGTAATTAATTGTTATTTACACTCTTTGCTCATACCTGGAATAGAACCTGGATACTTTTGCGTGTGAGACGGACACACTAACCATATCACAGTCTGAGCGAGGGAATCAATGGATGAAAAAAAAACCCAACTCATTTTCACAGATAATTAAGCAACTATGGTGTGCATTTATGTCATTCACCCCGATCGAGTAAGAAAATAATTTACTGACAATAGCACGCCGCTTATAAAGCTGCAGGAGTCATCTGCACATCTTTTCTGACCTTTTTCATGCTCCATAGTTTGGGTATTGTGAAAATCGTGGTAATTGTGCGGAATGGAAAGAAATTGAAATAGAGATGAGAATAATAGAAAAAAAATCAAAAATAAGTTTGCCTGCTACCCCTTACCCCCCCTCGACGATCCTCTGAACGTGAAAGACTAAGCCAGTTTCCGTCAACCTTCCTTCCAGGCAGGCTATTTCTGTCAAAAATCCCGTTCGCTACCTCCCTCATTTACCACCAAACACAGCTGTCCACGATTGTAAATAATGCCTTGCACTTCTTTCTTCTGTCTCCGAACAGCGCCAGTCCCTTTCCCTACCCCTCCCTCACCCTCTATCATTCAATCGGGTTGACATAGCGCATATCAGATGTGAAAGTCTCCCCGATGACCCCATGACCCGATGGCTGCAAGGGTGGAGTCTATTTACGTTGATTCAATTTACAGTTAGAATCGCCGAGTAAGAGATGAAGATGGGAGAAGAAGGGTTTTATCGCTGTGTCTGACACTAGTGTCGGTTCCCGACTCGTTCCAGCATTGCCTCTGCCATCGTCATGAATACAAAGACGGGATAAACCTATTTCCGGGAACTTCCTTTTGTTCGATAATCTAAACAATGAAGATGTTCGGCCATTTCTCGTCGCAAGAAACTTCTTTCCTTTATTGTCCAAATCTGTTCTCTGTTCAGCTCTCCTCTTTTAACTCGTTCCTTTTCTTCTTATCAATAACATCAACTCGTTTCAAAACCATCCCATACTTTTTCATATCGAAATCGTTTCTTTTGTCGCAATGTTGTGAACCAAGTGGTTTAGTTGCTGTAACCACTGCGAATATAAAGATGTCTCAGACGAGAAAGCTTTTTCCAACAAAATACCCATGGTATTCAAAACTGCAAAATTTCCAGGCTGATTAATTACCTACTGTAACAGTTTGCTGGTAGGTAAGCTATTAAACTCATTCTTGATCAAACAACCACTATCTCTCTAGGTCATCCTCTCAGATTCCCCTGAAAAAATCAGATTATATTATACAACACATTTTAGGGGGAATTTTTGATATTAAGTCTGTATCGCTAATATTTTGAAATCGAAAATATCATTTTACTGAATGCTCTGCATTTTACCGAACGATCCTTTCTGTACGAACTCCGATAATGCTGTGTATACGGCATGAGCAGCTTTGAAACTTCGCAACTAGGGCTCAATTCTTCAAACATGTCATCAAAACAGATGCATGTACTTTTCCTCTCAAAAGGTAATAAAAATGACTGAAAATACAACATGTAAAAAAAAACGACGCCAACTTTGAGAGCTTATCTCTCAAACAGTATGCTAGATATAGCATTCATATTTCTTTTCAGGGCATTTTAAAAAATATTCATATATTTCAGATTTCTCTATGGGTTTGTTATACGAGCAGAGATTTTTTTGCAGGGGAATCAGAGTGGTTCACGGTGGAGAACTTCCTGGATTTTATTGATTAGATATGGGAGGACTCATCGTTGGAATTCACTTGAAAATGACGCAATTACGATTGCTCTTTATCCATGGTGAGATCATCATCATCATCATCATCATCATCATCATCATCTGCAAAAGGGACGATGTCGTCTCCAAATCTGAGGTTGCTCAGATATTCGCCGTTTATTTTGATTCTTTAATTTTCCCAGCCCATGTTTCGGGAGATCATCTCAAGGCTGGCTGTAAACTTTTCACAATAATCATCACCAACCGGATTACTAAAACACCAGACGAAAATCAACCACGAGAACTGGCTGGATTTAGAAGAAATTACTCGACCATGCACCATCCTCATTCAATAAATTAGGTAGAGAAAGAGAAGGCAGCAATAATTCAAAATGCCACGAGCTGTAGCATTTATAGACTTCAAGAAGGCATCCGACTCGGTAGAAATTCCCATGGTCATGAAGGCCATCACCCTACAAGGTGTAGACCCTGTATACGTTGAAGTACTGCAACACATATACAATCGCAGTAACTCCTTCATTAGGCTACATAAGGACTCTAAATCGTTTCAGCTCTAAAAAGGAGTAAGACAAGTGGGATATATGAATATAATTTTCACTTGCGAGTCAAATTGAGGAATTCATCTCTGTGATATGGTGGAACACTTACTGTTTATTGTGATATTAAAATCCAAGAAAACAATTCAAAAATTGATTAAAGAAGTAATGTACATATATATTTTTACACACACACACACACACACAAGTTTATGTATTTGCTACACAAACATACTTATGCTTCGGTCCTTCTGGGCTTTTTCAGACGAATGATTCGATTTCGGATCCTTATTTAAGACTTTATTTGGGTATGTCTTTGTATTGGTTGGAAAACCCCACCGTATTCTATCTATATTCCTTTAAAATCTCCATTTTCTTCTTGTTTAGTTGTTGATCTCTCTGTTGGTATATTTTGAGGGGTTTCAAAATGTTTTTCAAATCTCCAGTTGGGAAAGTTAATTCATAGTTGGTTGTAATGAATTACTAAGAATGTTTCAGCCAATGTTGCAATGGGAAGACTGGATTCAGCCGAGCAGTTGGTTTACATATTTTATTTAACCTCTTAAGGAAATTGAATTCTAAGAATATAAGACCCTACTAGGACAATGTTCAACTAATTGTCTAAAATAGCAACGTGCAATAATGTTAAAAAATAAAAAGATACATAATTGAGAGGAAAAAATTCAACGTTGAAATCAGGGCCCACATATAAATTTTTACATATTTGAAATAAAACTTTTAACCTGAATGGTAGCTCCTACAAAGCAAATTCTGAAGTTCCATACGTTGAAATGAAATTGAATCATCCAGACACAATCATAGAAAGACCCCAAGATTATTAAAAACCACGCTATCATACAATTACCCAAACGAAAAAATAAATTTTATAATGTTACATATACTAATATACTATAGCTTCAAAGGGCAGCAGTTGGAAGAGAAAAGCACTGAATACGATTAATAAGTGAAGAAGAGTGAAAAACATCATCCTCAAAAAAGTAAAAATAGAAAAATAATCTTGAGCACACCATTTAATCAACGAATAGACACTAATATTTGGAAAATCCTCTTTAAACCAATCGGAGATACTTCCCCCAAGCAAACCCTTCGTATAAGATATTTGAAAAAAAACGAACTGAAAATCAGCTATAGCTGTTAAGACAATTTCAAAAGGAAACGAAGGAATAATCATATAGTAATAAGGAATAATGCTAACTGAAATATATAAACCCCACTGCAATTGTACAAATAGCACCAGGTGTATTTTGCAAAATAAATGTCTCAAAATCATATATTTTTCATCAGTCTAGAATATCAACCATAAAAAATCCCTCAGAAACGGAATATAAAAAAGCAACCTTTATATTAAGATATGCCGACCATACATCATCTTTTTCAAACAAAAACTACAAAAACAATACATCCTTATCCACACGTTACTGGATCTTACTAATTCAGCAGTCTCACACCAACCGTAACATTGGAAATATTGAAAGAAACACACACATGTTACCTATTCCTATATGAAAAAATTATTACCTAAAAGGGCACATATACAGAAAAACAAAAAATGAAGTAGCTGTAAAGTGTAGGCATCATTCAAAATTTCTAAGGAGAACATTATTTAACACCTCACAGACAGGTAAACAAATCAATCAATCACCATAGCTATCTTCTCCTCCTCCTTCTTCTTCTTCTTCTTCTTCTTCTTCTTCTTCTTCTTCTTATTATTATTATTATTATTATTATTATCATTATTATTATTACTATTATTATTATTATTATTAGTAGTAGTAGTAGTGTTACTATCTTATCATTACTAGTATTATTGTACCCCCAGCCCGAGAAAGCACGATTGAACCCTCTAATCATCTTTTCACAATTATTTTTGATGGATAGAAATTTACCAACTGATATGTTAGGGGAAATCAACATGAGCAAGTAGGGCTATGTAGAAATGAACTCTTACACAGGGAGACATGTAGAAGTAAATTAAGATATCATCTGAGACCAAAACGTCTACATTAAAAATGATAGATTAACAGTAGACTGATGAAATGTGTTTGAAATATTTTAGTGATTCGTAACAACCGGCCAAGAATCCATTTCCCCCACAGATGATTGCAGCTAAGTTTTAAAATAGATGAAAAAAAAAGTTACCAATTCGTATTAGATATCTTAAATGCATAAACATACAATAGGTGCTCCCTTTATTGTAATCTCTGAAGTTTGTAACACGGATCCTCTTAGCAAAGCTGTTTATAAAGTTCTTAATTCAGAATACAGCCAAATACAAAGATTTCATAATAAAAGTTAATTCCTTACCAATTTAAATCTGTCATCGGTATTAAATAATTCTTTGTCTGTGAAAATAAAATTTTCACATTATATATACCCAGAAAAGGGCTAAATCCATTTCAACCAACGATTTTCGTAATCTTCACACAGAAGTTCCTCATTAAGATCTTATCAAGAAAAAAGATGAAATAATAGACTTTGCATTTGTCGGAGGAAAAAAATTGATAAATTGGGTTTACAAACTATAAAGCTTGCTGGTGTAAAATGACACAAAAAACAAAATACGAAATAAAAACAAGACTTACCACACGTGCTCTGCCTATGAAGCGATTGTTTCTCATCTTATTGGGGAATGTTCTTTTTAGAATAGAAAATAAGATATTTCATCAGATCGTAGGTATTTCTCATTTATATATAAATGAACAAAAAATACATATGTATGTCATCTTTATTTGGAACTTATATAAACTAGAATCGTTCATTTTTAGGTTGCACCCGCTTTATCGATAACTTATGTTTCTCTTAATGATGGAGAAAAATTCATAAAATCGTACGGAAATATATATCCTGATGATCTTGAATTAAAATTTGAAAATGAAGGTGTTGAAGCAACGTTCCTACATTTGGATACTAAGATCGAGGATGTTTATCTACAAATTTGATAAATATATCCCATTCCGTTCTGTATCGTGATGCTTTTTCGAACAAATGGTATTTCATTTGATATAATCTACGGAACAATATTAACAGAATATTCCTTAGTAGTAAGAATGGTAAATTGAGGGGGCAAAATTAGTCGAATTTCTAGACAATTTGATGAAGTTCTGATTAAATATCCTTATAACTCATCAGCTTTACCACAGTGGAATAACGAAAACTGAATATGTTAACAGGAGTATAAAAATAAAATAAATGGATAATGTATATTAGAATAAATCAATTTGTATTATTGTCAGGGGAATTAGATAACCAAAATAGATGTATCCAGTCTTTGTCAGTGTGAAAGGTCATTGTACTGCCTGGAACCAGGAGAAAGGGGAAACGTTTAGCTCTGGTTCATTTGTCTGACTTATTAAGGTACTTTATTTGATAATTAAAAGTCAAAAGAAATAATTGAAGGAAGCTGGTATTAGGTGTGGAAAATACTATTTTCAAGGTTAAATTTTTCGGTTGAATACGTTGGTAGAGAATCAAATTGAAATGTAATCAATATTCTTAAAGATGATACCAAAAGTTGGTTTGTATGCTGTCTGAGATTGAAACCGACACGTCGGATTTGAGATCAACATTGGTGGACATTCATTAAAACTGCTGGAGCACCGAGTCAATTTTTTTGTTATACTTACTGATATTCAGCGTTGAATACGTTTTGGGGGTAACCTACGTAAGTGAGCCCAGTTTCAAAAAAGGGTGCTCTAATGTAAAATAGTATCAGTATACAATGCTCATGATACCTTATATTATATGACACACACGCACACACACACACACACATATATATATATATATATATATATATATATATATATATATATGTGTGTATATATATATATATATATATATATATATATATATATATATATGTCACTTCCGAATTTTAGAAGTGAGAGATACGCACTTTGAGCGAATGCTTTTTCCACTATTGCTTTAGTACGAAGGTTGACCTCACTTCAAAATCCAGTAAAGCAATTATTAAATCGACTAACTTTCGTCAAATCTTCAATGCATTCATGCTACTTCATCTTTGAAATGTATATCATCAATGGACATGCATTGCCTTCAACAATTTTCCAAATTGCTAGCTATTTTGTTTTTGTTCGAATGAGATTTTTTTTATTTGGACCCTATAGTAGCCAAAAGTGTTTTGTTAAAATGAGTAATCGTGTTGTGACTTAGAAAAAGATCAAGTCGGATTATTTTTAAGAACTCGAATAAATTTTCTTTCCATATCATAATTCAGCGTTTTGTATATACGGAATGTGTATCTGGTGTACTGATCTGTTCCTTAAAGCCATAAATGTGTCAACATGAAGGGATCAATTTATTATTCTATCCGTTATAAATATAACAATAGGAAACCGATCTCTGATTTCAATGATTATTCACTTCATCTACACAATTTTGAAAAAAGTGTTTAAAATCTGTTTTAAGTATGTGAACGCTCTGAAAGGAACGAAACTGGCTATTTTTAAAGATCTTTGGGCAGTTTTCTGGGTCTTTTCATCCTTTTTGCATTGTTTTTTAATTGACAAAGTCAACTGTGAAACCGAGATACCTTTCAAATCAACATAGATTTTGCGTGACCAGTTTAGAGTTACAAAGCCCCAAAAACACAATGTTTATACATATAAGATTCAGAGATGATAACAGCTGAGTTCATTCAACATGAACAGGTATAGACTTGTACGAGTCCATTAACATATATATATATATATATATATATATATATATATATATACATATATATATATATATATATGTATATATGTAGAGTTTAGTAAACATTCAAGGAAGGAGCACTCATGCTGTATTGAGAGCGTATCCGTTCCCTTGGGGGTCAAGACCCTCTCAACATTTGACACTGTTGAACTTCTTTGGAAATTGTGTCGGAGTGTTTCAAATACCGACAGCTCGGAGAAAACAGGTCAATAAGTGTGACTGAGTGAACAACGCATAGAGAACTTGACTTATGCTTTATCCTCGGGCTTGTGTGGAGTCAACATAAAGAACTTCTACTAGAATTCAAATTCTGATCTCCAATTGTGTTTTTCTATTGATATCGTCATTTCACAAAGAAAGTTTACTGAGCACACTTTCGGGTATGCGTGTCATCTTTATCATCATAGACTATTAAGTGCATTGTCTTGAAACTCGTATCATATTTCATGCAAATGGAGATGCCATAGACTTTGTTAAGAGAATTTACTCTTTTTCGGTATAATCGAAATAGAACAGAAAAATGTCTGCACCAGGAAATTATGAGTAAGAAATTGTGTATATATGCTTGGAAGTTTCTTTATGTTTTTAATATTTTGTAATTCATTTTTGTAAAAGTTATTCAGATGAGCAGACTCTCGACAAACTGAACTTGGAAATGATGGGTCGAGAGTTCCTAATGACTTTTTCCGTTTGCTTTTTAGAAAGAACCAATCTAAACTGTGAACATAGGTTTCTTCAGTAAATGAGTCTGGTTGGCTGGGTGGTAATGTATGTATTACTGCACAAACGTCACCGAAGGAGCCGTTCAAACTTTTATTTCGATATCAAGTCCTGAAACAATTTAATTTTCTTTGAAAATTCAACCCATAAATGAGTTCCCCTGGGGGAGGATCAATTAGCAATAACATGATATGCCGAATTGGTTCTTTATTTTATGTATGACGGCATTGTTATCTCAAAATTCAGATTTTTTTTATGATTGCAACCCAACAGAGGACAAGATGGGCAACTCATCAATTGAATGCCTATTATTCTAATTTCTAAATGAATACCCAAACAAAAGATAATGGTCACATGACAGTTTCTATCATCTGACTAACCAGACCTTTTTTGTTTTCTCATTTCTCTCCTCTTATACCTTCTCATCGTTTCTTACTATATATCCCCTTCTTCTTAGTAATATTCACTTTCAGTTATCACTCTGTTCTCTGGCATTTCTCTCCGAGTTGTCGGTATGAAAAACACTCCAAGTCAATTCCCACAAAAATTTCAGTAGTGTCAGATGATGACAGCATCTCAACCCTTCTGGGAACAAATACGTACACAATATGGTTTGAGTGCTCCTCTCTTGAATGTCTACCGAACTTCACATATTTTTGCTACTTTGCATAAACTTGGTGACCTGGATGATAAAGTTACACATATGCAATGTACTATATGCTAAATTTATATATATATATATATATATATATATATATATATATATATATATATATATATATATATATATATATATATATATATATATATATATATTAAAAGACTCATACAATTTTATCTCAGACATCTAATTCGTCAATTAGATAACAGCAAAATGAAAGGGAATATAATAATCTAAAGGGCCATAGATGTTCTGGAGTCAGTGAAAAGTGATACAAGTATCTGAAATGTTGAGTATAAGCAGGGAGGTTGGGTCTGATTAACACTGCTAGAGGAAGCCATAGTAAAATACCTGTACTGTTTTCACACCTGGAAACTGTCCCATGGTCGAACAGCTAATGACCCCGTATATAATATTCAATATACATAACTAGATTCCAAATATCGACCTTGATAATGCAATAATAATAACTCTATAACTCATAATATCGGAACATATTACTTTAATGATGATTAGAAAGTAAGTGATTTGGACGACTAGACACCGTAGGATTGTTGGTATTAAAATTATGAAATCCCAGAGCAAAAACTTATCTTCCGGATGGAATGCAAATTTTATATCTATGATTAACATTACACTAATGTCGGCAGTATCCCCAGTTAATTTATAAAAAAAACAGATAGTTATCTATTTCCCCCCAGAAGAAAACAAACGGTGACAACAACTATACAATGAAAAGAAGGAAAAGAGAAAAGATATACATGGATACAAGAATAATAAATTTTTTCATCCCCTAAAGTAGACATATCCTAATTAGGTATCCAAATAAATCGAGTCATTCACCTAAACAAGCCCAAACGGAGCACAAAATGAACGTGTTTATGTAGCAAACCCTTTATATATATATATATATATATATATGTGTGTATATATATATATATATATATATATATATATATATATATATATATATATATATATATATATATATGTATATCAAAAAGAAAAAAATAGGAACAAAACGCATTTGCGGATCTTAAAGACTCGTGTTCAAGCTGATTTCTTTCCAGTAGGCATTTCCATTATATCATTATTTCGAAATCATTATTAAAAGATGTGTCAGGCCGACAGAATACAAGATGGAGAGATGAACTAAACAAATTCAGAGAATACTGGCTCAGGGACGCCCATGATAGAGAATCGTGGTGAATCTTGAGGTAAGTCTATGTCCAACGATGGATGTTAAAAGATTGTTGTTGTTGTTGTTGTTGTTTTTGATGATGATGATGGTGATGATGATGATGATGATGACGATGATGGATCTTTTCGGTAAATTGATTTGTTTGTGCTTGTAATATTCTTGTTGAACTTCGTAGGGGATGAATAGTTTCAAAGTAAAAACCACGATTATTTCTCTTGAATGGTAGTGACCATCAAAAATGAGGAAATTATAATAAAGCAGGTAGGCATAAAGTAAGTGATCAATTTAGCATAAACCTACACTGCATTTCACACCACCACTAAAAACTTACTTTGGGGAAGAATTTTAGAGAAACAAAAGGGGTGTTTTTCTCCTGGACATAATAAGGAGTGAATCTTTAAATTTTCCTGACCTCATGCTTAGTTGGTTCGATCTGCTGGAGTGATGTGTACATAAAGAGCCAGCAAGCCAAATAAGCTTTAGAACTGAGAGCAATCTATATTGAAACTCACGGTAACAGTTTTTGTTAATCAATTCACTTATTTCCTGCAACACATCACAGGGAAATCTTATGGTGATGGATAAACGAATAGGACATCCAAAACTGTAGGTTGGCCATGTATGTGGCTCAATTAATCCAGTGGGCAACCCAATTTTTGTCTGTTGTGCGCTTTGGTCCTTGCAGAGCAGTAGCTGGTCTCAACTGGTACCTTAGAGCACATAGGTGTTGTGGAATTAAGCAGGGTGACTAGGATGTTTGACCGGACGGCTATCATCTGATAAGATGAATTGATCATCATGTATGTATAATGTGTGCATACTGCTCTGATGGAGCTTGAGGGCTGAAAATTTCAATATCTACTCCTTATTATGGCTGGGAAATAGTTTCTACTTGTTTTCGTATTCCCCGCCTGAATGAGGTCTTAATGGAGGTTCAATTTGCAATGTAAGTTCACGCAAAATTGATCTATTGTTTGTTTTTAGTAGCATTAACGTTTGTCTTTTGAAATTTTAAACTTTTCTAGCGATCATAGCCCAACAAGCACGCCGGAAAATGACTCATATATTAGTAAACCCTTTTCGTAATGGATTTTAATTGATCACTCCCAACACGTTACGCTGCCAAAATATATTGTCACGTGACAGTTTTTATCGAGAGACTGACCAGACCTGTTCTCATATATAGTCAAACTGATGCATATATATAAACAGAGAAATTAATCAAATACTTTTTTTTACAGGGAATGATATTAGGTTTACTCTTGCTGATTCTTCCGGTTGTAAGTATATCCCATTTTCAGATGTAAGTTGTTGTTCGGCAAATATAAAAGTACAACAGCATGTCTCACATCTGCAGGCCTATAAGCAAATGTATTTACATGTTTTTAATTTCCAATATCTACTTTTATTAGGTTCTATTTATGAAGAGAAACAGGGAGAAAAGGAAAAAGAAAGCGAGAGAGAGAGAGAGAGAGAGAGAGAGAGAGAGGGTGTATAAGGAAAGAGATAACAATGCAAATAGACGGACAGGGACGACCTACTTAGCTTAGATTGATCTAACACTTGGCACATTAAGAAAAATGTGCTACATCAATTGAGGAAGACGCCTGAAATATTAACACTCGAATTTCCAACTTTTAGCTGAGTCCAAATAAAAACGTCCTAGAAAATGATAATCTATGTTTGAAAAAAAACATTGCCCATAATTATTTGAATAAACACAAAATCTGTTTTCATTTTTTATAGAGTTTCAGTAGGCGCAGGGGATCAAAAGCAACAGACTAATTCATCAGCTTATTCATATCACTATGTGATTTCACTTTTTTAATTTCTCTGATCGATTCCGAATAAGATTACATAGGGATAGAAACAAAAAACTCACCCTTTTCTATTAACAATTCAATTCTAAAAACATATGTTCTATAATGAATTTAGCATTCAGAACCAGAAAAAATGACGAGCTTGGTTCATTTTGTGTGAAATCCCTCTTTTTAACGCCAGCGATTAGAAGTAAAATGGCTGTACGAATACTTACGACCGGTACTATATACATATATATACATATATATATATATATATATATATATATATATATATATATATATATATATATATATATATATATATATATATATATTGGTTGGACAATATCTAGCTTTTATATCTCGGACAATGAACCATATCATCCATTTTGGCAGCCTACATATTCAATCTTGTTCCACAACTTTTTGCGACATTGATTTAAGCTGATATTCTTGACAGACGAAGCAGGATAGCAATGCCACCGGGAGTTATTCTTAGTATCGTAATATAAACCATAGCCTTAGAGGCGGTAAACCCAGACAAAGTTCCAATTCTCTTTTGAGACGATAAAAAAAATAGAAAAACAATAAACCAAGAGCGTCTGATTTACACCTTCGTGGCTAATAGAAAAATCAATTCAATATTCTTTGTTTGGTTATTATGAAAAAACAATATTTTCTCATTACTATATAAAATTGTTCCCTTCCAAACAAAGAGTGAGGCATCTTCCTAATATGAAAGAGATTAACAGATGATGTGGCTGGAAGCAAAATAAAATACACAGAAAATACTAGACGCAACCAAGTATAGATTTGAGGATATACACCCCTTAACGGAAACATGAACATAAATATTTGTTGGGGGTAATTGTCATTTGGGATATTCACCACCGACTAGCAACCTTGTTTTATATTATAATGTATTGTCTTGGAATCTCTCATCCTGAAGTTGAGTATGATTCTGTTCTTTGGTTAGGTTCCATGTTTTACCTTCATAGGTGACTAACCATGAGACTAATTGATGATTTGGTATTCATGATAACCGACAGAATCCAAGATACTAAAATTATCCTAGCACAGCCAAATTCAGAAGAGATCCAATGTACAGATTTTAACTGCTATTCGAAAACTTGAGCTGAAATTACGTAAAGCTAATAAGTGTGTACGGGTTGATTCATACGGGTGAATTTTTGTGTGTCCCCAGATCTACAAAAGGATGATGTTGGTACGCTAAGCTGAATCTTCGGAGTTTTTGATGAGTGGGTGGACAACGAAAACAACAACAACAACAATACTATCAATCTATTGTTGGTTTCTTATAAATTTTTGTCAAGATCTTACACTCTCCTCGTCGTCTAACAAATATTTGCGGATTTTTTTTCCAATTTTCTACCAATATGCATATCATATGATCTCTGTGCGGTGAAACTATGCGCATACATGCATTTGCTAAGTTAAGCAATGTCTACTCCAACCATTATATAGATTGATCACTGCCTCAGATTCTCAGTCATACCAAATACTTGAAAAAAATGGCGCCAAATATCGCCTTTGAAGAGTAGAATTCGAAGGTAAGTAGTTGTCTAACCAAGGAAAGAAATAGTATCAGCCCCTATTCAAAAACGACAGAAGTAGCATAAAATAGATGCCTTTGGGTCGTTTCCAACTACGGTTGACCATTCATTTTTTTTTTGCATTATATTCATTGTATATTTCAACCCTTTTCAAGTTATATACAAACAACATTTCCTTCTACCTTCACAACACTGCGATGTATTCACACCCAAATCGAATTTGCTTTTTGATGTTCCTCCAATTTTTCACCTGTAATGTAGATCCCACAAATTGTGGTCGGCAAAATATGAGATGGCATGACGATTTGGATGAGTTCAGAAAATATTTGCCCCAGGATGAGAGGTGAGGCAAGTCTTGGGAAAGGTTCATTATCCAGAAACATATGTTAGAAGGCTGCTGCTGCTGCTGTTGGTTAGATAAATAATCCTTTGATCGTTTTTTTTTCTCCAAATTAACTCTTCAACGTATATATTGCTTTGCAAATGATTATGCCCCAAGTGCCTGATAAAAAGCAGCTTATCACCTTAATATAACGAGAGATCTACCGGTTTCGGCTTCAAATTCACTATGCGATAGTCATGGAGTACATTAACTCTCTACCCTCTCTCCATTGGCCTGTCTGTGTCTCTCTTTCTCTCTCTCTACCTCTCTCTTTATATATATATATATATATATATATATATATTGGGTGTGTGTGAAGGATATTTATATGACAGAATGCTGTTGAAAAGTTGATGATATGGAAATGTGTGTGTGCAAATATATTAGTGTTTGTGTTTTTTCTCTAGGTGATGGGTTTCATGTATACGGGCAACAGTCAAAAAACGAGTCTGGTAAATTGGTCTTGTAGACAAGTCACTAGTTTTTTTACTCTTAATCTCCACAAAGTAATCAAAAATATCAGCCTTTGGCCAAAATAAGTAGACAGAGCTGAGTATTAATCGACCTATTTATCTGTTATGATGTAGGTGAATACTCCGTCGTGATTGAGCATTTTCCTCCGAACAAACACTGAACTGCATACATATCTTTCGGAATAGAAGCACGAAAGGCACTTTGGAACTAGATATCTAAAGAAACAAATAATCACAAAACATCATCATCATCATCATTCTTTTAACGTCCGTCGTTGGACATAGACCTCCCTTGGGATTTGACACACTTCTCTTTCATGGGTGTCGCAGAAACAGTACTTCCTGAACTTGTCTAGCTCGTCTCTCCAACTGATGTTCTGTCGGCCTTTGTTGCACATGTGATCTCAGCGGATTCAAGTCGTGAGTGATGATGTCCATCGGTTATCCACCATTCTTGCAACATGGCCAGCCAACCACCATTTGGGATTTTTAGTTGATTCTATGATGTCCCTGACTCTTGTCTTTTCTCTGATGTACTGTGATGTGTAGTGGTCTGTCCATGTGAGGCCCAGCATAATTCTTTCATGTGCACGTTGCATAGTTCTCAATTTACGGGTCTGTCTCTTGGTTAGGTTCCATGTTTCGGTTCCATAAGTGACTATTGGGAGGATGCATTGGTTATAAACCCTTCTTTTCAGGATTAATGGGATCTTATTATTGTTGAAGTTTGTGCTTGCTCTGCCAAAGGCTTGCCATCCTAGTGTGATTCTTCACTTGATTTCTTCTTCTTTTTAGGGTCTCATCGAGATTTGTTGTCCTAGGTAGATTTAGTGATCTACTCCCTCCAGTTCTATGTCCTCAATTTTGATCTTGGTGTTTTTTATCTCCGATGTTATTGTTGCACATGATCTTTGTCTTGCTGAAGTTCATATGTAGACCGACTTTCTTGTTCTCTTCATTTAGTTTATCTATCATTAGTTGGAGGTCGTGTAGGTTCTCTGCGAAAAGGGCATTGTCGTCTGCAAATCTGTGGTTGCTCGGATACTCGCCGTCTATTATAATTCATTTACTCTCCCAGTCTAGTCTTCGATGATCATCTCCAGTCAGGCTGTGAAGAGTTCAAGTGAGCTGCTATCACCTTGTCCATTTCCTTTCTGGGGCTAAAAAGGGTCCGATAACCTGATAAAGGAGCTGCTGAGATTGCATATATGTTTTAGTATTTCAACATATACTGTATCTACGCCTTGTCGAGTGATAGCCTCCATGACCTTAGGGATTTTTACTTGGTCGAACACCTTTTTGAAGTCGATAAATGCTACGGTGAGTGGTAGTTTACATTCAGCTGCTTTTTCTTTTTGCTGATTTATCCAGGTGGTCCATGGTCGAGTAGCTTCTTCTAAAGCCAGCTTGTTCACCTGGCTGGATTATCATCGAGTGTTTTCGTGGTTCGGTTGGCGATGTTCTTTGTGAAAAATTTGAACACAGAGTTGAGTAGGCTTATAGGTTTGTAGTTGTTGAGGTCTTTTAGGTTTCCTTTTTTATATAAAAGCATTACGATAGCAGTGTTCCAATCGTCTAGGACTTTACTGTATTTTAGACACAAGTTGAAGTGGACGGCCAGTTTCCTAGTGATGATTTTAGCTGCTTTTCGGAGTAGGTCAATGATGATGTTGTCTGGTCCAGATACTGTTCCTTTCTTATTTGTCTAATAGCTTCTTTCACCTCCTATGGGGCTACTTTTGGGAAGTCCTTG